>JARCFY010000011.1:18219869-18587369 GCA_029233225.1 Lepidodactylus listeri | reverse complement strand
CACCCTGCTGACTCCATCCCTTCAGCCCTCCCATGTGCCTCACTTCAACCTGTCAACCCCAGGCCAGTGCCTCCACTCAACCTCGACCTGAGCTGGGGCTCTGCCTTCCTGCCTTCCCCTCATTGTGGGCTGGGCCTGCCCTTCCTGACTTCCTTCTGCTGCTGACACCTGGGCTCCTGTTGAAGACCAGCTTCCCCTGATGCCTCCCAGGGCCATGGTGGGGCCAAGGCTTCAGTGGCCTCCCAGAGCATGCCTGTTGCTCTAGGGGGGCTGTCGCCTGGTGGCCCCACCCGCTGTTCCTGGTGGATGCCTGCAGTCCCCACCATGGAATGTTGCCGTGGGCCGGTGCCGTGGTAGATCCCTCTCCTCCTGCTGCAGCTGGTGCTGCCTACCCTCAGCGTGTGGTCCTGTAGAGCCTTGACTGAAGCTGCCCTCCACCCTCCAGAGGCCCTGTTGAGTCTGTAGGCTTGGGGCTCGGGCAGGACCTGAGACTGCTGTGGAGTCCAGGGGCGTTGGGATCCACAGCTGAGGGTTGAGGCCAGGGTCCCAGCCCCAGGCAGTGTGCATGTGTGGAGGGAGGAGCGTGCGGCTTCCCCCATCTGACGTCTTTTTAAAGGATTCTGGTTAAGAGCAGAGAGAGCAGCTTCTTTTCAGGTGCCATGGCAGGGAAAGATTCAGCAGAAGAACTGAATAAGAAAAGAGAGTGCAGAAGAGAGAGAGAGAAAAAATAGGTATTCTCGGAGGAATTCACACTTTAAATTAAAAAGGCACAGCGCTGCTGATGTGAGCGTTGTATTAACCCTTGTGTGACAGAACCCCTAAGCACTTCCTTCATCCTGTATTTTGTCATTTACCCTTGAAAATGAGGGACTTTAGAATCCATACAAACGTTGCATTTATAAAAGTTAAATTGATTCAGTTGCCTTCGCACTTTAAAAAACAGTTACCCAATCTCCTGTGGTGCTCAGTTGCAGCGGATGGTTATTAGCAGACATTTCAGTTCATCCAATTGTCTTTAAACACCATCGTAGCTCAAGAATATTTGGTGTGGGGGGGGGCAATACTTGAATATTGCTGATTTTCAAAAGAGCCACTCAGTTCAGGTTGGGGCAGTAATTGGATTCTTATGATATTTTTCTCACTAAGTAATGCATACAAATCTACAAGTGCAGAGAAGCAGGTAACCTCTGTAGCACATGTGTTAGAACTATACAAGTCCCTAGGACTACTGATGCTACCCTGATAGCTGATAAATTCCATATAGAAGGACCACTATATGTTTCTATGGTCTGGTGTGAGTTCAAAACTTAAAACAGACCTCCAAACCGTTGCCTATTAAAGGAAGTGCAGATGTTTAAACACAAATAATACACTTCTCATGAAGCATGGATGTTTTTTCTCAGCAAGCTCCTGCTGAAGGTTTACTCATATGTGTATTCAGGATTCTGGAGTTTGTTGCCATGTTACTTCACATCAGGGGTCATTTCGTAGAAAAAGAGGTGCAGGAGCTCATTACCATGACTCATTTGCATAACTCATTTGCATATGTCACACCCCTTAACATACCGGAAGTGTGTCAGAAGGCAACACCCACCCCTCAGGCTCCACTCCACAGGTGAGTGAAACTGACCTGCTCTTCCTCCATTCCCTTCCCCATCCAATACTCTGTGCAATAAAAATAAGCGTAAAGAACACACCCTCATTCTCTTCCTGCTCCCTTGAAACCACCAGGTTTCAAGAGGACTTGAGATACCCAGGACATGTGCACCACCCATCCCTTTCCCTTCCCCTCCCCACAACAAGACACCCTGTGAGGTAGGTGGGGCTGAGAAAGGTCTTTTGAGAACTGCTCATGAGAGAACAGCTCTCAGAGAACTTGTGACTGGCCCAAGGTCACACCAGCAGCTGCATGTGGAGGAGTGGGGAATCCAACCCGGTTCTCCCAGATTAGAGTCCAACTCCTGACCACTACACCAAACTGATGGGGTGGAAGCTGCTGAAGGGTTGGTGAAATTTCTCCAGTACTTATGTGCCATGTGCCCAGATAAAAAATGGTATACTTAGAAAATTTATATGCCACCTTGAGCAAGTCTCTGGAAAAGCAGCACACAGTCATAAAAGGAACAATGATAAAATTATCAATATTAAAACAAAATATTAAAAACAATAAAGACCCTAGCAGGCCTTTCCCCGGGGCGCAGCGCCTCTGCACTGCTCGGGGAAGCCGAGGAGGGGGCGGGGATTGGTCATGTGGCCCCCCCCGGGCTCCTCACTCCCGGAGCTGCGCTCCTGTGCGCTCCTGCTCCAACGGACCCCTGCTTCACATTCACCTTATGCTAGCCCAGTCATATAGACTTATGGCAGCTACTACACTGCAAGATAAGCAGTGTGTGGTGTGTCTAACGATATACATCAGGAGCATATACTATGTGCAATCCTCTTGATACGTCCCATGCATATTTGCAGCTTCAATACATGTCAAGTATGTGATGCTTTATTCAGAGGAAATGGCAACTGCACGTATTGGGAAGGATTACAGGTAGCATGTGGTCCCAGTACACACAGTTGGACACCCCCAAGCATAATGACCAAAAAAAGACTAGGATCAGCCTTGTATCTTCACTCAGAGTCCATAGCAAATGCATAGCTTCCCAGCCAGTCACAGTGCTAGATATGAGTGGTTCTCCAGAAAGTGCACAGAAGTGTGTTAGAAGGCAACACCCACCCCTCAGGCTCCACTCCACAGGTGAGTGAAACTGACCTGCTCTTCCTCCATTCCCTTCCCCATCCAATACTTTGTGCAATAAAAATAAGCGTAAAGAACACACCCTCATTCTCTTCCTGCTCCCTTGAAACCACCAGGTTTCAAGTAGACTTGGACATGGGCCCGCACCCTGGGCTCCTCACTCCTGGAGCTGTGCTCCTGTGCGGTCGTGCTCCAACGGACCCCTGCTGAGCGGTAAAAATGGCACTCGAAAAGGCCCCTGCTCCCTGGCCTGTCCATGGGCCAGCCCCATGGAAGGAGGGAAGGAAGCGGCTTGCTGCAGGCTGGCTACTGAGGCCAGGGGCCCCACCTGGCAGATCCTGATGCCACAGGCAAATGAAGGGGGGTAGCAGCAGGGCTGGTTTTGGCCCCTCCCTGCCTGCGGCAGTGTCGGTGATCCCCTCGATTTGCATAACGGACCGTGGGTTCTGGTGGTCACCTGAAGACTGTAGCTGGTGCACAGGCATATCCAGGGAGAGGCAGTGTTTCAAATATGTGGGTCCCAGGCTGTGAAGGGCCCATAGAGTGTGACCAGACTCGGGGGCAATGTGCAGTTCTGCCTCTCGGGCTTTGTTGAGGGGACAGAGTGTCTTCCGAGAGAACAAGAGTACAGAATTTGCCATCTTTGTGTATTGTACAACAAGGCTACAGTTCCTCAGAAAGTGCATCTTAGTTTGCAGAATTTTATAGTAGACTTTGTTTCTGGATATAGAGCAACCTGCTGACATTTGGTAAAATCTGGATTTAGCTGCTCTTGCCTGTATGATACGTGCTTTTAGAAATTCGGCCTTGTAAAACTGTAGTTTGTATTTAAGAAAAAGCAGAGCTGAATAACTCCTGAGTTCCATTAAGTCTACAGTGCTTTCCCTCTGTCTCATTTGCATAACTAATTAATGGCTTTTTAACAGTTCATTAGGAACACAGAACCCCATGTGACAAATAATGAGCCAAGTGTAACACAAGGGGTCTTTATAATGATTTGGAGCAAAAATTCTACCAAATATACTCTTGCTGATGGGAAAAGATTGTAAAAAATCACATGTACCTTAGTCCAGCTCTGTACACAGTTGGCAGGGAAACACGGTTTAGAATGGTCCTTTTTTTTGGGGGGGGGGGGGATGCACTGTGAAGAAATATTCCTTTCCTAAGCATTCAGCAAATGACGATCATAAATCACAATTAATTGTAAGGCTATTGCTAAAACTGGACTCCACAATTTAATGTCAAGAATATAATCAATTATTTTTGGTGGAGCCCATCAGTACTGTCAAAAGGGTGGCATGCAATGGTAGGTGGGGCCAGCCATGATTGGTGAATCAAAGATGGTCTCACCCACCAAACCATGCCAGTTTTTGGTAGCTGGGCACAAGCCTTGCCATGTTCAGCAAACAAAGCAGGAAGAAATGAATGGATTTCCCATATTAAACTGGCTCAATCAACAGGGCCTTTATGGCCTCAACGGGGCCCTTATGGCACTTAGAAATCCCTTAAAATTGTGTAGTCGTCCATGGATCAGACTAAGGTTGCCAGCCTCCAGGTGGGGCCTGGGGATCTCCTGCTTTTACAACTGATCTCCAGCTGACAGAGATCAGCTCCCCTGGAGAAAATGGCTGCTTTGGAGGGTGGACTCTATGGCATTGTACCATGCTGAGGCCCCTCCCCTCCCCCAAACCCCACCTTCTCCTGGCTCCACCCCCAAAGTCCCCAGGTATTTTCCAACCAGGACTTGGCAACCCTAGATCAGACCCATGGATGGCAATGCATCTAGTCTGGCCCTAACCTCCTGTTAAGCATCCACATGTCCTATTTTTAAAATTTTTCTTCAGAGCTGCAAAGCAGCAAAAAAATTTCTTTCTCCGATGCGTCACCAATGTGTCTCCAAGAGTCACCAACGTGAGTGAGCACTGCATATACTGTTGGTGGGACACCCAGTTTGAATCTTGTTGGGTTGTCTCTGCCAAAGAGGAAGGAAGAGGACCACACTTAACTTCATGGAGCGGTCATTGCTTATTTTTATTTATTTTATTTGGCTTCTAGCCCTCCCTCCCCCAGAAGCAGGATCAGGGCAGGTTACCACAATATAGCTCTAATATAGTCAACAGTTAAAACATATTAACAATTAAAATTGGACATCTCACCACCGGTGGCACTGAAATCATTTACTCCTGGGTAGGGTTGCCAGGTCTGGGTTGGAAAATACCTGGGGACTTTGGGGGTGGATCCAGGAGAGGGGGGGTTGGGGAGGGGAGGAGCCTCAGCATAGCACAATGCCATAGAGTCCACCCTTCAAAGCAGCCATTTTCTCCAGGGGAGCTGATCTCTGCCAGCTGGGGATCAGTTGTAAAAGTGGGAGATCCCCAGGCCCCACCTGGAGGCTGGCAATCCTACTCCTGGGCTCCCTGTGGGGCAAAATCATACACAATTGCTCCCTACAGGTTGATGTCAATGCAGTTTAGAAATGGCAGGCAGATGAGATCAGTATTAGATGGAAATAATATAGATGAAGCCAAGGAAAACATCACAAAGCAAGACAGGGGGAGGCCAAATACGGTTTGGATTCACACTGCCTCAACCATGGGCCTGGCGAAACATCTCCATTCTGCAGGCCCTGCAGAACTTCATTAAGTCCCACAGGGCCTGGATCTCACTTGGGGAACTGTTCCACCAGGCAGGAGTCAGGGCTGAAAAAGCCCTGGCTCTGGTTGAGGCTAAGCAGACTTCCTTCAAGCTGGGGATCACCAGTAGTTGTTGATCAGTATAGCATAATGCTCTTTGGGGGATGTATAGCGAGAGACGGTCCTGAAGGTATGTTGGTCCCAGACCACAAAGGACTTTAAAGATTAGAACCAGTGTTGCCTAGCAAGGCACAGCATGTGCTCTTATGGACCTTTTAATGTTCAGAAGTTTGAACTTTGGGTTGTTATGCTTCAAAGGACTACATGCACATTTTATTGCTGTAAGAGGCTCCAGTCCACTCCGGGAGGTGAGCACCCACCATGGTTCACACAAAGAACAAAGACAAGGACCCCATTGCCCAAGGGTTCTTGACACCTCGCGCTAGGCAACCCCAATGCCCCCCCCCATGTACCTGTGAGATTTCACACCTTTCAAAGAGATGCTGATTTTTGGACTATGAATGAGGTTGCTTGACAACTAATCTTCCGCCCACCAAATGGCCGAGCCAAGGACATCAAAGGACAATAGGATGGCTCTATGACACACCGGATGCTTGCCCAGGTGTCAGTTCCTGTATAGCCGCTAGTGTTACAATATTGACCACTCCTCTACCGTCCCTCCTCCTTTCCCTTTAACCAATGGTAGGGTTTGTAGGGACGGACTACCTGGAAGGTGTGTTAAGGGGATGTGGCCAGCACTGCCTGCCCCAATACCACCTGATAAAAGAGGTTGCACTCCATGCAGCCGGTCTCTTGAGCTTCCACGACCCCTATCTGCTTTATACAAATGTTGAACTCAATAACATTATGGTCACTGTTCCCAAGCAGTGCAATCACTTTAACATCTCTCTCCAAGTCTTGGGTGTTACTTAGGACCAAATCCAGGATCACCTCTCCCCTGGTCGGTTCTGTAACCATCTGCTCCATAGCACAGTCATATCTGCCGCATACAGTGTTTCTAGTGGATAATAGGATTTTACTCATAAATGAACATTTGCACTAGGAAAAAAACCTTGACATCTTAATTAAATTTGGTCTGTCTCCTTAACCTGGTTAACCAAAGCATTCAAGAAGAAAACTTCACAGTCATCCTGACTGACAGGTGAATGGTCAAAAATGCATGGAAGAATTAAGACTCATCCAGTCATCACTATGATTAAAAACATTAATACTGAAATTCGTTGAACTATTCAAATTTGTTAAAATGCATCAGAATATTGTATCCTAAACATGTCAGTTTCTTTACTTCAGCTTTTTTCTTCCCCAGAGGAAAGATCGTTAGTTGAGATGTAGATGGAATTCAAAGTTGTTCAAACTATGATGCTTTCATGTACTTCTCACAGATCTGTATTTGCATACTTGCGTGGCCCATGACAATAATGTAAAATTACACAAAAGGCTAAGTATTGCACCAAAATAATCCTGAATTAATGATAAAGAAGGGTACTAAGTATTACTTCAATATCCATTCACACTAAAAAAAATAAAGAACTACATATGATGAATTGTAATATACAAGGGGGGGCCGTGATATTCGTGGGGAGGGGAGAAGCTAACAGCTGCTCCTCCTTCCTCCACCCCCTTCCCCCCCCAGCTGTGGCGGGGAAGGCAGAGGGCCTGTCCGGCCCTGTCCCGCCACCCAGGTCTCCGGGCAGGTGAGTATTCTCTCCCCTTCCCTCCCCCGCGGCCTGGCCGGCGGGAGGGAGGCTCCGGGCAGCGGCGGCAAAGCCCCAGGTGGGATCCAGCGTAGCCCGGCGTCTTCCTCCAGGTGGAGCATCTCGCCTGCTTCCTGCGTCCCTCTGCCCGCCGTCCCCATCTCCCTCCTTCCTCCCCCCCTTACTTACCCCGACGGCAGCTCTCCCCAGTTGCTCCTCCTTCCTCTGCCCCCTTCCCCCCCAGAGACTCCCGGCGGGCCTCGGCGGCTCTCACCGGGCCCGCCGCTCGCCCCCTTCCCCCTCCTTCGCGGGCTGGCTGCTGGCCTCGGCGACTCTCGCCGGGGCCGCTGCCGTTCCGAGAGTGTTCCCCGCGCATGCGCAGGGGATGCTCTTTTACTTTTTGGGGGATTTCAGTATCCCCCGAGAAGTTTTTTAAAGTTTTGGAATTTTTCTGCAGGCGGGGGGGTCACCCCCCACCTGCAGAACCCCCCCTCTGCCCTCCAAGTGCCCCCCCGCATGGATTTAAGTATCCGCACGGGGGGGCCCACTTGGGAATTAGATATAGAGATATATATATATCAACATTTGCACATAGCTATTAGTACCTCTGTACAAAAAGAATGCTAATGCTAGGTCTTCATGTGAAATATAAAAGCATCTATCACTCCATTGTGATCCATTTTATTTTAGGTACGTCATGAAAATACAGCGATGTGAAGAGCCAGAATGTTAACCAAATTGGAGATGGATGTGTAAAGTTGCTCCTGACTTCTTCTGGTGCCAAACTTATTTATTGATTACTGGTTTTTTAAGGAATTCTGCCGCGTAAAAATATACCCAGTAGCATTCTTTTGATGGACATGAATTAATCCACGACTCATTCCATGCAGTCAAAATGTTCCTAGAGATGTACAGATATGCCCTTTTAAATTTTTTTATTTTCCTATATTATCATGAGGCTCCCCCCCTCCCCCACTTCCCCCACCTTCGTAGCCTCATTTGTTTCTTTAATGGCTTTTAATCACTATCTTTATGCCATTGATACCTTACGGGCCATTTTTGAACAAGTGATGCACAAAATATTTAATAGTAACTCTTTACCGTAATTGGGGGTAAACAAGAATTGGATATGGGGAAAGCGCTTGTCGGCCACTGGAAAACCTCAGTAATGAAACTTCTCGGTGTTCAATCAAAAGTGGTTCTCTGTTACTTTAAAGCCTCAGTGCTCCACAAATTTTCTCTGGCAGAATCATATTAGCATTAATAATACGGAAGAAATGGGCTCTGGCTTGTAGCCTTGGCTGAGCTCCTAGCCATGGCTACATGTGTGCAAGACTCACTGAAGCCAATAGTGCTCACCCAAACTTAGCTGATTTTGTATTGTGAAACTATGCAAGCTGGACATCTATGCTTCCTCTTTGAATAGGGTTGCCAGCCTCCAGGTGGGGCCTGGGGATTCCCTGCTTTTACAACTGATCTCCAGCTGACAGAGATCAGCTCCCCTGGAGAAAATGGCTGCTCTGAAGGGTGGACTCTATGGCATTATACCACGCTGAGGCTTCTCTCCTCTCCAAACCCCGCTGTCTCCTGGCTCCACCCCCCCAGTCTCCAGGTATTTTCCAACCCAGACTTGGCAACCCTATCTTTGAACCAGGCTATAAGCTCACTGGCGTGTGTGTATCCTACTACCCCTCCACTGAGCAAGGTTTGAAGGAAGGAGGAAGAGTCTTGGCTAAAATAGGGGAAATGCCAGCATGCGATGTTATGTCAGCTTGTTATTCACAGCCTCAGTCTCCTCCGCTTTCTCTTTCGTGCAGGGGCAAGTAACACTGGTTTACCTGACTTACAGTCTTCTTAATAGAAAGCTGTGCTTCCATTGTTCTCATGAGGGCTGTTTAGTTTGTGATTGTATGTCAAGGAAATGTGTTCAGCAGTGCCTTGACATCTGTGGTGGGGAGTAACACACTCTTCCCTCGTGCCCACAATATTTGTAAATCCCACAGTACACAGAAAGAAGGTGAGACAGTGGCCCATGCTTGCAAGTAAGAGCCAGAGCCAGCGTATAAAGCTGCTCCGTTTCCCTTTTCCGTTGGCTGAGCTGCACGAAACAGCAGGCCCAGTCTTGTCCCATAGGAACACTGTGCTCCCATTCAGAAACAGGGGCAGGCACAATTGACAAGAAGAAGAGGAGAGGAGATGGTTTTCATACTCCACTTTTATCTACTATAAGGAGTCTCAAAGCAGCTTACAATTTCCTTCCCTTCCTTCCCTTCCTCTCTCCTCTTGTGAGGTCGGTGGGGCTGAGAGAGTTCTGAAAGAACTGTGACTGGCCCAAGGTCACCCAGCAGGCTTCATGTGGCGGAGGAGTGGGGAATCAAACCCAGTTCTCCAGATTAGAGTCTGTTGCTCTTAACGACTACACCACACTTTGTCTCTCTACTTCGTAGTGCTTCTTAATTTATTAGTTCTAAGCCGATTACTAACATACAGAAAAAGCTAGACGCATTTGAATGGCTGTGAAAATGTATCACAGATTTATAAAATTTTGCAGTTAAAAGAGTGATAGATGTGCTATTATCTTCTCATAAAAGAAGTAATGTCTCCATTCGATACATATTTTGAAGCAAAGGAAGAATTAAAAGTGTTATAGGCTCATAAAATTAATTACATTCAAAGTTCATGTGATGCAGCGTGTCTATCTGCACCAAAGATGCATAAATACACCGCACTGGCTCTCCCATAAGCATGCTAAAACCTCCGAATAAGGAGAATTTGTAGAAATTCTACCTTTTCTTTCCTTTTGCTGTGTCCTGTATCCCCCGTAAAGGAAAAACTTGGGGTGGGGGACAGAAGGGGGAATTTGCAGAAATCACCCACACGACTTCTTGCACAAGTTGTAGGGGAAGGGAAATTTCTGCTGGTTCCTTCCATCATGAAGACAGCCCTTCATCTCCTGCCATTTCAATAAATCCCCAGTCCTCAGGAACCACTTTGAGATAGGACATAATGGGCCACAATGGGACAGGGCAAAAATCCCGTTTGCAAACTGCGCCATTTGCAGTGTTTAGGATCAATGTTCCCTCTAAGCTGTGGAGTCTTGTGAGCAAAAATCCTACTTGGTGAGCTGCTGGCATTAAAGCTGTGAGCGAGCCATTTGGCTGCTGCATAAATGAGTTTGCTCTGGAGCCCTCTTTCCTGAGCTAAGGCAAAAATGTGTGTGCCGGAGGCTAAAAAACGGTGAGCTAGCTCACACTAACTCAGCTTAGAGGGAACACTGTTTAGGATCCAGCCAATTGCTTGACCCATTTTAAGATTCGTTTTTTAAAGTGAAGTGTGCTGTGAGCCGGAGACAAGTTTTTGAAGCCCTTGTACAGGAACTCAGGATTCTTATTACAGCCAGGGACATAACAGTCTGTTCACTTCTATTTATCGCCGTCCTCCTTTATTCACTCACACAGGCAGAGCACATAACATTAATAATTATACTCATTGTCTTTGGTGGAGATTAGACTGGCATAGACTTAGCATTAGATTGACGTTAATAGCCTGAAGTATAGATTTTAGGAGAGAGCTATCATGTACTGTATGTGTCTACATAGGAAAGGAACAAGAGAGAGGCTCTTAGGATCAACAGATCACTAATGCATGGGTGGAGAATGATATATTCCATTTTTCTGCTAGATGAAAGACATCTAGATGTGTTCTGAACGGCTGAAGAGTGAGACAGCAGGGGACAATAGGTTCCTTTGCAATGGAGCAAATATGTTGCTCCACTCTCATGTCAGTATTAGTGTAGTCTTAACCCACAAAAAGGACAGCCATTGCTATGTCATTTCAATATGGAGCCTTTAAGAACCTTCACCCCAGGGGCCAGGGTGCCGGCTCAATAGGATTTGGCAGGAAGATCGATGTGAGGATGTGACCACCCACTCTCAACCGGTCCCAGCAACAGCGGCAGGCAGGCAGACAGGCAGGCAGGCTTTCTCTTTGTGCTCCGTACCTCTAAGAATATATTTACCCAAACACAGGTCTGCCACGTCCAGTTTCAAAAAGCCGAACTGGCTATCCCCCACTTTCCTATCCCCGTAGCTTTTACTGAGGTTCCCTAACAAGTAAGACAAGCCTACGGCCCACTTGCTACGAGCAGGGTCTTGTCTGTGTTGCAGCCTGACAAAGCATTGCCGCGAAGGCCCATCCATCGAATCAGGTTGTGATTAATTTATTTACTTTTGCAGTCAGTGAATTTTATTGGAAGGGTGAGATGGTCTTGTTTGTTATTTTCCTCTGAGAAGCAAGAGGGATTATTCCACGCCATTTGGTCCCTTGCTGTTGTACCCCCAGATAATGAGTGGATGCACTGAAACAAGAAAGGCCATCTCAGCATAGTTGGCTATAATGGCTAAACATTTTCAGCTTTTGTCGTTGTTGTTGTTGAAAGGCTTCAGTACATAAGAACTATACATTGTGTTATTGCAGTATTTAATGTGGGAGTCTACTACATTCTTACGTTTTCATTTAAATTCTTTCTGTTTTCTTCCTTTTAAATGTACATCACCAGTCTTAGGATTCTCATTTACCATGGCCAAAGTTGGGACATTATTGGTGCTAAAGAACATCTCAACATCTCGACATGCATCCTGTAAGGTGTAATAATAATGGCTTTGCTTTCTGTTAATATAGTCTCCCGGAAATCACTGTGTTCCCCAGCCACAGCACATCATTTCCCCTACAGAAAATTACCCAGCTATTACAACTGATCTCCAGATGACCAAGATCAGTTCTCCTGGAGAGAGTGGCTGCTTTGGGCAGTGGACCCTATGGCACTATACCCTGCTGAGGTCCCTCCGCACCCCACACCCTGCCCTCCCCAGGCTCTACCCCTCAAATCTATAGGTATTTCCCAACCTAGAGTTGGCAACCCTGTAACTGGCTATGGAACCGCTTTCCAGACCCTTGGAACCCAGAAGACGTGGCACAGGAGGAGGTGCTTTTCTACCTTAGCTGCCAGTGCATAGCTCCAAATCAACATAAGTCCGAGTGGAGGGAACCATACCTGTTACCATGAGACTCTCCTCCCATAATACCCACCTGGGACAGCAAACTGACTTGAGACAGCCCTGCCTTATAGCCAGGGGTCCTTTCGTAGAAAAAGAGGTGCAGGAGCTCATTAGCATAACTCATTAGCATATGCCACGCCCCCTGACATCACCAGAAGTGCGTCAGAAAGGGAATGTCAGTTTCAGCCCCATTATATCCTATGGGCCATTGAAATCAATGGCAAAACTCATAGTGTATCTGAGGGGCTGGAGGAAAGGGGGTTTGAGGGAGAGGCTCCAAACTTGCAGGGTAGCTGCTGGGGCCTCTCCTCAAAATACTCACTAAGTTTCAAGAAGATTGGACCACGGGGTCTAATTCTATGGGCCCCCAAACAGATTGTCCCATCCCCTCCATTGTTCTCTATGGAGGGGAAAAATGTTAACTTTTTTCCTCCCATAGAGAATAATGGAGGGAATGGGGGCAACCTGTTTGGGGGCCTGTAGAATTGGACCCCCTGGTCCAATCTTCTTGAAACTTGGTGGGCATTTCGAGGAGAGGCCCCAGCAGCTACCCTGCAAGTTTGGAGCCTCTCCCTCAAACCCCCTCCCCTCCAGTGGCTTTTAAAATTGCCACCGAATTTCAGCAGCAATTCGGCGGCAAACTGAATCAGATTAGAGAATCTGATTTAGCCCGTGGCTGCCCTACTGGCTAGTCCTGAGCTGGCGGAGCTTTGCTCCGCCTCGCTCCGGCCCCAGTGGACCCCTGCTTATAGCTGAGCAGAAGGAAATAAATGTGGCTCACCTCTTTCTGTTTTCCCCTTCCCTCTGCTGCCCCACCAGCCACAGCTGGGACACTCCCCTGGAGCTTCCTTCTGGAGCCCGTTGTGTTTCTTCCCATAATGGTCCTTACTCCTAGTCTGATTATAAATCAGTTCACAGTATTGCAACCTTTGGATTGGATTCAAATGCCCGTGCTGGCATCTCCCACAGACTAAGATGAAGGACCTAGAATTGGCCAAGAGAGGTAATGCCATGGACATCCCTTGCCTCTGTGCTCCTAAATCCTCAAGAACATTTTTTAAAATCATCAGAAGGGCAGTGCATCTCATTTTTGTTTGCTCAACATGCAGTGATATAATCTTTCAGCACATTACACTCTTGTCTTGCAACATTATGGCATTAGTGATAAGGCACGATAAGGCATGGTAGCTGCAAACATCCACATTTCCACAATGTGGATTTTAAGAATAGCAAAGGATTGTTCTCATTATTCAAAACAAAAATACAAAGGCGGAGTGGACTAAGAAAGCTACATAGGTGGCACGAAAACCTCCAGAGAATTAATGGCTTAAAAATATCAAAAGAAATTGGGTAGGAGCCATCTAGATGTTTACAGGTTAAACATTCCACAAGTATTTCTTAAGTGAAAGTGGTTGCTGTCTTGAGGTAGCTAATTGCTGAAGCATCACAGTCATTTGTGTTGCCTCCTTTTCCCCTGGGATCGACACTCACAACAGGATAATTCTTACCCTAATATAAGTGTCACAGTCGGGACTTGGTGCAATTTGCTGATATGATATCAAAAATAGCATTAAGGTAATTACATTTTGCACTCACAGTATTTTACAGACGACGACACTGTTGAAGTAGGCACTTTTTCTTAACCTAGTCACCTCTTTCCCCCCTTTCTCCCTTTCCTTTCCTTTAACTGAACTGCAATTAACCAAATACGCATAACATGTTTTTTTAAATGTGTATTTTGTGCACGAGTGCTTTTATTAAGCAAAAGGCTGATCAGCATTGTGTATTTATTTATTTAAAAGTTTCTATCCCTCCTCAGACTCATGGCAGCAAACAGTGCAACAACCAAGTTACAAGGGCATACACTATAATTGTCCAGTTAACAAAATTAAAGCAGATAAAAATACACAAATTACAGATCTAAAAGCACTCAAGATTTATAACAGAGATTAAAACACATAATAGCCACAAACTCACAGCTAGATCTGCTGAAACAATTCCCTCTCCACTGTGCTCCCTGGAATAAGAACATTTTACATGCCTTCCTAAATGTAGCAAATGAAAGTGCCTTCCTGACCCATTCAGGCAGGCTGTATGATATTTATTAGGCATATTTATAGTATATTGTTTAAGAGCTCCCTTCAATCCCTGTGAGGTACATAGAGACTCCACTTTGTATCATGATCATTGGATCATGTCTGGACTATGTGAAATTAATGGAATTTCCTCAAATATTCCAACTGGTCTATAAGTGACCACATCTAGGGTTACCAGCACTGCCTCAGCAAACTCTGTGGCAGACATTTTGTCATATGTTCAGACCATAAATCCCTCCAGGTTTTGTGAGAGAAAGCAACCCATTCCCTGAATGGCATCTACTACAATACAGAGATGGGTCCCAATGTTGTCTGGTAATGTGTTATGTTCTGACCAAAGGGCTGTGCATGCAGTTGGCCAAACACATGGCCAGGTGAAGCCGTCAAGCTTTGCATCCAGGAACAATAGACCCAGAGGATCCTAGCTGGGACCAATGGGGAAGCCCACATCCATAGATAGACCTATAGGATGCAGGGGCACTGTAAGTAGCCAGTTACAGGTGTTGGGTGCGGTGTGGCGGTGGCCTAGAATGGGAATATAAGCGGACCTGAGAGTCCAGCTAAACATGCTTGTTCTGACCTCCCCAATAAACTCATGAGCTGTTATCACTCAATGCATCTCTGGACCCAGTACTTTACATAATGACTATAAATTTAAGTTTGAACAAGCAATGAGTAATGCCAATACTCTTCCATTAGAATAGTGTAATGGTTGTATAATCATCCCTACCAGTGGGTGGTGCTGTTGCGCATCTGAGTGTTTGTGTAGATTCTGAATTTGTTCTGGTTGTTGTACTCTGGAAGTTGATTGTTGAACTAGTAACTGTTTTTAAGGTCTGTGCTGGAAGCTGTGTGGAAACTACTTGGAAACCTTTTACTAGAGTTTGTTCCTTAACTAACTTGGCAATAGACCACAGCCAGCCAGCTGAAACTGTTCTGCTCACTGGTTTGATTTCCATATTTCTAATATGTACTGGTACTGGACAGATTAAACAAAGGTTTAATCAAGATCCTCTGCTGCCCAGAGTGTGAAGAATGAAGGAACTGAGAGAGGATGCATAGAGACAGACAGCAGGAGGAGAAAAAAAAGAGGTTTATAGTCAACTATCAGCATAGGTTTTGAGCAAAGATTACTTCAGGTGACGCTCTCAGCTCCTCGGTAGCCAATAATCCTGTCTGTGACTGCACAACCTGGGAAGTTTGGAGCCAATGAGAGGTGTGCTTATCAGGATCAGAAGCAAAAATCCAAGCAAAATCCAAGAGTAGATGAAGAGAAGAATGCATATGGAGAGGAAAAGGAAAAAGAGAGGCCAACAATATGTCTTGAGTTGTTTTCATCATGGATGCCTGGTTGAGGCCTTGGAGATTTTTACAAAAATTGAACACAAACTATATACACAGCTTTATTATATTGATTAGATCTTCAAAACTTGTGATAATTGGTCTGACCTATTGCCATGATCCCTTCTTACCTTCTATCATCCCCTCAAATTGTTCAAAGTAAATTAAATTTCAGACTAAAAATACAAGATTTAGCCACTAAGAATGGATACTTCAGGGGAAGTAGGGATGCCAGACCCCTGATAGGGGCACAGGTCCCCTGCTTCTAGGCCCCAACTCTCCACTGCCAATCAGCTGGGTGGTGGGAGGAGGGACTTACCACAAAAAAAGGGGAGGGAACCTGATGTTTTAGTGACATGCCTACATGACTTCAATGTGACCTAAAAGTGATGTGGGCACATCAGGGATGTTGGGGCGATACTCTGAGTGTTGGGGGGAAAACTCTATGGTAGAAGCCCACTCCCCATCCCCCACTGGCTGCTCGGAGGGACCTGGCATCCCTAAGGGAAAGAAAGAGACAAGGCTCAGGCATCATTTCTGGGTCTGGTACAAGCTTGTACCCTAGCGCTGTCAACCTCCAGGTGGGGCTTGGAGATCTCCTGGAATTACAACCAGGGGTCCTTTTGTAGAAAAAGAGGTGCAGGAGCTCTGGGAGGATAGCTTCAGTGGTGGCTGAAGCCTTCAGAAGGCTGGTTGGAGGAACAAGGACCTTTCCAGGGGACGGGGTCATTTTGCTGCAGCCAAGACACAAGCAGGCGTTCCCCCACCGGGTGAGGGGGGCTGGCACCAACTCCCGGAGCTGAGCTCCCCCGAGCTCCTGCTTGAAATGACCCCTGATTACAACTGATCTCTAGAAATAACTTCTGGATAAAAGGGCTGCTTTTATGGGTGAACTCTATAGAATTATACTAGGCTGATGTCTCTTTCCAGGCCACACCCCCAAATGTGTAACCTTATCCTCCCCCCCCCCAACCCTACTGTATAGCTCATTAGTCATGAAAGAATTTCTATTTTATTTCTGAAATGATATTAATAAGTCTATGTCATGGTAATGGGCTTCTATCCTGGATCACTCCACATCGAGTCCCAAAGGCCAACGACATAAATGATGAAACAAGGGAAACAAGATGTATCTGCCAAAGCTGCCTAGCTCATGCTCAAGATGGGCAGTGAACAATAAGCACAGGACGAACCAATCAGAGGCCTGACTTGCATGTAGGCCATGGCAGTCAAACAGTATGTTTGTCTGGCAGTTGTGTTTTCTGCAAAATCCTCAGCATGCCTAGCTATAAAGCAGTATGTGAAACTGTTGTTGGATACACAATAAGGTTAGACCATCTGTCCAGTCTTCTCTTTAAATGCTCAGGCTTGGAACCTTTTCACCTGACTTTGCTAAAGATAAAGATTTAGGAAAAGAATTATCAGTAGTGATACAGAACCAAAGCGCCAAGATTTATTTGTATAATTTAATTTAAATGTATAATTTCTAATTTTATTTCTTCACACTGAAAAGAAGCCTAGAAGCATGTGTGAAATGAGAACATCCCCGTTTTTAACCTGTACATTTTTAGGATGAACAAAAATACCACAGAAAATAACCCTAATAGATACATTGAATCGTTTATATGGGACTAATTAGGCTAAGGCTGTCAGTCATACTCTACCATTTAATATCATTTTTCATTTTCTATTGAAATATATGAGGGACTTTTTTCTGTTCAAACAGACAAATATTTGCAACTAGGAATAAGGCCCATTGTGGAAATAAATACAACAGGCTCGAGAAAGAGGCTCTGGTAGAGTGCCCTGGTCTTGGGCACTCAGTGTCAATTTGCTGTGGTGACCTCAGCAGGGTATAATGACACAGAGTCCACCATTTGCTCCAGAGCAACTGATCTCTGCTACTTGAAGAGCAGTTGTAATTTTGAGTGATCTCTACCCCTCACCAGGACATTGGCAACAATGGTTCCCCAGGAGGAAATGGCTGGTTTGGAGGGTGGAGTCTATGGCATTGTACCTGTCTGAGGTCCCACCGCTCCTGAAATCCCACCATCTCTAGGCTCCACCCCTCAAGTTGCCAGGAATTTCCCAACCTGGAGTTGGCAACCCTATCTCCTTCCCAGCCAAGCATCAGCCTGCTGTTATCTGCCCCTCTGATTTCAGCTTTCCATCTCCCCCCCCCCCACCTGCAGCCTCTACCATGCTCTGAACCTCTGACTGCTAGGTCACACTGGCTGTCATAGGGGGACCATCTCAGCAGGGTGTAAGGACACAGAGTCCACCATTTTCTCCAAGGGAACTGATCTCTGTCATCTGGAGAACAGTTGTAATTCTGAGTGATCTCCAGCCCTCACCTGGAGATTGGCAATAATGGTTCCCCAGGAAGAAAAGTACAGTTTTTCTCTGCAATGGGGACCAAAGCAGCTTACACCATTCTCCTCTCTCCCTTTTGACTTGCACAACAACCCTGTTTTATTGACAGAACCAAGTTTGGTTGTCTAGCAAGTTTCACAGTTTATTCTGACAGGAAAGTGGCGAAGCTGGCAGTGAATGGGGAAGGAGGTTACACTGAAAGTCTGTGACTAGTCCAAAAGCACAACTTCCACAGCAAGAACCTGGGTCTGGCAGACCCTGCTCTGAAGTGCTAACTGCTATGCCTAGGGTAGCCAACCTCCAGGTGGAGCCTGAAGATCGCCGGGTATCACAACTGAACTCCAGACAACAGATCGATCTTTCTCCCTGGAGAAAATAACTGCTTTGGACAGTGGCCTCTAGGGCATTCTGTTCAGCTGAGGCCTCTCCCCTCCCCAAACTCTGGCTTCCTTAGACTGGCTTCCTTAGTTGCCTACCCACAGCCCCTGAGGGAAATGTTAGTCCCATAGAGGAGCCAAGCAGGAGAAGCGTCTTCATCAGGAGAGAGAGCATATTCTGACAGGGAGCAGTGGCTGAAGTGGCAGTGGGCGAGGCAGAGGAGCAGACCCAGCACCCAGCCAATGGCATGTGAGTACTCTTGAGTGGCGGCTGATGGAGCACATTGCACAGCCAATGGGAGAGCTGGAAACAGCCAATACACAAAGAGGATTATTATATAGAGATTATTTGATGCTCAAGGGCAACACTGAAAGTGACCTGGAACAGGCAGGAACAGATTTTTCCTTCTAATATGATATGAATGTTTTCTTGTATTAGGAATTCTCTGTCATGGGAGATTAGTATCAGGCCATATTAACTTTCAGTTTTACTAACTTGCAATGAAATGTGCTAATGTGACTACACTTTATTGCGCTATATGGAGGAAACAAAGACTGATATGGAAAAGCTGATGGAAAGTTTTCAGCAGTTTTGTTTTAAGGGGAAAGAAGTGCATCTTAAACTGACTTGAACAACATAGTCTTTCTCATCAGAAATGAATAGCACCTCATCCAAGTGGTGATAAAAATGATCAGAAACTACTTTGGAATACTTTTTATGTGGGACATTTTAATGCAAGAATTTCCCTTCTATTTTAACCCCTTCTAAGAACTGAATAGTTAATGAAAGCAGCATGTGAATAAGATACGATCAATTCACACCACCAAACTGGTGCATTAAGAATATGGGCTAAGCCAATCTGTGCCAAATTTGGCACATTATGTGAGTCATTTGGTTGCTTTACTATATGCTCAGCTTGTAGTGCTCCCTCTAAGCTGTGGAGTCTTGTGAGCAAACATTCTACTGTGTGACCTACTGGCATTAAAGCTGTGAGTGAGTGACTTGGCTACTGCATACATTAGTTTGCTCTGGAGCCATCCTTCCTAAGCTAAGACAAAAATGTGTGAGCCGGAGGCTAAAAAACTGTGAGCTAGCTCACACTAACTCAGCTTAGAGGGAACACTAACGGCAACCCTTGTCTACCACTCAGCTTGCAGTCAGCAGCTTTGTAGTGTAATAATACATGTGACCCCCTGACCTGGATAGCCCAAGCTAGCCCGATCCCATCAGATCTTGGAAACTAAGCAGGATCGGTTTCGGCTAGTATGTGGAAGGGCGATGTTGTGTACTGGGTTTGACGCATGGAGAGGCTGGACAACAGTGGGATGATCAGCTCATAGTTTATTCGTACACAACAAGAAGACATTTACTGACCGAGGTGGCCAACTATATACACCCACCAGAGACACACCCATAGTCCTATTGGAGGGTTTGAATCCCCCGCCAAAGTTCCTATTGGTGGACCCTAGATGGTGTAGGATCCTTGGCCCATATTGTTTCCAGGAGCCAAGCTCGGGACTGCAGTCACTGGCACCTGGTGGCAGTCAGCAGACATAACAGGTGACCTCCAAGGAACACTAGGGTTGTGACACCAAGGTGGGCAATGGCAAACCACCTCTGAAATGTCTCTTATCTTAAAAAACAAGTCTAGCTCACCACCTAGTGGTGCATAATGCTAAAAGAGCTAGAATTTCTGGCTGCCTGGCAATCTTAGGATCTTCTGGCTATTCTACACACAATGTATATGATAATTAATTAATTAGTACATGTGACAAACTGCAAGCTAAGTACATGATGGAGCAATCAAACGAATGTTTCACCATGTGCTGAATTCTGCCAGGAGTCACCCAACCAGTGGGTGAAAGTGGACAAGAAAACTGTCAGGTAGAGAGTACTTGCAAACATCCTATGAATTGCTCACCTTAGGATTAACCTAGACATGATATTAGGAGACCCACAAAAGAGCCTCCTGTGGAGTTATGTAGCTCCCTGATCATATTGGGTCCACAGCATGGGAAGTACTCATCCTCCCCTGAACCTAGACAGGTAGCTACATTTTTTCCATACGGAGCAAATAGCAACTCCAAATGGCCACTGAGGTTCTGAAAATGGCGGGAAAAGAAAGGGTTAAAACACCCTCACATTGTGGCCCAGATCCAAAATTTCAAATAAAATAGCTTAGAGTGAACAACCAGTGAATACCACTTGGAAAACTGCAGCTGCTGCTTGGGAAACCCTTATTGACACTAACTGTAGAAGACATACTGCTTTCTGTAATTAGCATGCACCTTTTAGATGTGGCTAATTACCTCTTATCAATTAATTTTTTCTCATTAGATGCTGTAGTCAAGAAAGAGAAGTGAGAGGTCTGAAGGCCAGAGAGCCTTCTGCTGGAGATGTTAGAGATTCAACCTGAAACCTTTTGGGCCTTTCCTAACATGCAAGAAGAAAACCTTTACTAGGAGAGGTCTAGAATTGAACTTGGGATCTTTTGTATGTAAATCAGATGCTCTACCACTACAGAACTAGCAAAGCTCTATGGACGTTCCTTATTGCTACTACTGCATTCAATCTGGTGTGGTGGAAATAGTGTTTGTTGAGCCTGGACTGAAGAAACATGGGTTTTCATCCCTGCTCACTCAGTGATCTCGGATCAGTTACTATTTATCAGTTTAGACCAGGGCTTTTTTTGTAGAAAAAGCCCAGCAGGAACTCATTAGTATAATAGGCCACACTGAACAGCAGGAACTCATTAACATATTAGGCCACACCCCTGACGGTGCAGCTCCCTCCCAGGATTGGCTTTCCCAAGTGCCCCGCGGCTTGTGGGGCGCATGGGGAACCTGAGGGAAGGAAGACAGTTTCTGGATCAGCTTCCCCAGGCGCCCTGTAGCTTGTGGAGTGTCTGGGGAACCCAAGGAGGGGGGGGCAGTTTAAACTGCCTTCCTGGATCGGCTTGGCTTCCCCAGGCACCCCACGGCTTGTGAAGTACCTGGGGAACCTGTGGGGGGGGGGGAGGCTGTAGGCGTGGCCAACTCGGAAGCCAGCCAGAACTCCGTTCCTGTGCGTTCCTGCCCCAAAATAGCCCTGGTTTAGACTACCTCACCAGCAAGGTGTAGTGGTTAGAGTATCTGACTAGGATATGGGAGACTCATGTTCAAAACACCTGATCTGCCACAAAGCCCACTGGTAACTTTGGGCCAATCTCTCACCCTAACCTACTTCACAGTACTTCATAGAGCCAGTTTGGCGTAGTGGTTAAGTGCGTGGACTCTAATCTGGGCGAACCGGGTTTGATTCCCCCCCACTCCTCCACTTGCACCTGCTGGATGACCTTGGGCAAGCCATAGCTCTGGCACAGCTGTTCTCGGAAAAGAGCAGTTTCTGTCAGAGCTCTCTCAGCCCCACCTACCTCCCAGGGTGTCTGTTGTGGGGAGGGGAAGGGAAAGGAGTTTGTAAGTCACTCTGAGACTCCCAAGTCAGTGAAGGGCGGGGTATAAATCCAATCTCTTCTTCTTCGGGTAACATGGGGAGGAAAGAGTCACATATGCCCCCCTGATTTGTTGGAGGGCGTAGAGGATGAGAATGCCCTAGACTGCTAGGATTAGGGGGACATCAATTAGTACTGATGTATGCCACATTGAGCCCTTGAATGAAGCGATGAAAAATAAAATAAACCTGTTTTTCGACACATCAGTATGACGGTGTGAACTACTTTCCACTCTGCAGCTATTCCAAGTCAGAAATGTTAGGACTTTTGTCCCATAATCAAGAAAATTCAGGGTAATGGATCTTGCTTTTCTGGAAAGAAGAGATTGCTTCTTTTAGTTTAAAAGAAGCTTTATTACTAAAGGAAAAAGGGAAACGGGATTAGCTACAAATAAACAAAACATGCTTCCTAAGCAGCATTGTGCTGCGTCTGCACACGAAGTCATCCTGATAGAGAGTGAGGAGATTACAATGGAGGATCTCTCCTTCTTCTTGACCCCTGAAAGGAAACACCTGATATCAGTAACCAATTAGCAGAACAGTACACCTTCAGCTTTCCCGGGCTTAGTGTTAATTGGCCGGCTGCCAGGTATCACTTCCAGGCTAACAAAGGTAAACAAACAAGTTGCATAGGTTAACCCTATAATGACTAAAATTCTCAGGCCTTGTGTTACATACTCATTTTTCCAACAAGAAAGAGAACTGCCGAACATACATGTGCGCTTTAGTCAGATTTTTAGGCATTTTTTTTAAACTTTGCAAACTATTTTAACTGTAAGATGTGTGTATAGTTCCAGTATATTTCTGCTCTTCTGGAAGCATTCACGTTCAGTGTACTTTTAAGTAATTAGAAATGGGCTATATTTGCTTTGCTGTACTTACCTTGCTTAGAAAGGCAGTTTAGTTGCTGCAGCAAAAATACCTAAAGAATTCCCTGAGGCTCCCTTCTCCTACCAGTTTCCCCTTGCATATAGTTGCTTCCAAGTACCTATGGCAGCTATTGGTTCCAACAGTTATTACAAGCACCTCTGTTTACAAAGTGACCTTTCCTGGCCTGCACTCCTAACAAGGGGAAAGTTGCTCTTTAGCAGTGCCTTGCCCTTTCAGGCTAAGAACAGGAAAGTTTCCTTCTTTATTCCGTCGGCTGTTGTTGGAAGAGCGAGCAAAGACAGATAAAGGAAGCAAAACGGTGAGGAAGGCATTGCTTGAAAGGGGGGCATTTGCAACTCTTTTCCCTTGGGATCTCTATGTGTGGGTGCCTCTTAGGCACTGTCCCCGGGTTTGGCTGGAAGGGTCTCAGTAACCTTGTTGAAGCTAAGCAGGTCTGGCTCTGGTTAGCACCTGGATGGGATGGGATTCCTCCTGGGAATAGTCACCTCAGGTTCCATGGTGGAAGAAAGGTGGGAAAGAAATGTGAAAAATCCTTGGAGGCTCTTTTTTCTACGGACATACTGTTGAGTGGTGCTGCTATCAGATGGTTCGACAGTAAAGAGCAAAAATGCTGTTCTTTGTCAAGTCTACCAAGGCCTATCTTCAGAAACAGCTTTCCCTCAGTGAGTCACAATGCCTTGTGCAAATGTACTCTTTATGGCAGCATATCTGATGACAGTAGAACTGGAGAGTACTGGACTCGGGAGACCAGGAACGGTGAAATCATGAAACCTTTATTGAGCGATTCAGCATGCCCAGTAGATGGTCAGGACAAACATGCTTCCAGGGCTCCAGGGCCCTCATTATATGCTGGCCGGAGCCACACCTCCGGCCGCACCCAAAAGACCTGCTAGGGGCTTAACATATGTGCATGTTTGTCATAGGTCCCCTGGAGGAGACTTTGGCCGCATTGGCTCCCCAGGGAGAACCTAGGTCCCACATTGGTGGAGGCTTTGAATCCGGATGTCTATTGTTCCTCCAGATTCAAGCTCCCTTCTCTGCCTGACCATGTGCTCTGGCCATAGGCGTCAACTACGGGGGGGCTCGAGCCACCCCCAAAATTTCCCGGGGGGGATGAGCCCCCCTGGGAAAACGGTGCGCCCTCTGCCGCGCCTCCTTCGGCCCTTCCTAGGGCCACCGCTGCCATCTCTCTCCCCCCCCCAGCCACTCCAACCCTCCGTCCGTCCGTCCAGGGGCCAGCTAAGCAAATGCCCAGCTGGCCCCTGGACGGACGGAGGGAGGGAGGGATGGAAGCAGGAGCGGTCAGGCGGGTGGGGAGGCGGCAGCAGCATGGTCCCGGCAGGTGCGCTTTGCGCGCGCGCACGGAAGAGCCCCCGCCCCCCCTTGGGAGTTTTTAAACTCTACGCCCCTGGCTCTGGCCATGCAGCGGGCGCCATTACCTGGGAGCACATGGCAGGCCAGTTGTTACACAGAACATACTACATTACAAGAACATAACAACTTGCAGCAGTTCTACTACAGTATCTTTCTCTTTCTCCTGCCTATTGAAAGGAACTTAGCTGGATGGCTACTGGAGCTTGTAAACGTGATGTAGGCTGCAGATACAGTTGGTCACCACCCAGCAACCCAAAGCCTTGCGTTTATGAAGTCTAAACAACATGGAGTGCTGAAGTTCTGTGGCCGGTCTGTTAGATCTGGAGAAGCAGCTGCAAGGGAGCACAGGATGGCTCTGGGCTTTGGGAAGGTTTGTCTCTTCACCCTGCTGTTTCTCCAGGTATTCGCCTAGTTATTGTTTAGGCACTGTGTTGTTATAACCTGAATTATTTTTCCTATTGGGGTTTCAAACAGACAGGAATATTTGATCTTTTCAGGTGAATTGTCTGATTTCTGTTGTTTATGCGCAATATTTTGTCCACGCATAGAAAGGGATCCAAACGCTTGTAGCAGTTGTTGATTCTAAAAGTTCCTGTTATTGTAGTGTGTGGACGCAGAGACACAACAGATTTAAAAGGCCAAAGTAGCTATAATCTGGAGTTCTAATTGAGAATTTTTAGTATTGTGCAATATGGACCTTGGTTGAGTACATAAGTTTTGCATTGGATCAGTCTCTAAAGAACTGTGTAAAGTAATCCTGGTTGGAAGGGGTTGTAGTTCAGTGGCAGATCAGAAAGCCCCAAGTTCAATCCCTGTTATCTGCATTTTAAAAGAAGTGGTATTAGGTTATGTGAAAGATCTCTATGTAAGAGTCCAGAGAACTACTTCCAGGCAATACTGACTTTGATGGCCCAATGGTCCAATTTAGGATAAAGCAGCTTCATGTGTTCAATCACAAGAGCGCCTTAGATTTTGTTGTCCGTACGATTCGCTAACATGGTTTTCAAGGAGAATAAAGCTAAAGTATGGATTGGAATAAATGGAGCTGCTTGACAATAAGAAAACTTTCTTATTTGTGGAGACAATACAGGATCTACCTTTGGTTAATGACTTAATTTGATTACATTATACAGCTCTGAATTTCCACTACAATCCCTATGAGGTTTACAAGTCTGCCATCAGCGTGTCTTTGATTAAAAGAGGAAGGCGGCCATTTTATAGATTATTGCTCTCCATCATTAATATTATGTTATCTTTCTCTTCAGACTGATTTTTAATTTTTATGTTTGTAATTATGAATGATTTACAGGGACATTCATTGCCTGAACTGTCCAGAATCATTAAATTCTCCTAGGTTGAATAACCGGATAGTCACCTGGAATTAACAAAATCGGAGACATTATCTAGCTGAATTTTCTGCGGCCTTCTGAGTCCAGACCTCTTGCTTCCCTCTTGACTACAGCATCTAATGAGAAAAAAATTAATTGATAAGAGGTAATTAGCCACATCTAAAGGGTGCACACTAATTACAGAATGCAGTATGTCTTCTGCTGTTAGTGTCAGTAACAGTTTCCTGAGTGGTAGCTGTGGTTTTTCATGTGGTTTGAAATGCTCGAAGACTAACTTTTAAAACTAATACTTAGGGTACGTGTGAACATAGTACCTGTGTGTGGAGGGATCCGTTTAGGACTCAATGGAGTTCTATTCTCTTCCCTGTCTCCTTCAGCATGTACAGAGGCAGCATGATGGATCATTATGGTGAATGAGAAAACTATGGCCGAGTTCAGACTGGCAGTTTGGCCCAATATAAGCACCTTTCTCAAGTGGATTAAGTGGGCCAGTTCACACAGCCACAACTGTCTGGCATTCCCCTGCCGTACTCACCCCATCCTTTAACGATTTGATCCCGCTTTTAAAAAGTACCAGGTGAAAGCCAGGGCAAGCCGTGGAGGGCGCGTTGATTGCGCTTCCCGGAAGTGTGGGCGTAAAAAAGCCACAATCAAGTGGCGCCGGTAATGTGAACCCGCTGATCCGGCAGGAATGCTCATAACTGCCCATGCATGCTGTGCACTTGAGCGCACAACCACCCGCGGGGATGCTTCTGGCTCGCAGAGTTAAAGCTCCCAGCCATGGGATCCTGCCCCAATTGCTGCAGTGCCTATGCGCCTATGCGCCTACATGCAGGTCAGCGAGGCAGACCAAAGCCACATGCAACTGCTGCACTGCCAGGAGACGCCCCACATGTAAGCCAGTAGAACATTATTTTATACACTCCTATGAACTTTGATAACATAAGTTTGACCTTTGGGTCTTGGTTCACTGCCTTAGGCAAAAGCACTCTCTACAGCCATGAGAGGCTCCAGCCCACAGCGGGAGACTTCCCCCAAAGCTCACAACTGCATGAGAAATCAACCTCCATTTCAAAGGTATATCTCTCAGGAAGAGCATGATAATACACCTCAAAGAAGACTCTCAAGAAGAAGTTGAAATGCATTTCAAAGAAGCTCTTACATCTACTGCACATGAGAGCCACCATTCTACAAGACCAAGACTCCATTTCAAAGAGTCCTTTTCTCTCTACACTGGCCTCCTCTCACACCTGCCCCCAGCTATTCCGGTAAAGAGATTAGTCGCTTAGCAACTGATTACTGCCCATTGAGTGACCTGGCCGAAGCCATCACGAAGCCATCACGGGACCAGAGAATGGCGCCAAGAAGACTGACCAGTTGACCAGGTGTTAGCTACTGATTAGCATTTTAGTGTTGCAATATTGCCCACTCCTTCCTGCCCTCTCCTAACTATGACACTAACCAATAGGAAACCTAGAAATGACAGACAACCTACTGGGTGTGACAGTGGGACGTGGTCAGCGCAACCCGCCCAAATGCCACCTGTTAAAAGATCTTGCCCAACAAGAAATCGCCCCTAGTCCCTGGTTGCTTTTACCCCTAGCTCTCTTACCCCTACCTAGCCTAGCTTTTACCCTCTTCGACCTCTATTAAGTACCTAGACTCCATCTTGAATTCCTGGTTTGTGCAGCCAGGACCGGAGTGTGTGTTTGCAGATTCAGACCTTGCTCCTTAGATCTTGCAGCCACCCTTCCTCTATTCTTCTCGTGGAAGAGACTCAACCTCTACCAACCCAGGTAACGAGATTCCCCTTTCAACGGTATTCCTGCTCATGCAAAGGTGCTATTTTCTATCTGATTTCCCCTAGACTTCTGTATGTATATGGTTCTATTGCTTTTCTTGTATGCCTGCTCAATATTTTATAGTAAACATCATTTATAGAAACCGCTTTGCTTCACGCCTATTTACTTAGAACTACCGGGGAGGTGGGACCTTGGTATAGTTGGCAAGAACCCGTTATAGTGCCAATTGCGACACGTAAACCAGAGCAGTCAGGCCAACACACAGTGTGACTGTTCCATTCGGCCTCCTTCCTGGTATGCTGCCGCATCAGTCGGTGCAGTGCAACTGGGAATCCCTGCCACAACTTGGCCCGGGTCTTTTTGCCCCGCCTCCCTTCTGCTTTATACTGCCAGTCTGTCCTCAGCCTCTATGCCCTTCTTGTATCCCCATGCTTCTGCTCAGTCAAGTTACATGAGCTTGGGAGTGTAATGATTAAGTGGAAAAGGAGGGCTGGAAGGAAGGAGCCATGCCTAGATATCCTATTACACAGACTTCCCTGGCCTGTTGCTTGGGCATGGTTCCACCTCGATGCCAAAGGGCTCTGCTCAACCCTAGGATGATTCTCATGGTTACTGTACCCTCACCAGGACTGAACCAGTAAATGGGCCATAGGGTAGTTTTTATGCTATGGTTTGCATTTACCATTTTTATGTGGAAGAAGTGACATGCATTGAAGAAATTGTGGTTCCAACTGATGCTTAAGATAGTAGGCCTGATTCCTTTACCAGTGGCTTTGAAAAAACCATCAAATTCCAACAGAATTCAATTAAGCCAATTAAGAATTGACGCTAATGGAGGCATGCCAGTTTTCAACAGCCTAGAACCTAATCATATGTGTTGTGTTAAGAGCCTTCTTCACAGGAAACAAAGTAATGCATATTATGTTAACTTCCTGCTGAGTTTTCTACATTAATTTCAGCCTCTCCCCATGGAGATTTCACAATTAAGAGATCTTTTCTGCATGGCATATCTCAGAGGTATTTACATTATACTAAGTGGAATAACCAATAAATGACTGGCATAGCTGGGATCATAGACAAGGGCTAAAGGTAAAGGTTTTCCCTGCTTGAAAGCCAGTCAAATACGACTCTAGGGATGTGGTGCTCATCTCCGTTTCCAAGCCGAAGAGCCAGCACTGTCCAAAGATGTTTCCATGGTCATGTGGCCGGCATGACTAGACACCAAGGCACATGGAACGCTGTTACCTTCCCACCAAAGTGGTGCCTATTTATCTACTTGCAATTTCTTGCTTTCGAACTGCTAGGTTGGCAGGAGCTGGGGCCAGAGACAGGAGCTCACTCCGTCATGCAGCACTCGGGTCTCGAACTGCTGAACTACCGACCTTCTGGTTGGCAGTTCAGCGTCTTCACCACTTGAGCCACTGCAGTCCCTCAAGAGATAAAACCCACCAATAATTGGTATTGAATGGGTCGTACTAAATTCTCATTGAAATTTATGGAGCAATTTTGAAACTATTTTAAAGTAACACTTCATTGGTATGAGCCAACTGTTTTAAGAAAAGTTCATGTGAAAATGTTGAGAATGTGGATCTGTTTTTGTTGTAGGTATTTTGATTTTTAAATAATCATGTCAGTGGTTTGCAAAGAGGTAGACACTTCCTATATTGCTCTGTACGATGTGGATTCTTCCAAGTCACAATGTCATGCACGAGGAACAGAACAGAACCCTGGCTCCTCCTCTTTCTACCGCAGTGCTCACTTTTGACCCTAGAAAGTTTCAATGGAAAAGGTTATGTGACATAATGCTTCCACGGGCATTGTCAAAATGTCTTATTCTCAACATGGCCCCATTTGTGGGTACTTAAATTTAGAAACTGTGACTACAGACAGAATAGACAGATCTTTCTACAAACCTGATAAAAGCCCCAAGTTTGCAAAAAAAAAATCTGAAATCTTAAAAAATGGGGGGTTAAAAACCTCAAAATAATGAAACCAGCATCTGGACCTTTAAACGAAAGAATGCCCTCTGCAGTGGTCGCAGTGGGAGTTGCCAGGCAACCACAACAATATTGGCAGCCTGATCTACCTCACAGGGTTGCTGTGAGAATAAAATGGAGGACAGAAGAATGGTGTAAATTGTTTTGGATACCCACTGCGAAGAAATGAAGTAAATAAATAAATACAGTTGAAGATGGGGGGTAGATAAAAAGTAAGCTGGTTTGTGAATAAGGAGAGAAGGGAGAAGGGAAAGGTAAGAATATGGGTACTGGCAGGAGGAGGGGAAGAGGAAATAATGTGGGAAAGGAACTACAGGAAGAAATTAGGTACCCCACACAAGTCCCTGCAAGTCCCCCACCACATAGCTGGGCTCAGCCTGGTGGCTGGCACTGCACAACTCAGCAGCCGATGCTGCACAACTGCACCATAATTTTTCCAGGTAGATGCTGCCAGAGGGAGGGAAGCAGGAGAAGCTGAAGATTGGGGGGGGGGGTAATTGGGGGGGGGGTTAGGAGAAAAGGAAAGAGGATCAGGCAGGGGCAGATCTACATTTTTGGGGCCCTGAATCTTGAACTGTTACGGGGGCCCCTTTGCAACCAGCAACAATAGGGCAACATCCAACAAAGTCCAAAGGCAGAGAACAGGGTGTTGGGGTGGGGCCCTTGAAAATGGGCCATACAGGGAGCCCCTTCCTACCGGGCAAGGAGGTCTGGGTAACTGCTGTTATCTCCTTCAATGGGGTTATTCCACGGCAGATCACCACATTTTTTTAAAATTTACCACTACATCTCAGATTTTGATTAAAATTGCTGTACTGGTTTATCTTACATGTCAAAGTCACTTGTGTGAATAAAAATTCCCTAGGCTATGCCTTATAGTTTTCAGGTTATGGGGGATGAAAATTAGGGAAACGTATACATGCATGATGCATCATAGAATGATGAAATAAAACATAGCAAAGACCACAGTTAATATATTTTATTTTAGACACCTATGAGAATACATACTACGTGAAGCACATTTTACAAAATACTCTTTTTTCTGTTTTTTCTAGCAACATCTTTACATCCAGTTTTGTCATACAAGAGCTTCCTTGCAATGCCATTACCTACAGACAATATGCACAAAGAATTTAAGAGCTCTTCAGTCATGGTAGATCGAAATTTGTTCTTTATAAAGAGAAGCTCTGAGAAATTCCTTTCTGCTTCACAGCTTGTGATAGGCAGGGGTCATTTGGGGCTGGAGTGAGGTGGAGCGGCGCTCCACCAGCCCAGGAGTGGACACTAGGGCAGCCATGGGCCGAATCAGATTCTCTGATCTGATTCAGCCTGCCACCGAAATTTGGCAGTGGCTTAAAAAGCAGCTGGAGGGGAGGGGGTTTAAGGGAGAGGCTCCAAACTTACAGGGTAGCTGCTGGAGCCTCTCCCCCCAAAACCCACCATGTTTCAAGAAGATTGAACAAGGGGGTCCAATTCTATGGGCCCCCAAACAGGTTGCCCCCATTCCCTCCATTGTTCTCTATGGTGGGAAAAAGTAATGTTTTTCCCCACCATAAAGAACAATGGAGGGGATGGGGCAACCTGTTTGGGGGCCTGTAGAATTGGACCCCATGGTACAATCTTCTTGAAACTTGGTGGGCATTTCCAGGAGAGGCCCCAGCAGCTACCCTGCAAGTTTGGAGTCTCTCTCTCAAACCCCCTCTCCTCCAGCCCCTCATATACCCTATGAGTTTTTGCCATTGACTTCAATAGCCCATAGGGTATAATGGCCAGCCAAATGACTCCTGAATCGGCTTGCATTGCCAAAACTGACTGGTCATTTGGCAGCTGGAACAGATGCGGCCTGATTTGGCCCGATCTGAATTGGGCCAGTTTTTTTATTTGCACACCCCTAGTGGGTGCACCCCTAGTGGGCACAACAGGCCGTGGTGACAAGCCCCTCCCCCAGCTCCCAGCAGGCCTGTGGAGGAAGCGAAGTGAGAAAGTTTAAACCTCTTCTGTTTAGAGTCGTGTGGCAGCAGCAGTATGATCGTTCCATTGTATTCTATGGGGCCCTTCTCACTTCGCTCCCACCCACCCACCTTGGCAGGCCAGCTGGGGAAGGGAAGGGGAGGCTTTTGAAGATGCCCCTCCTTTTGCTTCCCTTTCTGACACACTTCCAGTGATGTCAGGGGGCATGGTATATGCTAATGACTTATGCTAATAGGTATGCTAATGAGCTCCTGCACCTCTTTTTCTATGAAATGATCCCTGATGATAGGCATTGTCAAGTACAGCTTAAGCACAGTAGTAATATTAGGGAACACTTCAATCAGGCGTTGCTCATAAACTTCTGCGCATTGCATTTTAGATGGTGTGTTTTCTTCTGTGTTCTGGGGTTTCCTCAGGTGTAAATATTCTTTGAACTGGTAACACTAGTTTACTAATTTATGCCCAATATCATCTTTGTAATGCAATAGTATAAGTTTAATATTGTCCTCATCAATTTCAGAATTGTTCACCAGTTCTGAGAGGAACTTGAACCTTTTTATAATCTGCTCATATGGGTCAATCCTCTTGCCTAACTGGATTACCAAGCAGACATAGAATTGATTTAGAACTTCTATCCTAAATTTTTCAGCTTCTTTCAAAGAAGCCCTTCCCCTTGTTCCATCTGAAAATTTATTTGTAACCATGCATTTGGAAGCATCAGAATAACTTGAGATAATATCTTCACCCAAAACTTTTGCTTCTGATTCAGAGTGTACAATCTGGTTGGCTGAATTTTCTCAGAGTTCTTTAACTAATGAAAGTAAAGATAACAGTAGAAGATAACTTTCAATTACATCAAAACCAGGAGTTTGGAGTTTCTTGCTTGTTTTGTTGAAACGCTCAAGAACTTCTTCCCAAACAACTGTTAAAATAGCATATTCCCACTTTACCAGCTTGTAGTATAAATTCTTTGCATCTCGTTTAAATTCAGGCTTCTCTTCCAAGTCTTCAAAAATATGTTTGAGAGTTTGTAAAATACCTGTATATCCATTTTTAATTGCCTGGACTGCTTTATATTGTGCAGACCATTTTGTTACACTTAAGCTCTTCAGGAAAAAATCTAGATTGCCATGTGTATTTAAAATTCCCCATCTTCGTGGAAATCCAGAAAAGAAAACATACAGGTCCTGCCAAATGCCAACATAGTCTGCAACTTCAGGCACAGTAGACACTGCCTTTACTCCAACAAGGTTGAGTGAATGGGCTGCGCATGGTACATAGTCTGCATACCTGTTAATGTTTTTAAAGCGTGCTTGCAGCCCTTTCTCTGAGCCCTTCATGTTAGGTGCATTATCGTAGGACTGACCATGGATATTTTCAACTGACAGCTTATGTTTGCCCAGAACTTCTTGTATTTTGTTGAACAAGGTCATGGATGAATGGTTTTGTATTGGTATAAATGTTAAAAATCTCTCACAGGGTTTTCCATTGTAGCAATATTGAACCACAATTACCAGTTGGTCAAAATGTGTCAGGTCAGGTGTAGCATCAACAATAATAGAGTAATATTTGGTGTCTAGATCGTTGACTTGAGTCACAATTTCATCTTGTACATGTTTCCCCATGATTTCTATCAGTTCTTCATGTATGGTTTTGGATAGGTAAGTAATATTTACTTTTTCATTTTTACATTTTTCACGATGTTCATGTAAAAATGGGTCAAACTCTGCAATAAGTTCAATGGTCCCCATGAAGTTTCCATTATTTGGTGAGCCCCACTTCTCATGACCTCTAAATGCTAAACCTCTTTCACTTAAAAACTTTATAACAGCTACAACTCTTTTCAGTACTTCAAAATAGTACTGTATGTTTTTTCTCATCTGTTCCTCAAGTTGCTGATCCACAGTGTTTTTATTTTACTTTCTCGTTATCTAACACAACATTGCCCTCTTATGTTCCATGCTGTCTTCATGATTATCCAGAGTTCTGAGTACATTCATCCAGTCAGAAAACCCACCAGTTGTAAGTAATGTTTGGCATTTAGAAAAGAGTTTGCAAGCAAAACAGTATATACAGCCTTTGGTCTTTGAGTAAACTAACCAGGATCTCATCACAGTCTGACCATTTTTCAATCTTTTTTCAAAGTATTTGTTTGAGAAACTTCTGTTTTGCTCCTTGTAAACCTTTCTGGATTCAGTATATACATAATCTGTTTTTTAATTTTGAAAAAAACTGTTGTCTTGCATTAAACAATTCTGTATAAAATCATTATCCACTGCTATGGGCCAGTTTGCGAGGTCACTGTATTCTTTGAAATCACTGAATCTGCTTCCTTTTTCCTGTTTCTGCTCTTTCTCTTCATGTTCCATGGTACTTTCATGTTAACCACTGTGATTGTCATCTGTATCAAAAGTATCAACAGTGGATTGATGATTGCTAGAAAGAGCTCCTACGGTTTGTGCACCATCACTGGCTTCACTGGTGCTTGCTTGGCTTGTTTCGGCTGCAGGTGTTGACAAAGTTTGACTTGACATTGTAAAATAGTTTGATAATTTTTGACATTTAGACATTTGACATTTAGAAATTTCATCAGATTGTTTCTCCTTGAGTTTGCATTTTTGGTATCCACTTAAGTAATTTCTTGAACTCACTGCTATTCCTTTTGGGGTCTTGATTTCTACAATTACATGAAGTTGCTATTGTTATTAGTGCTACTGCAACTACATGTATTTATGAATAACACACTTAAACACAAACATAAAAGAGGCAATGCAACAGAGGCAATTTAACATTACAATAAACTATATAAACAAAGGTTTTCATAGGAGTCCTTGTTCATCCCAGTCCAGTTGCTATTACTTCATAGCAAGGCTTTTAAGGATATTATTGGCTACACATATCTTCAGCAACCACAAAGATGCACAGTACAAAAAGTCTAAACACATAAGTAATACATATGTTGTAAGTCCAGAGTAACCTCACGATATTGGAACATCAGAAAAGATTTCAGGCTGTATCTGGGAGGCCGCAGTTCTTCTCACTTGGATCCTGAATCCCACCTCACCTTTGTTCTAAAAGATCTCTAATACTTGCACTGATTACCAACATTTACAGTAATCCAAAGGAGGCCTTGAAACAACAAGATCTGTGCAGGCCTTTCCCTCCCCTTATGGTGCAGCTTCTTCCTGGGCCAGTCCAAACTCCTCAGAAGCATTAACAAACAGAATACTAAAAATGTGTATTGCAACAGTTGTGAATAATAATAATTTACCTGCAAGAATCCAAAGTAGGCCTTGAAGCAACAAGATCTGTGCAGGCCTTGCCCCACCCTTATGGTGCTGTTGCTTCTTCCAGGGCCAGGCTGAACTGCTAGGCATCAACCCACTGGTTTATGATTCTGTCATTAAAATAATCTTAACAAACACTTTAAAAACTCAATTAATTTTTGTTGAAAAATTCACTCATTAAAAAAACATAGGGTTGCCAAGTCCATTCTACTCACCGGCGGGGGGAGTCCTCCTTTGCCCGGTGACATCACCCAGAAGTGACGTCACCACATTGGGGGCGTTGCCAGGGCGATGCTCTGGCAATCGCCCCAAAACTCTATGGTACCATAGAGTTTTGGGGCGATTGCCAGAGCGTCGCCCTGGCAACGCCCCCAATGTGATGATGTCACTTCCGGGTGACGTCATTACATTGGGGAAGTCATCCTGGCTGGACGACTTTGGGGGTGGGGTTTCCCCCACCGGCCGAATGCTGGCCGGTGGATCGGGAACCCCTGTAGCGGGGGATCCCCTGCCACCCAGGCTGACTTGGCAGCCCTAAAAAAAGTTGATTCAGGGGCCCCCTGGTATTGGGGGCCCTGAAGCTTAAGCTTCATTAGCTTCACAGTAGATCCACCTCTGGGATCAGGGGAGATGTATACAGGGTTTCAGGGGAAGGGAAAATGAGATGCCCCCCTCAACAAGTCCTTGTGGGTTCCCTGATTGTACTTGTCTAATTCAGAAACAATGGCAAGATTTTCTGTCAGTATATGAGGGGGTATTTTTATGAAAATGTAAACCCATCATTCATTCTTGACAACCACTCGGTCCAGATCAGGCTGCCGAGGGATGAACAGCAGTATTGGTGCAGAAGCTTCATGCATGTGAGTGAGCTTCGATACATACCTGGGCCATATGTGCCAACAAAGTGACTTTAATTCTGGCGACTGTTAGTGCCTGCCTTCCCATCCTTAATTAAATACTGGATTCAGATTCATGTCATTTCCTACATAATCAGACAAAGCTTGCCCCAAGCACATTTTAACCTTTACGTAATGATAGCTAGCACTTCACGCATCCCAAAGTGCTATTGTCACGATCAGGCCGGGTAGAGGCGGGGAGGAGTGAGGGACTGCCCCAGTTTACCACCCAGCTTTCCCAGTCTTCCCGACTCTCAGCTGCTGAAAGCAGAGGCAGCATGTGCACGTGCAAACACACACACACAGGCACGCACGGAGCCAACATGCCTGCTGGGTAGTGTGCCACCACCAAACCAGCAGGGTCTCTTCCTAGCACACCCTTGCAGGCATAGCTCAGCCCAGGGGGTCATTTCGAAGAAAAAGAGGTGCAGGACCTCATTAGCGTATCTCATTAGCATAACTCATTTGCATATGCCACACACCCCTGGCACACCCCTGCTATATACGAGTGGGGTTGGTTTGTTTTGTAAACGGAAGTTGCATTCTTATCACACCAATGTACCTGAACAGTTACATGAAAAATAAATTATTGCAAAAATCCTGTCCAAATAAATGGTCTACTTGTATGAACAGTGTGACCTTAGAGAATGGGACTTGTGCAAGATCGCAGCTTTTTTATGTGCTCAGCAGAAACTTTTAGTAATGGAAGCAAAGCCACAATCTCGTGCAAGTTTCTCTTTCAGTCACTTGCAAACACTCCAGCAAATGGTATGCATTCTGCATGCTCCATGTTTCACAGGGCTATCTGGAAAAGACACCCTCCTTTCTACTATCTGGAAAAGACACCCTCCCTTCTCTAGTAAATTATGAATAACCTGACCCCTTGAGAGAGAGGTGTGCCCAAAACAGAGTCACACATACAACACATATAATAACATTAAATAATATTAAATACATAACCAAGTTGCCTTCTTCAAGTGAATTCAAGCTAAGTTTTGCCTGTTGCTGTGAGCAAAACAATTCCCAAAGCTTTTTTAAAGGGGGAACATGCCAGAACACAGAGTTCTGGAACCTTGTTGACAAAATTCTTTTTAAAGGACCTGGTGAAGACATCGTTAACCTGACCCCCTTGGAAATGGAGTGATCATCCCAATTAAGTGGTACTTAAAGTGCCGGCATTCTGTGGTGGCCCTGGCCTGGATGGCCCTGGCGAGCCCGATCTTGTCAGACCCTCTGAAGCCAAGCAGGGTCAGCCCTGGTTAGTACTTGGACAGGAGACCATCAAGGAAGCCCAGGGCTGTGACACAGAGGCAGCTAAACGCATTTTTTACCTCGGAACATCTCAGGCCTTAAAAAATCACTACAAGGTCACCATCGGTCAGCTGCGACTTGATGGCACTTTCCACCAACAATTGTGTTGTTGCGTAAGAAAAAGGCCTGACAAAACCCTTGGGGCTGTGCACTTTGCACACAGACAGAGGAGCAGAGAGAGAGAGACAGAAACAGAGAGACACACAGAGAAAGGGGGGCAGAGAGAGACACACAAACAGAGAGAGAGAGACAAACAGAGAGAGACACACACACAGAGGGGCAGAGAGAGAAACAGAGGAACAGAGGGGCAGAGAGACAGAGAGACAGAAACAGACACACACACACACACACACACACACACACAGAGCCTGCAGCTCTGGTAAAAAATGACCACCACATTTTATCAGAGAAACTTCAGGATCTCTCAAAGTCTTTCCCCACCAGTTATTTGATTGGTGCCGCAAGAACAAATATCTATATTTTAGCTGAACTGCTGTTGTCTACCCAGGTCTCATCCACAATCCACCACCATTGATCACCAGTTCAGTGAGAGAGCCAAGCCATTCAAGAGGATAAAGCTGGGGGGTGGGGACCGGTAGGTGGCCTTTGTCCCTGCCAGTCCCAGGCGCACCCGGAGCCACTTGCCTGCCTTCCTTCCCCTCGCTCTCCGGCAGCTGTTCAGGAGCCGGCAAAGGAGCGGCCAGGGTGGGGAGAACCGAGCAGGCGTGCGTGCCAGGCAGGTGCCTCACTGTGGAGCTCCCAAAGGGGGGGCTTCTCCTGCTGCCACCTCCCCCAGCCACTGGGGAAGTGCAGAAGGGGAGAAATGGCACTGCAAAGGTGCTTGGGGTGGCCCTTCCTGTCTCGCCTTATCCAAATTGGGGGGGGGGGCGTGCATGCGTGTGCTCCTCCAAGCTCTCTCCTCCCCCCCCCTGCTTTGTATGCAAGGGGCTCAAAGTGGCCTCTTCCTGGGGCAGGTGGTGGGGGAGCACATGCCTTCTGCGAGCTTGGTGCTCCAGAGGGGCCAGGAGCCAGCCAGGGAACCCCCTGCAGCAGAGGCTTGGCTCTCCCATCAGAAGTGGCTCGTCCTCCTCAGCTGGTGGGGCATGACACGTTGCTCTCCCCATCCCCCTTCAGGGAGCACCCAGCCAGTTCTGCGGGCTACAGCAGGCGCTTGGGGACCAGGAGAGGTGGCAGGCAACCTAGGTGCGGTGGGGCAGCCACAGTGGGAGTCTCCTCTCTCCCTCCCTTGACAGAATCGGGGGAAGAGAACCCACCTCTGCACCCGGAGGGAGGCCCAGCAGGGAAAGGGCTTGCTCTTGGCCGGCCACAGGGCGGCGTGGTCTTGGCCGAACTTGTTGCCGGGCCTGGAAACTTCTCACCTCCCAGGAAAGGGATAGGGATTGGGAAATGGCTGAGAAGCTAAATGCATTTTTTGCCTTTGTCTTCACTGTGGAAGATGAGAAGTGCTTGCCCACTCCAGAACCACTGATTTCAGGAGAGGTGTTGAAAGACCTGAGTCAGATTGAGGTGATGAGAGAGAAGGTCCTACGACTGATAGACAACTTAAAAACAAATAAATCACTGGGCCCAGATGGCATACATCTGAGAGTTCTGAAAGAACCCAAATGTGAACTTGTGGATCTCCTGACAAAAATATGTAATCTTTCATTAAAATCTGCCTCCTTTCCTGAGGACTTGTGTGTACTCCATGAAATAGCTGAGCAGTCGGGTTAGAACAGATAAAAGGAAATACTTCTTCACCCAAAGAGTGATTGATACGTGGAATTCACTGCCACAGGAGGTGGTGGCAACTACAAGCATGGACGGCTTCAAGAGGGTATTAGACAAACATATGGAGCAGAAGTACATCAGTGGCTATTAGCTACAAAGTATAGATAGGAACTCTCAGTCTGGGGCAAGTAATGCTCTGTATTCTTGGTGTTTGGGGGGGGGGGTGGCAACAGTGGGAGGGCTTCCTGCCCCCACTGCTGGACCTTCTGAGGGGACCTGGTGTTTTTGGCCACTGTGTGACAGAGTGTTGGACTGGATGGGCCACTGGCCTGATCCAACATTGGCTTCTCTTATGTTCTTAGGACTGGAAGGTAGCAAATGTCACTCCCATCTTTAAAAGGGGTTCCAGAGGAGATCTGGGAAATTACGGGCCAGTCAGTCTGACATCGATACCAGGCAAGTTGGTGGAAACTGTCATTAAGGAAAAAATTAGTAGGCACATCGATGAACAAAACCTATTGAGGAAGACTCAGCATGGGTTCTGTAAGGGAAGATCTTGTCTCACTAACCTGTTAGTGTTCTTTGAGGGAGTAAAGAAACATGTGGACAAGGGGGACCCAATAGATGTTGTTTACCTTGATTTCCAGAAAGCTTTTGATAAAGTTCCTCATCAAAGGCTCCTAAGTAAGCTCAATAGTCATGGGATAAAAGGACAAGTCGTTTTGTGGATCAAAAACTGACTAATTAAAAGGAAACAGAGAGAGAGTATAAATGGGCAATTTTCTCAGTAGAGGGGGGTAAGCAGTAGGATACTGCAGGGATTAGTACTCGGGCCGATGCTTTTTAACTTGTTTATTACTGATTTGGAGTTGGGAGACAGCAGTGAAGTGGCTAAATTTGCAGATGACATGAAGTTGTTCAGGGTGGTGCCTCCCAGTGGTCGGTTTACCTTTTAAAATGTCCTTGTGCCCTCCTGTATATGGGGGTATGTAGTAGAACACTCAGAACAAGGATGATAGAACATAGGTCATGTAGTTGAACATTACGTATGGAATCTCCACTGGTTCATCCTTTTTCTAACAAAGGCCACTCCCCTAATGATTTTAAGTTTGTGGTCTTAGAAACAGTAAAAGCACATAAATATAATAAATTTGACTTGCAAAGGACACTCAGACAGACGGAAGCTTTCTGGATAGTCAAATTACAAACTTTGCACCCTCATGGGTTAAACCAGTCTTTAGAATGTAATTGATTTTTATAACTGTGGTGAGAGGCTCTTGTCTCTTTAAGTTTTGCACTGGGAATGTTATCTGTATCGCTAGGCAGCACCGACTTTTGAAGTGAGGAATGAGTGGTAGCCCATTTGTCTTGGGAACTAAAAGGTTATGGTGAGTTTTAGGTTGCTGGGGCTTTTGTACTTATGGTGACATATTATTTATTTTGTGATATATTGAGTTGTGCTTTTGCATAGGAAATGAATTCTGGACGCTGAACACTTTGGGAACTTGATCCAGTTTTGCACGTTAATACTAGCACTTATGTGCTTTACATATTGAGAATTGAGGTAAATTTTTTATAATTAATAAGAGGATACCTTTTGATGAATATTCATTTTTATTTTATTTTCATTGACATGTATTACATTGGATGTATCTATTTTGTATTTAATTCACTGAGAAAGAATTAGTGAAATGAAGAGAACAAGCTGGCATCTTCGTCTCCCTTTACTGGATACTTTGTTCTTGAAGATTTTGTGAGCCTTGTGCCTTAAGTAAAAAAGAAATATTTATTTTATTTCTCTTTACTGAATACTTTGTTCTTGAAGATTCTGTGAGCCTTGTGCCTTAAATAAAGAAGAAACGTTTATTGTAATAGATATTTTCCCTTGTATGTGATGTATTGATATTTACTTGTCCTTTCATTTGTCTGTGGACCTTGTGTCTGAGAAGGAAAGGAAGAATGTTATCAAGTTCTTATATACTGTTTCTCTTTATTTAGGTGTTATTGATATAAATTGTGTTGACACTAATTTTCTCTGCATCATTACAATGCTTTTGTACTCTTGTAGTTTATTATTGTGGTTATCGCCTTTGTTGTATCAGGGTGGTGAGAACCAGGGAGGATTGTGAGGCACTCCAAAGGGAACTGTCGAGGATGGGCGAGTGGGCATCAACGTGGCAAATGGGGTTCAGTGTGGCCAAGTGCGAAGTGATGCACATTGGAGCCAAAAATCCTAACTATAAATACACATTGATGTGGTCTGAACTGGCAGAGACTGACCAAGAGAGAGATCTTGGAGTCATAGTGGATAACACAATGAAAATGTTGAGACAGTGTGCGACTGCAATGACACAGAATAATTTGGACATTTGAGGGGGGACTGTGCATCTTAACATTACTGATTTCATACGCAATGCCCACGAGGTGCCCACGAGGTGTTAGGAAAATGTAACATAATCGAACAACAACTTTGAGAAAGTTGTGTGGACTATATTGAATAAATTACAAAAAATGGTGTGTTTATTGCACAAAATATTGATTTTGAGTGTATCTGTCTTTAAAAAATTAATGTTGCACTTTTTCATCTTTGGAATCAAGCAAGCTTCTCATTGTAAAATCAGTTTTTGCCAACATACAAAATAAAGACGTTTAAACAGTCTCGCTTCCCCTACTATTCACAGGGCTGGTAACATTTGGATTTCTACTATTTGCTTAAAAAAAACCCCTGTTTTCCCTAAATCTGCCAAAGATAGTTTGCAGTACCATTAAAAACAAATCTATATAAAATTAGCAAATTTACCACAACAGTGAGCAGTGACTCATGAAAGCTCATACTCTGCCACACGTTTTCTTAGGCTGAGGACAGACTGAAAGTCTGCCGCGCCTCCGCGGCACGGCAGACTAAGGCGGGGGGAATTTCCCCCGCGGCGCAGCGTTCGCACGCCGCCGGAAGGAAGCCGCCCGCAGCGTTCAGACTGTGGGCGGCTTCCTACGGCGGCGTGGGGATGCTGCGCGGCTCCACCTCCTGTCGCGCGTTCACACCCGCTCCGGTGGATGGAATGTGCGCCGCAGCAGCCAGAGCACCACTTTGAAATGGTGCTCGGCTGCTGCGGGAGGAGCGCGGTGCCAGACGCGATGCGTCCGGGCCGCCTCCTTGGGGCAGATGCGGTTGTCTGAACGGCCGCTCTGCCTCCCCTTTTGAAGCGGAGGCAGAGCGGCCGAGACTGCCAGTCTGTCCTCAGCCTTAGTCTTTGAGGTGCTACTGGACTCTTGCTTTTCTACTGGGACAGGCAGATTAACATGGCTACCCATCTTGATCTTTACCACAACAGGATAACACAAAATTGCCCCACAACAGCAAGTCATTGTGCCAGCCAGCATAAAGGCCAAGCAATCTATCCAATAGCACTCTTAAGGATGAAAACTCTTAAGGATGAAACAGATTTGTAATCCTTCTGGAATACCAGAAATGACAGGGATTTGCAAACATCTTCTGGCAAAATATTGCAGTGAAGCGGGGTGGCAACAGAAAAGGCTCCCACTTGTCGTAGGTCCCAGGTGAGCCAGTCTATTTATCTGTTATTTACTGGTACCCCACCTTTCTACCCAATCAAGGCCACCAAGGCAGCCAACAGATCGAAACAAAACTTTTAAAAACACATCATAGAAACAATGAAAACACAAATTAAAAGACAGTTCCTGAGATAGAGCGAAGGACTTGTTGGGATCAGATTAACTGGTACCTGGGTTCACATTTTGTGTCTTGCTTTCTGGCTGCTTTCCTCCATAAAAATCTGAAGTCATGTGACTGGCAAAGCTAGCTTTTATCAAATATCTAGGCAAAACACGTCAGTCAACTTTAGTAACCTTTAACATTGAAAATCCACCTATAAATTCGATCTGCAACGTGGCACTCCCTTTTAATATTCTTACTGTAAATATTAAAGGAACCATAGGATGCTATCTGAACTTTGTTACCATCATTGCGAGCATCTTAGCTTGTAGTATTTTAATGTGATTTTAATGTTTTTATGCTGTTTTGGCACTGTGTGCCACATTGTAAGCCGCCCTGAGCCTGCTAGCGGGAAGGGCGGGGTAGAAGTGTGATGGATAGATAGATAGATGATAGATAGATAGATAGATAGATAGATAGATAGATAGATAGATAGATATTGATTTGACTGCTGACTGGCTGCTTGTAGCAGATGTTATAAGAGTGTGGGCTATCATGTAAACTAGATGTGGATTCTTTGCTCAGACTGAAGAAGTGGTCTTTGCTATCTTTTCTGTCTAGCTTTAGCTTTGGTTTTTGACCCATTTGAATTTTTAGCCTCAAATTATCCTTTGCTCTATAAACAATAGAAAGGGGTAGCCATTTATCATTGTTATGGTACAAGCAGAATGAAGGTTCCCCTTTGTACGTTTTCACTTGAATTATTTCTAGTCACTGAATACAGGATCAAACCAACCGGCAGTATATGTTGAACACTTAGGCTATTTTTCTCCCCTAATCTGTTCCTCATGCATTTAATTTCCGGTTTTAATCTTCAAAATATATTTCCAAGCAAGGTCCTTGTATTGCCTCCCATGTCTGTCCAAAGACTGACTGTAGTAACGACCATGAGCACAGAAAGCTTTAAAAAGGCAGATTAGTGGCCGATAGGTCCATCAATGGCTACTAACCTTGTTGCCTGAAGGGAACCCCCACTTCCAGAAGCAGTAAACCTATGAGCATCAGACAACATCAACAGGAGGCCTCGCCTTCCATTTTCTGTTTGTTGACTTTCCAGGGTAGCCAGTTGGCCACTGTGTGAAACAGGATGTTGGACTAGTTGGACCACTGGGTCCGATCCAGCTGGGCACTTCTTATGTTTCTATTTAACATTCTTAAAGCTATATCCTAAGATTGCTATCCAGTACACACTTACTTGGAAATAAGTTCCTGTCAACTGAGTCGCTAGACCCCGCCTCACTGTCGCTCGAGTCCAGAGTGGCGCCGCCTTCTGCCACTGTCAATTCGAACCCCGTAGGGCAGCCAGGGCCTCAGTTGCAAGGACAAGGGAGGGGGGTTACGTCACCACACCCTCTCCTAGTCCCTCCTGCGCAGACTTGGGTTTCACTCTCTCTCTGGAACCATCAGTCAGTCTCACGTCAGGGCATCCTCCTCGGCCCCTTCTGGCTGCCCTCTTTTATCCCTCCCCCCTCCCAACATCCCCTTCCTGACCCCTCCTCCCTTCTAGACTCCTCCCCCGTTCTTAACTCAAGACGCCGAGCCTCTGGAGAGGCCCCAGCATCCTGTCTCAGTGCTCCTCCCCCTTCCTTCCCCTCTGGCCAGCCTAGCCACGGAGCAAGCTGCGGGCTCTCCCTCCCGGCTGCTGCTGTCTCTCTGCTGTTTCCCCTCGGCTCTTCGCTGCCGGCCCCTCCACAGTCCATGCTGGCTGGGTGAGCGGGGAGAGGATGTTTGTTGGTGAGGGAGTGATGAGGGAGGGGGTTGCCAGTCCTCCTGGCTCCCTGGGAGTCCCGTCGTCGGGACAGTTCCACAACTCAATTTAGACCTTGTTTCTGAGTAAATATTCACAGGATCAGGCTGCACTAGAACTTCTTCTTTCCAGTACATTAGAAATCCTTAACTGAACTGCTACTGTCCTTGTTTAAAGGTTTTCTTCTCCTGCTCCATCCTAAGTCGCTTAAAAAAAAAAAACCTTTCCCCCTTCATAGGTTTTTTGTTTCCCTAGGCGCTTTCTTAACTAATGGCATTATGATAGTCTCTTCCTTGTCTTTTGGGATCTTGCTTTAACTACATGAACTTGTAAGATGTCAGTGAAGACCTCTCTAAGTTTCCATTCCCTCTTTCTTTTTGCACTCCTAAATCTGTGACATCTGGTCTCTGGGTGCTGCTCAGAACTCCATCATTGGCTGATTTGTATAGGGAAATAGCAAACCATTCTTGTGCCCCTGTGCTGGTTACTTGCACTGAAGCTGCACTGTGACTATTGCTTTTCTCTTCTAAGCTCAGCAGGAAGAGAGCAAAACTGAAAAGTACTGGAAGCGGAGTCCAGTTGCAGTGAAATCAGCATACATTTTATTGAGCAGGATCAGATGAGGCATGAGGGATGGTGGTCGGGGGTCCTGCTTTTATGTACAGGCAAGCCCCACCCCTGACCTCGCCCAAACAGGATAATAGGCTTAGGTTCCCCGCCAGAGGCTATCATAGGACCATTTGAATATCCTAAGCCTCTGATAGGGTGACAGTCAGGATCCTAGTGGCCCATTGTTTCCCAACCCCAAGCTCAGGTCCAACCTGGCCATGTGCTTGGTGGTGGCCATGTGCCCACCGCCATTATGTGCATTGCATATATTACAAAAATGTTGCAGTCGGATAAGGGCTGATGAAATATGCTACCTTTTCCTTTCTGTTTTTGTTTTTTGCATTTGCGTGTGTGCGCGTGCGTACACACACACCCCTTCCTGGAAGTCATGGTGACCTACCATGTTTGTAGCAACAGGGAATCTGCACTGAACTACTGGTGGAAAGTGCCATCAAGTTACAACCAACTTAAGGGCGACCCTCCATTCAGTTTTCAAAGAAACAAACAGAGGGTGGTTTGCCATTGCCTGCATCTGCGTAGCAACCCTGGACTTTCTTGGTGGTCTCCCACCCAGGTACTAACCAGAGCTGACCCTGCTTAACTTCTCAGATCTGATAAGTTGTTGAACTGCTGCTCAGTGACAAATGCATTACAGCCTGCCCCCATCAGCCCAATGTCATAGAATAAAAGTGGGAAATGCTGCAATTGTCTTTAAAATCTTGCCTCCCATAGAGGCATTTACCTTCTGTCCCATCTACACCCTTGTGTCAGACCCCTAGTGTTGAAAGGTTGATCTCAGATACTATTAAAGATGCTGTCTTCACATATTACAGAGCTGAGTCCTGGAAACAGGTGCAAATTACATTTTATTTAAATTTGCCATCTTGCAGTTGTCCAAGGCTGCAATCAGACGCACTTTTAGATCTGACATAGCTGCAAATGCCTGATGGATCTAAAGGGCATGATCAGATAATAACATCTGGGAAAGGTCCCACAGTCATTGGCACCTTGTGCTGCTCTGTCACAGAAACAGATTTAAAAGGCACCAGGAAAAGTCCGGTCCTAACACTTGCCGACAGGCCACGGGCAGACTTTCCCGTCTGATCGCTCAAGCATGCTCTCAAGCTGTTGAGATGGTCTGATTATTCCATCCCGACCCGGTGCCATTTTTTGTCCCCCACTTAGCAGTATGCACATAATTGCATATTCCATGGAGAACCCTCAGTGTGGGGGTGCAATCCCTTGTTTATGCGCATGGGAAACAAACGGCAAAAAAACCCTACTTGCATACGGTGGCTTCTGATCACACAATGACAGGCTGAGGTCGCAGCACAAAGGGTTGTGTGATCTTGCAACTGTGAGTCAAATTCCTCTGGAGGAAATAGGGGTGTTTCCCCTCTGCTCCAAATGTCGTGTATGACCACAGCCATACATTTGAAATCTTTCCCCCTGTTAGTAAAGCAGATGTAGTTACTAAAAACAATTCCTATTTTCCCTTTTGATAAAGGATACTCTAATCTCAGATTTCACTAATATGTTCCTTGAAGAATGTTGCATGCACTTAGCTGTGTATATACTTGCCTTGTTTATGTTTGCTATGTCATAGCGAGCACTTTATTTGCAACTCATACTGCAAACTGTATTGTTATTGTTATGACTATATTTTAAATAGTTTTAATTGTTTTATTCTGATCTGGCACTGGGTGCCATGTTGTAAGCTGCCCTGAGCCTTTTTGCAGGGAGGGTGGGGGAGAAATGTGAAATAACAGATAGATAGATAGATAGATAGATAGATAGATAGATAGATAGATAGATAGATAGATAGATAATTTGCTTGGCACATCAATGAAGTCTTCTTTGTTCAGTTTCAGGAGATAGGTAATATTGCCACATATTAATTCTGAGCTGATGTGGCTTCTGGCCCATGTTTTTGAAAAAGTTGCTTCGTACATCTGTATTTATATTAATATTTTCATTAATACTAATTAGGTTTTCCCCACACACAACCCGCACAACCCCGCCACATTACACTGTTTCTTGACAAGAAGACAACAACAAAACAGAAGATAATGAATTGCTTACCGAAGACAGAGGGCAATGGGGAAGTCTTTTGTTTACTATTAGAATTGCATCTAACTGAATTTTTCCTTAACAGAAACTGCTTATATAATAACTACACTACAGACGTCAACTGGGCTAATAGTAATTCCACCTTCTTAAGAAGCCTGGGAACTGTAACTGTTGTGAGGAAGGCTATAGGTCGCTAACAGTTGATTTTCATGACCTCACCACAAACTACAATTCCCAGGGTTCTCTGGGGAGGGAATCCCTGAGAGTTAAAGTGGTATAACTCTGATATATATGTCATGTAGATATGATCTATAATTGAGGGGTTCAAAGTACTAGCTTTCCTAGTTCAGAAATGCAGGGGTGAATTATAAACTACTCCTAGACATCACTAAAGATCAGTTTCAGTTCATAATTAGGCTGGCTCTGATCCAAGCGCTAGCCCTCCTCCTCATTTTCACAACTTGCCCATACCCTTTCATTCTGAAATTTACCTGTTGGCTGTAATGAGAAGCATTAAGTAGCAACACCACTGTGGGTACTAAGATTCATGGAATAAGAGTCTCAGAGTTTTTTTAATCTCTTGACATAAGTAACTACGGCTGCACTCAGATGACAGGCTTAGTGTGGTCTGGAACCATCTCTAATTAATCCAGGGGTTTTTTTGTAATGGATCAGACATCTTACCCTTAACATTGCTTCACCACGTGCTCACCCCATGGTTGATCGATCAGACATGGCAGCCAGAGTGGGGCGGTCAGGCAGCTTTTAAAAAATGATTTGTCTTTTGAGCATGTGCATAACTGTGTATTGGAAGCAGTGCTTCAAACCTGTGGCAGGATGGCGGCAGCTGGTGGCCAATGGGATTGCTGGAGGAGGCTGCTGGGATATGTAGTGCAGTGTGGAGGAAGTGTTTTTGAAACTGTACTCTGGAAAAGAAAAACGGGGGGTTTTTTGGTGTGTGTGTGTGTGTGTGAGAGAGAGAGAGAGTGAGTGAGTGAGAAATAGAGAGAGAGAGAGAGAGAGAGATATGTCTGTAAAAAAATAAATGCTCATGTAGTGCTTTATAGCCATGGTGTGAATATACAGTTATGCGCACCTCACTAACTGCCTCAAAAATCAGACTTCCCAAATGGCTTGAGAGTGCAATGGATTGATCAGACTTCCAGTGATGCAAGGTGAGACCGCTGACATCAGGAAGGACCAGACTTTCCCTGGTGTTAAATAACTCTGATTTGAAGACTGGTGAGAATGGGGTGCCAATGACTGGGGAATGGGAGACAGATGTTGCTGTCTGATTGTGCATTTTAAATCCAGAAGGGTCTAGCAACAGCACCGGATCAAACAGCTTGCCTATTTCATAAGAGTCTTCATGCCTACAGTGCTATCCCTGCCTACTGGTGGTGTCAAGCAGCCATCAGTAGAAGCACTACCACTGGGCAGCTTGTGGGGGAGGCAGGGTAACAGCAGGAGGGCAGCTCACCACAACTAATCCTGACTGGACAGTCATTCACATGGAGATTTATAACTTGATCCTATGTAAGCCCCACTGAATTCAATAGTGTTTGTTGCTAAGTAAAAGTAAATAGGATTGCAACCTTATACCTCTGCCCTTTTATGTTTATTTGTAACTTGCCCAAAGCTATTAATTTGGGGTGTATTTAATTCTACTAAGTACCCAATCCTATGTATGTTTATCCAAACTAAGTCCTGGTTAGTTTCTGATTACTCCTGATTAAAGAATAATTCCCGTCAAACTTGGGGGGCCTTTCAGGTATCAGTATCAGATTGTCAGTAACATTTTCAATTTTATAGAGAAAAAATTAAAATTATAGTTTTAAATGTAATCTAAACATATTCTTACAGCACCATCCTAAACAGAGTTAAATCCTTCTAAGCCCATCGACCAGTCCCTCATGAAAGGATGGCTCCCAAGTGCACTCAAGGAAGCGACGGTCCACCCTCTTTTGAAAAAACCATCTTTGGATCCGGCCGAATTGGCCAACTATCGGCTGGTTTCCAATTTACCCTATTTGGGCAAATTAATAGAGAGGGCGGTGGCGATACGGCTGCAGGGCTTCCTGGATGATGCTTCAGTGTTAGATTCTTTCCAGTCAGGCTTTCGCACGAGGTTCAGGACCGATACAGCTCTGGTGGCCCTTACCGATGACCTCTGGAGACATCTGGATCGGGGCGGTGTGATGGTGTTGCTGCAGCTTGACCTGTTGGCTGCATTCGACACAATCGATCACTGGCTGCTGACCCGCCACCTCGCCGACATGGGGATACAGGGGCTTGCCTTACAGGGGCTTGCTTCCTTTCTCCAGGGTCAGGGACAAAGGGTGGTGCTAGGGGAACAGCAGTCCTGGAGTCACCTGCTTGAGTGCGGAGTGCCCCAAGGGGCTGTTCTGTCCCTGATACCTTTCAACATCTATAGGCGCCCCCTTGCCCAGATTGTCCGGAGGGTGGGGCTGGGTTGTCACCAGTATGCTGATGACACCCAGCTCTATCTGATGTTGGGCGGCCAGTCTGGCTATGGACTGGACGACTTGGACCGGGCATTGCACACTTTGGCTGGATGGCTCAGGCTGAGTAGGCTGAAGCTGAACCCAGTGAAGATGGAGGTCCTGTGCCTGGGTTGTGGCGGACCATGGTTGGGGCTCCTGCTCCTGGCCTTTGATGGGGCGCCATTGGTGTCTGCGCCGGTGGTTAGGAGCTTGGAAGTGCTCCTGGATTCCTCCTTGACTATGGAGGCCCAGGTAGCAGCCACTGCCAAGTCAGCCTTCTACCATCTGAGGCTGGTGCGGCAGTTGGTTCCCTTCCTGGACCGCGTGGACCTGGCTACAGTGATCCATGCAATGGTCACCTTGAGGCTAGACTGTTGTAACGCTCTCTACATGGGGCTGCCCTTGTCGCAAATCCGGAGGCTGCAGCTGATGCAGAATGCCGCAGTGAGGTTCTTGATGTGCCTCTCTAGATGGGAGCACATCCGACCGATGCTGGAGGCACTGCACTGGCTGCCTTTAGCGTACCAGATTCGCTTCAAAGTGCTGGTACTTGCCTTTAAAGCCCTAAATGGCCTGGGTCCGACTCACCTGAGGGATCGCCTTTCCCCGTATGTACCCCAGAGAGCACTATGGTCTGGGGTCCAACATTGTCTGGCTATACTGGGCCCCAGAGAAGCCAGGCTCGCTGCCACTAGGGGGAGAGCTTTCTCGGAGGCGGCCCCATACTGGTGGAACGAGCTCCCAGAGGACTTCAGCCAGGCGTATGAATAGGAGCCGCCACCTTTCCATCTGCCTCCCCTCCCTACGACCAGCGACGATCTTCCGCCGACAACATCAACCAGAGCCAGAGATATCTGACAACCAGAGCTGGAAAACACTGGGCGTTTAGTATAGGACGTCATCTGATATATCATCTGAGCACTTTATTTGTAATTGTTATTGTTTTAATGGTGATTGTTAAAATGTTTTAATTGTTTTAATGTATTTATGAATCTTGGCTTGCCAAGTCACGTAAGCCGCTTTGCACCACACTGGCTTTCGTAAGATGGCTGCTGTTGGAAGAGTAGCAAGCAGCCAGGACTAGTTCAGTCATGCAAGTCAGGGTCATCCAGAAGTTGCTTCCAAGTCTAGGGTTGCCAGCCTCTAGGTGGGACCTGGTAATATCCTAGAATCACAACTGTACTGCAGACAACAGAGATCTGCCCCCTGGAGAAAATGCCTGCTTTGGAGGGTGGACTCTGGCATTTATTCGAGGCCTCCCCCCCACACACACACACACAAACCCTGCCCTGTTCAGGCTCTACCCCAAAATCTCCAGGAATTTTACATCCAGGAGCTGACAATCCTAGCCATGCTTTGCCCCAATGAGTTCTCCCTCAAAGGCCAAAAATGGAAAACAGATGTGTTTTTTTAAGGAAAATAGATTTTTTTTATTTTAAAAACCTTTCAACGTACAAATTAAGAAAACATTTTCAACATTTCAGCATTCAAAATTCACAATGCAAATAACTGATTACAAACCCAGCATCAAAGTCTTACGACGCACCAATTCCATAATTCCATAATCCTATAGTAACAGTATTAACCGCATTAACAACTTTAACCACTTTAACAACTTTAGTAACATTAATAACACTGATGATAATACTAATAACATTAATAACATCAACACCATTAATAGCTTTAATAACATTAATAATGTTAATAACATTAACAAATAACCTTATCTAACCTAACCTTTCCTGCGAGGGGAGAAAGTAAGGAAAGGAAAGGAAAATGACTTACGGGATCGGAGGTTTCATCTCTTCAAACCCACACCACTTCTTCCACATTATTTCCCTTTTTGTGTTTTTCTCCTCCTATATTCTAATTCTGTATGATGATTGCAACACCTGTGCAATTGTATCTTTTATATTAACAGGGGTCTTTGAACATGCTTCTGCATGCCTGTTTCTCAGGGTTGTTTGACGCCTAACTAAATTTAGCAACCTGACTACCCACCATGGCACTTCCATCTTTCCCAAACCATCAAGACAATACTGGGACCCCCTTCTGTCCTGAAACCACTTTACTCCTGGTTGGCTATAATCCCTTTGGAATTGCAGTCCCGAGACCATTGTCTCCCAGTTCTGAAATAAAAGATAAGGCCATTTCAAACTTTTTGCCACAGCAGCCCACTTTCCCCTGACAGCCACACACTTCATCACAGCCTGAGCAATAGTTTCTGGCAGGGGTCCGTTGGGGCTGGAGCGAGGCGGAGCGAAGTGGCCACTAGGGCAGCCATGGGCAGAATCAGATTCTCTGATCTGATTCAGCCTGCTGCCAAATTGCCGCCGAAATTCAGCAGCAACTTTAAAAGCGACTGGAGGGGTGGGGATTTGAGGGAGAGGCTCCAAACTTGCAGGGTAGCTGCTGGGACCTTTCCCCCAAATACCCACCAAGTTTCAAAAAGATTGGACCAGAGGGTCCAATTTTACGGGGCCCCAAACAGGTTGCCCCCATTCCCTCCATTGTTCTCTATGGTAGAAAAAAAAGTTAACATTTTTTCCCTCCATAGAGAACAATGGTGGGGATGGGACAATCTGTTTGGGAGCCCGTAGAATTGGACCCCGTGGTCCAATCTTCTTCAAACTTGGTGGGTATTTCAAGGAGAGGCCCCAGCAGCTACCCTGCAAGTTTGGAGCCTCTCCCTCAAACCCCCTTTCTTCCAGCCCCTCATATACCCTATGAGTTTTTGCCATTGATTTCAATGGCCCATAGAGTATAATGGGGCTGAAACTGACATTCCCTTTCTGACACACTTCCAGTGATGTCAAGGGATGTGGCATATGCTAATGAGTTATGCTAATGAGTTACACTAATGAGCTCCTGGAGCTCTTTTTCTGCGGAAGGACCCCTGGTTTCTGGAGAGACCACGTCTTGGTAATCATCAAAAGCCTAAACCATTTGTTCACGTTCCAGTAAGACCACACATTCTACCCTTGAACACTTCTGTTGATCTGGGGAAGGGCCAAAAACCTTTGCTCCCACCTGTTACACCTGGTGATAAGCTCGGCACCTTAGGTCATTGTAGAAGTACAGTCTGGTCACAAAAGATCGGAATCAGGAATGCCTGCCATCTTAGATATTCTGAAAGGTTTTCCTTGAGTCTCCTTCCTGGATCATAGTCAGAGCTTACTCTGATCCAATGCTCTCCAATGTAATTGGCCAGTTTGGCCCTTCTTGCCAAAACAAATCTTTTTAGCCCAGGAGGCCACTATCCCATATCTTTTATTAGTTTGAGCCGCTTCCACCCAAAAACTTGATAAAAGTCAGGTTACAGTAACAGTCAGGTGGGGACATGGGTTTTTGTGTAGCCACCACTCCTTACTCCAACATGTCTCTACATACAAAAATCTCCCAAATTTGTCCATCTTGTGATGTGGGTACAGATGCATCTCCCTTTTGTCCCACTCCCCAGTTTGTACAAAGAAAAATACAAAGGCCAAAATAGGGCTGGAAAGGGCCCTGCCCCTCCCCTCTTTTTACTAAGAGAAACTGAAGCCTGGAATACTGTGGTTGCCTAGCAACAGCCACTGAAGGAATCCATTGCTTAAAGCTACAGGCGCACCTTTTATCATTTTCAGATTCTTTTAAAGCTGCCCAGTGTTTTGGGGTTTTTTTAGATTTCACTTTCCGCCCCCGGCAAACCAAGGGTTTATAGTAAGATCTGTCTTGCCCATTCACAGCTTCAGTCACCAGATTTAAATATCCAAAGATACTTCAGAGTCTTTGCTAATAAATATAAGCTGTTGCCAGTCTAGATTGCTGTTCTTATATCATCAATTTTAGTTGGAGCTTGGGGGGGGGGAGGGAATTCAGTGCTAATGTTACATATTGATTCTTTGTTACATATTAAGTTCATCATTCAGATGAGTTCACTTGCCAAATAGTTCATACAGCTATACAGCAAAGTAACAAAGGATAGCTATCTGCAACACAGCTATCTGCAGTATGGGAAATGGCATCTCTCCTGCAGAGCCTATTGTCTCTGTAGAGAAATAAGCCTCACCGCCTTCTCACCTTCTCCATCAAGATCTCCACAGGTTGTTCCAAGAACAAGTGGAGCATCGCCAGGGGCTAATTTCTTTACAGGTAACTTCCTACATGCACAGAATTTCAGTTTAGTAATCCAGCAGAAATTGTGGACTCTTCTGCATGTCTGAATTAACACCATAGAAAAAATATGGATTCATCTGTAAAACTGCTGTTTGACTTTCCCACCCTTTTTGAAAATCAGGTCCACGGTGAATATTGTGAAGTTTAAATATGTAGTTAATGCATCACTCTGATTTTAGTAGATAATACATCTTACATCAAAAGCCTGTGAAATACAGTAGCACTTAGAAGTATACTGCCAATAGTCTGTTCCCAGAGAAAGCAGCACTCACTCAAAATAGCCGTGTCAAATAGTGTTTGCACATGCTCATCTAACATGTCTGATACATTTTTGTTTATGTGATCACACCAATACTTGATTTCTCCTGCAAAATGTAAAAATACAATTTTAAAAATAGCCATTTAATCTGCATGCAGTCGTTCAGAATTACTGCTGGAGCGTCATTCTGGAATGACACTAGATTTTTTTTGGAACAAAAGTTTTGTTATTTTTTAGACACACAAAACACATAAACAAACACATACAGAACGCAGAAGCAAATATACATAAAATAAGTGGAGGGTGATATAGTCTACATTGTTTCTTAGGTTTTCAAGTTGGCAGGTTCTGTATTAAGTAAACAGAGTGACCTGGTGGAGTGAATGGTCCACTTGGTCTGCAGTTCTTTTAAAATAATTAAGCAAAGACTTTGAAGTATCTTTGGATGTTTAAATCAAATTGTATCTAGAGGGTGCACAGTTCAGTTCAGTTCATGTAATCTCCTAGCCATGTGTCGAATCTAGACCCTGTGCTGTAGAATTTCTCTTCCCATAGTCCTTTTAAAAATAAAGTCAGTTTGCCCATTTCTGCAGTTTCCAGTGTTTTATTTATAATTTCTTCTTTTGAAGGTATTTCATCTTTTCTCCAATATCTTGCATACAGTATTCTGGCAGAGGTTAATACATGAATAATCAAATAAAAATCTTCATTTCTACAGTTTTCTGGTCAGTAAAAATAACTCAGGAGTAAAAGGTATATTAACTTTCAACATTTTTTTGCAAAATTTCATGAATCCAGGCCCAGTATTTCTAACTCTATCGCATGTCCACCACATATGGTAAAAGAACCCAGGGATCCTTTTACATTTCCAGCAAGCGTTTGATAAATTAGGGTAAAGTTTTGCTAACATATCCGGTGTCATATACCATCTATAAAACATTTTATACATATTTTCTTTATACGAAACTGCTTTTGTAATTTTTACATTTGTTTTCCATACCTGAGTCTATTGGTCTAAGTGAATATTATGACCAACATTCTGCGCCCATTTAACCATAGAGTTTTTGACTATTTTGTCTTGTCTTCTAACATTAGTATATACAGTTTTTTAATCAGTTTTTCTTCAGAATAAAGCAATATCAGTTTCAGATAGTTTGGAGCAAAAATCTAACAGTTTAGCTTCAGCATATCTAGATTGTATCTCTACCAATTCCCACCAACTAAACTCAGGAATAATGTTTTTAATGTTGTCAGTTGTTTTTAGTTCATCCTTAGTATCTAAAAGGTCAGTATTTCAGTAAGTAGACCTTTGAAGCCAGATTTGGGTTTGTGAAAGCATCCAAGGGTGCAACCCATTTTGTTATTTTAGTATAAAATCACTTTTTGACATCTTCCCAGACCCTTAACAATGCTTTTCTTTTCTTTTTTTTAATATATTTTTATTAATTTCAATTTTAAACAACATATGAACATTTTAAACTTCTAAAACAAACAAAACATAATACTTGAGTTGACTAATAAAATACAAAGTTCAAGTATTTCTTTGGTAACGCAGAGCAAGTTGTAGGTGATTTTGATATATAGTCAAAAAAATGATACCATTTCTCCATAAAGTTATTTTTCACAATAGGATTTTCAAAACTTTGCAGTTGTAGTGCTAGTTTGTCCATTGCTGCATAATCCCACAGTTTTAAAAACCATTGCCGTATCGTTGGACAGTCTCTAGCTTTCCATTTTTGTGCAATTAAGCTCTTTGCCGCTATTAAGAAAAGAGAGGCTAAATCCTTAGTCTGCTTCATCGTCTTCAGTTCTGGCCAATAATTAAGGAGTACGGAATCAATCGTAAAAGGAATAGTACAATTCAAGATGTCATTAGTAAGTTTAACAATTTTCTTCCAAAACGGAACAACAACAGGGCAAGACCACCAACAATGTTTAAAAGTTCCTATTTCACCACAAAGTTTCCAACAATATGGAACAAACAATGGATTAACATGAGAAATACGTAATGGTGTCATATACCAGCGTGAATATAATTTAAAATTTTGTAATTTAATATTTAGAGCTTTAGTTGAAAAAGAGTTGGAGGACCAAATCTCTTGCCATTGCATTTCCGACCAAGATACAGTGCAATCTTGGTGCCAAGCCCTTTGTATCGATGTCAACTGGCTCCAATTACTTTTATTAATTATTTGATATACTAATGATATTAGCCCTCTAGAAATTTGTGGATTTTTTACTATACGAGTCTCAAATGGAGAGTGTGCTCTCGTTAAGAGAGGAATAATATTAGGGTTTCTAATAAAATGATTAATTTGTTGGTAATACAGCCATGGGATTCTTATACTATATTTGTCCTCCAACTGTTGTTTAGACATCATTCCCTGTTTATTACAAAGATCGCCCAATCTAAATAATCCATTTTCTTTCCATTCTTCATATATGGGGTCATTCATACCAGGTTTATACCAGGTTTGGCCTACGAATACCGTAAGTGGTGATACCTCTGGAGCAAGCTGAGAGCGATATCTATCCCAAATTTTCAAGGTAAGTACCAAATAAGGGTTAACTGGTTTCACCAAAATTCTTTCATTAGGTTTACTCCAAATAGTTTTAAACAAAGAATTTTTAATCAGGCCTTGCTGTTCAATTAAGGCCCACGTTTTAGTTATATTCGGTTGGGCATAGCACACAATATTCTTAAGTTGCGCTGCGCAAAAATATGTTTCAAGATTAGGTAAACCCAGACCCCCTTGTTTTATTGGTTTAACCAATATCAAAAATTGAACTCTTGGTTTCTTTTGTGCCCATATAAATTTAGTTAATAATGATTGCCATCTCTTAAAGTCCCGCTTCGGAATTAAAAGAGGTAAATTCTGAAATAAGTAAAGGAACTTTGGAAACACAAAAGATTTAATAGTTTCTATTTTCTCTAGAAGGGTTAAATTGAGCTTATTCCAGTCTTCTATGTTTTGTTTAATTTCTTTCTCCAGCTGCATGTAATTGCACTCGTAAATTTTTTTACTCTCTATTGGAAAGTAGATACCCAAATATTTCCATTTGGATTGTACCCAGCGAAAAGGGTATTTCTTTATTAACTCTTGTTTAACTAAAAAATTCAAATTTAATGGGTATAATTCCGATTTATCGTAATTTATAGTAAAGCCCGAAACCTCACTAAAGGCGTTGATGTGTTTCTGCAAGTGACCTAATGATGTCTCTGGTTCTGAAATGTAAAAAACCGCATCATCTGCGAAATAACTAGCCTTACAATTACATTCACCTATCTCTATACCTTTAATCTTAGGATCAGCCCTAATTGCAAAAGCCAATGGTTCCAAAGACAAAGCAAATAAAATCGGGGATAGGGGACAACCCTGCCTTGTGCCCCTAAAAAGATTTAATCTATCAGATCTATAATCATTAGTTTTAATTTGTGCTGATGGATTTTTGTAAATAGCTTGTATTGATTGTAAAAATCGGGGACCAAAACTCATATGATGCAATAGTTCCAGTAGGAACGGAATTTCAACCTTATCGAAGGCCTTTTCGGCGTCTAATGCCAGAAATGCTGCCTGTTTCTTATTTTGATTACAAAATTCAATTAAATTCAAAGTTTTCCTTATATTATCTGTAATTGATCTATTAGGCACAAAACCTGACTGATCAGGATGGATATAGTTGGATATAATTTTATTTAGTCGGGTCGCTAATAATAAAGAAAATATTTTAAAGTCATGGTTAAGAATCGCTATTGGCCTGTATGAGGCCGGGTTTAGTCTCTCTTTTCCCTGCTTATAAATCATAATAATTTTGGCTTCTGACCAAGTTGGGGGGAAGGCACCTGTACTCATAATACCATTCGTTAAATCACAAAAAAAAGGTAGTATTAAGTTTTTGAATTTTTTATAAAATTCACAGGGTAGCCTGTCTAAGCCCGGAGCTTTGTTTGATTTTACTGTTTTCATGATGTCATTTAACTCTGCGTTAGTGATGGGCTGGTCCAAAAAGGCTTTGTGGTCTTCTGTAAGTTTTACATCATCTTGAAATCTTATAGATTTCAAGTACTGCTGTATTTTCTCCTTTGTAGGGTTACCTGATCTGTATAGATTTTCAAAGAATTTAAAAAAAATTGTATTAATTTCTTTGGATGTGTATCCTATTTGTCCAGTTGGATCTCTTGTTGCATGTATCAAATTTATATTTTGCCTTCGTTTGACTCTGGACTTAAATAAAGTCAACGATCTTGGGGTTTTTGTTATATATTTCTGCCTGAGCATTAAAAGCTGTTTTTGTACTGTTGTTATTTCCAATAAATCTAACTTTTTCCTCTCCATCTTTAACTTGTGCAGTGTTTTTTCCCCCCATATTTAATATGCCGTGCTTCTAGCCTCTTAATATTTTCTTTAAGTTCTAGTATTGTACTGTCTCTTTCTTTCTTGTAGGAGGCCGATAATGATATCAATTTGCCACGTATGACCGCCTTAAATGCTTCCCATACTGTTTCTCTTGGGACTCCACAGTCTACATTAAAATGAAAATATTCTTTAATTAATTTTTCTATTTCTGTACAAAATAAATCACTATTAAGTAACGAGGAATTTAGTTTCCAATCCCAACCTTTACCATCAGGGACATCTCTTGAAAAACTACAGTCCACCCAAGAGTGGTCAGAGATTTGTCTAAGGCCAATTTCAGAGCTCTTTATCTGATTTATAAAAGATTTAGAAACCAATATATAATCAATCCGAGTATATACATCATGGACAGGTGAATAATATGTAAACTGCCTATCTGTTTGATGCAATTTCCTCCAAATATCTTCCAATTGGAAAAATTCAAGAATAGCTTGAAGTTCTGTAGGTTTGGTAGCCGTTTTCTTTCCAATTTTTGTTTTATGTGTTTTGTCTAATTTTGGATCCGCTATCATGTTTAAGTCACAGCCTATAATTATCGGGCCTTGCTGAAAATCAGACAGTCTATGTAAAGTGTCTTTCAAAAAGTCTACCTGGTCAGCATTTGGGGCATACATTGAAGCAATAGTAAGTGGCTCTCCATCCAAAAGTCCTTTTATAAAAATAAATCTACCTTTTGGGTCCCTTTGAACTTGTTGACACTGAAAAGGGGTAGTTTTAGAAATTAAAATGGCTACACCTCTAGCCTTAGAAGAGCCAGGGGCCTGAAAGCTTTGCGAAAACCAATTTGATTTTACCACATTTTTAACTGTTGTTTTTAAATGGGTCTCCTGTAAACAAACAAAATTAGGCTTCTCTTTGTGTAGTGCATTAGAAATCCTTCTTAGTTTAATGGGATTTTTAAAACCTCTGCAATTCCATGAAACACATTTGAACTGAGTAGGCATAACTTTAAATAAAGGAAACTTAACCACTTACCTAACTATAACTAGTCAAACAAAACTCTACGCTCCACAAAGGAGCTGTCTCTAGACTCTCTTTTCCCTTAAGCAGTCAAAGAGAAGGGAGACTAAAAAACTCCCTAACTAGAATCCCTATTCTGTGAGGGGAAAGACTTAACTCTTAAAAATTCAAAACCCAACCCCCACTCCCTCAAGAAGACTTACTTAGCAAGTCTTATGCAGGATAATAAAGTTCTATATCCTTACCATTATACACTTTTAAATTCAAATACTAATAATTCACTATAAGAATTTATGGCTTAATATTTCTAAAAATAATTGGAATATTTTAACTACTACTTCAATCATTATCAATAAGATTTTTACACTCCTAAAAATGATTATCAACATTTTAAATACAATATGGTATTCTAAGAATATAAATTACGAAATGTATAATAATTACCTTATTAACTCAGAATATACAGTATTGCATCATACTTATTTAATCTGTTAAATTGAAATTATAACACTTCTTAAAATAGATTATCATTTACCCTCATGTATACAGTATTGCATCATACCTTGAACTTAAATTTTCAATATTTACTAATTATATTTAAGTATAATAATAGCACTTTAATAAATTATTTCTTAATACCACTCCTAAAAGTAATAACTCTATTGAACTTCATAGAGTTAACAAAATTTACTATAAGAATAAGGTAAAACATATTATTTTGAAGTGACATGTATTACTTCATACTTTTGCATCACTTAAATCTTTTTACCAAAAATAATATTGTTACACACTTACTTATTGAATAATATGAACTCCATTTACTATCTAAATATAGGGTGTACCTCCATACCTTAACATAAAATAAGTCACATTGAGCCCCCTATATAGTGCATTCTTAATTGTACACTCTAAAACTTTACATTTGAAAAAAGATCTGGCCACCATATTCATGTATCTTCAGAAGGATCAGCTGGGTGGGATAAGGGTTCCTCTTCCTTTGTCTGTAGGACTCCCGGGGAATGCAAAAGAGCAATGCCTGAGGCTTTGTCAGAGGCTATTAGTTGAGAACCATTCTTGTAGACTATGACGTCCGATGAAGGGCTCCACCTAAACCTGATTTTGGCATCAAAGAGTTTAGTGGTGACTAATTTCAGGGTTCTTCTTTTCTCTAGCGTTTCTGCAGAGAGGTCTAATAAAACAATAATTTTCTTCTCATCAAACTGTAAGGATCCTATTAGTCTGGCTTCTTTTAGTACTCTATCTCTTGATCTTTGATATAAAAAAGTTGCAATCACATCTCTCGGGCGGTTCCTGGTGGCTCTGGCTATGGGCCCCACTCTGTATGCTCTAATTATGGCCGGAGCTATTCCGTCCTCCATCTTGAGAGAGTTAGCCAGCCATGATGATAGCCAAGAAGCCAAATCAACATTTCCCTCAACGCCCTCCTCCAGCCCACGAAATTTTAGGTTTGACATTCGCCATCTATTTTCCATAGTCTCTAACCTGTTTAGTGTTGTAGTCTCAAAGGACTGGAGCTGCCTGACTTCATCTTGCAATGTCAGCGTGAGTTCTGAAGCATTTTCCGCCAGTTTAGAAGCTTCCTTAAGTTCCCTCGTTAGGTCGTTGAGTTTTGAGTGGACCGGTTGCAGCAGTTCTGCCATGGAATTCTTCATTAGTTGATGCAGGTCTGTGCGAAGCTCTGCCAAGTCTTCTCTCGTGAGCGGGGAGTCGTTCTCCTTTACGTCGTCTTTTTCTTGAGGAGAAACCGTCGCCATTTTAGATGGCACGGAGACTTGCGCCTCAAGGCCGTCCGTCGGTTTTTCAGGTAGAAAAAAGGAGTCGACTGTCCCCGTAGTTGTCGTGGAAGCTCTTGGTTTGTTTCTGGAGGTTCTGCCCATGTTTTAAGAGCGAATTATAGTTGCTAAGGTTGCGTTTTTAAGGAGTTTCGGGAGTGGGGATCGGGAGCCGATTCAACAGACGTCCGCCAGCTCGCGACGTCGCTCCGCCCCCCCAACAATGCTTTTCTAACAAGGTGTTGCTTAAAGTATTTATGAGAATCAGCTTTCTCGTACCAGGTAAAAGCACGCCGATCCAGCAATAGGTCATGGCCCTCCGATGTTAGCATTCTAGTATTTGCTAAAGTAATCCAATCCTTTAACCACGTTATTGCTGCTGCTTTGAAGTAAAGATCCCAGTCTAGAAGAGCATACCCAGCTCTTTCTTTTACATCTTGCAGAGCTTTCATTGTTATTCTGGGTTTCTTCCCTTGCCATATGAATTGTTTCATCACTTTATCTAATTCCAAAAAGTATTTCTGATTTTAAAGTACAGGAATTGTTTGAAACAGGAAAATCAGTCTGGGTAGCACATTCATTTTTAGTTGCAATTCTACCCATAAAGGATACTTGTAGGTTTTTCCATTTCTCGAGATCTTTCTTAATTTCTAGAATAAGTTGAGAGTAGTTATTTTCAGCCAATGAGCTGAATCCGTTTGTTATGTTTATTCCAAGGTATTTTAATTTCTTCTTAATTTCTATACCAAACAGTTGTTGAAGTTGCGTATTTTGGTCTGCAGTCATGTTTTTGGTAAAAATTTTGGTTTTATTAAAGTTTATTTTAATTCCTGCCACTTGCCCATACTTCTGCAAGGAGTTTAGGAGGTGCGTAATAGCTTCCATTGGACTTTTCAGTATAAAGACTAAATCATCTGCAAAGGCTTGTAGTTTGTACTCCTCTCCTTTGATTTTAAGGTCATTAATGTTAATATTGTGTCTAATCATGCCATTTAGTGTTTCAAGTGCAAAGATGAATAGTAAAGGCGAAAGTGGAAAACCTTGTCTGGTTCCTTTTTGTATGTCAATATGTCTTGTCAATTCTCCATTAAGAATCTTTGCTTATTGTGAAGATTAAATTGTTTTCACCATTGTAAAGAAGTTTGCACCACATTGGGAAATAGATAGTTTCTCAAGCATAAAATTCCAGTTAAGGTTGTCAAAAGCTTTTTCAGCGTCTAGAAACATCAATGCCATCTGCTTTTCTGGATGCGCTTCGAAAAACTCAATTACATTTCATATTGTTCTCACATTATTTCTAAGTTGCCTTTTAGGTAAAAAGCCTGCTTGATCTTGATGTATGACTTTTGCCAAAACTTTTTTGAATCTAGTAGCTAAAATAGTGGCGTAAATTTTATAATCTACATTGAGTAGTGAAATAGGCCTATAGTTTTTAATTTCTTTCTGATTTGTGTTTTGTTTATGTATCAAAGTTATTAAAGCCTTGTCCCAAGTATCTGGAACCTTGCCTTCAGCATTTTAAGTACCATTTTAAAAGGTAACGCCAATCAATCTTCAAAAGTTTGGTTAAATTCTGCTGGGAACCTATCTGGGCCTGGCATCTTACCTTTCTTCTGTTTTTTGAAGGCTTCAATAATTTCAGCAAATGTTATTGGATCATTTAAAGTTTTTATTTGTTCTTCTGAAATGGTCATCAAGTTATGTTTATGTAGAAAGCTTTGTACCTCAGTTGTATCAGCTTCTCCTCTTTTTCATTAAAAGCCTCCGCAATATGTTTTAATTCTTGAGGAAGAGTTTTCTCAGTTCCCAAGGAGTCTTTCAAAGATAGAATAGATCTTTTTTCTTTTCTTTTCTTAACTTGTAGGTGAGCCATCTTGTTGGTTTGTTAGCATTCTCAGAGTAGTTTTGTTTTACATATGTAATCTTTTGAGCAATTTCTTGAGTTAAAAGACAATTCATTTCATGCTGTAAAAGTTTCAGTTTCCTTCTCAAATTCTGTGTCACTGATTCTTTTTTCATTTGCTGCTCACTTTTTTGGATTTGAGTTTTGATTTGAAAAAGTTTCTGGTTCTTCTGTTTGTTAAGGCAAGAAGCTGTACTTGTAGCCCATCCTCTTGCAAAGGCCTTAAATGTGTTCCATACAATTCTAAAGGGCATATCTGGTTGCAAGTTTCGTTCAAAAAACATTTGGAATTATTTTTTTGTATCAGTTATGAAGTCTTTGTTTTTCAAAATAGATGTATTTAAGGTCCACCTAGTCTTACTCTTAGGTGAGTCTTGAAGTGTCATAAGAATAGGGTTGTAATCTGCAAAAGTAGCAGGAAGTATTTCTACCTCTATAAGATCTTTTACTAATGAAGTAGATATCCAGTTCACATCAATTCTTGACCATGAATCGTGTCTTGATGAATAAAAGGTAAAGTCTTTCTTAAAAGGATTCCAGATACGCCAGGCATTGACCAAATTATATTCATCTGCTAATTTTAAAAAAATCTGGAAGTTCATTACCTTTTTTGTTTTTGAAACTGCTGATTTTCTATCCATTGAAACATCAAAAACTGCATTGCAGTCGCCAATAACACATAAGTGATCAAAAATATATTTGGAAAGGAGGGTATGTAGTCTTTTGAAAAAAAATTGCTGCTGTTGATTTGGGCATATATGTTTGCAATCAATGTTTTCGTGCCTTGAATTTGAGCTTGTATTAACAAAATTCTGCCATCCTCAGAACTAAATAGTAACTCTGAATGTAGGTTTTCCTTTATAAATGTAACAAGTCCTCTTTTCTTCTTGTCCTTATCTGATGAGGTAAAAGATTTTCCTAGCTTCTTAGCTTCTAAATACTTTTGGCCAAATCGTTTGATATGAGTTTCTTGTAGACAAATTACATCTAGTTGCATTTTCTTGAGTTGCTGAAATATCTTCCTTCTTTTTTGTGGTCCATTCAATCCATTCACATGGTTGATTCTGTGGGGTTTTATCATCTTTGCTTCTTTCTTGGAGTCTTGTAACTATTTGGGATGCTGGTACTTTGTCTTTGGATTTCCCTGACTTCTGGGTTTTCACTGATGTTCCTGTTGCACCTTTATCTTGGTCCTTTTCTTCTTCTTCACTTTCAGTTTCTTGATCATCCATACCTAATTGGTTGCTTTTGGCCTTCAAAAAAATCCTTTAATTTAAAGGAGGAGTTAATTTTGTATCTTCTTCCTTCAAAAGTAAAAAAAAGTCCTTCTGGAAGTAGCCATCTGTATTTTATTCCATTTTTCCTAACAATGGCTGCAAGTTCCATATATATCTTCCTTTTCTCTCTTACTCTCCATGGTGTTTCTTTAAGTATTTTTTATCTCGGGCTGAGGACAGACTGGCAGTCTGGACCGCTCTGCCTCCGCTTTAAAAGTGGAGGCAGAGCAGCAGTCCAGACTGCCACATCTGCCTGGAGGAGGCGGGCCGGACGCAATGTGGTGTCCTGGCTGCTGTGCGCATGTTGTGCCCGCTTCTGGCGGGTGTGAATGCGCGCCAGTTGGGGGAGCCGCGTAGCGTTCCCACGCCGCCAGTGGAAGCCACCCGCAGTCTGAACGCTGCGGTCGGTTTTCTTGTGGCGGCGTGCAAACGCTGCGCGGCGGGGGCAATTCCCCCCACCTTGTTCTGCCGCACCGTGGAGACGCAGCAGAACACGAGTCTGTCCTCAGCCTCTGTTTCCTGGATCTTCAATGGTTTTGTGTTTGCTGCTCTAAGAATTCCATCTCTAAAAGACCTTTTATGGAATTTCACATGAATTTCTCTGGGTAATCAATTTCTTTTGGCATATGCTGAATTCATTCTATAAATAAGATCTATCTCTTCAAGCACCTCCTCTGTGTTGGGAGCATCCATATATTCTGCCAATGCCTCTGCCATCAAAACTTTTTGACATTTTCATCCTTAGCTTTTGGGCAATTTTGGAATTTCAAAATGTAAGCAGCCTTATCAAGTTGAAGTTTAAGCAATTCCTCCTCCATCAAGCCTTAATTGGCTGTAAAATCTTTCATTTTAATTTCTATTTTCTTGTGTTGCCCCTCCAGTTGATCTGTTTTAAATGAAACAGTTGAGATTTTCTGATTAGTTTCCTGGAGTTGCATTTGAATTACATCTATCTGTGATGAGATTTTCTGGATATCCGCTTGCAGAGGATTAAGTGCTGCTGCAATCTCTGTTCTCATAATACCTGTCATTGAATCTTGAAGATCTTTAAGGGTTATTTGAGCCAAGGTGGCAGTTGCAGATTTAGGTACTCCTGGAGAAATATTGGTGTATTTCTTCTTTTTGCGTCTTTGGAGTCTGGTCCAGACATGTTGATTTAAAAGTTGTAGTTAAAACCAGTGTTTATAAAAAAATTAGCACAGTTAGTACTTGAAAGAGTAAACACAATCAGTTCTCAAAACATTCATTCAGCGGCCTAATAACCAAAAAACCCACCACCACAATAAAGTACAGAGACTAAAAATATTATTTTTCAGATTCAAGTGTGATAAAGCTTGTTACCCAAAACACCACAGTGTAAATACAGTAGTCAGAAAAGACCACAAAATATAAACAAAGTTCTCTCTAGAAGTCAACACTAGAAATACTGCTTTTCCAAGCCAGAGATCTTCTTTCAAAGGCACACAGAGCAGGGCCCGAGAAGCTTTCAGAGTCAAATATAATAAGGTCTAATTCATTTATAAGGCCCAACTGTAGGTGTCTGTCATGCTAAAGAGCAAAGGGTGAGAAAAGGGTGCTGTAGTAGTTAGGTATTCCAAAATAATCCAAGATTAAGATAGGTATTTATATTCCAACCAAGGTAGGGAGGTAAAGGAAAGAAAAGGATTCCCCCCCCCCCCAAAATGCAAAGCTACAACGAGCCAGGTATTCGACCAAAGATCACACTTGAAAGTGCAAAAATGTAACCAAATATATATTCCACCAGAGTCCCCCGATCAAGTCCTCAGGACACTGGATCCCCTCCAGGGAAAGCCCAGTGGACCGGAGAGCCCTCAGGTCACTTACAGCACTGAAAATCCAGATCGCTGGCAGAGAGAGCCTGCGAGCGCATCTGTCTTCACTGTGCCAAAACCCCACCTCCACACTCTAGATTTTGTATCACTAGATACTTGTAGCTGGAGAAAAACCTGGTGATTCCAATGTGGCTCAACCTACAAATCTAGCCTTCCTGATGGGATACTGGTTTTCTCATTGTGTCCACTTCTGATCAGCAATGGCAAGAATGGGGATAATGAAAATAAGGGGGGGGAGAGGTTATATGGAAGGCAAGGTTACACATCACCATGCCTACCAACCAAGCCACATCAGAGACAATAGCATTAGTTTGTACCTGAAAACTTTGTGCGGCAGTTGTGTGGGAGGTTGATCCAAAAGCCTCACCATACACATTGCAAGGTGGCAGAAGAGGCAGGGGGTTGCTATATCAGCCCTATGTAAGGACCAGGGCTGGCATCATGGCTTGCAACTACACTGGGTGCTGCTGGGTAGCCAGCACCCATGCATCTACATAATGCTGACTTCACAGCTCTTATGCCTTTGACACCTTGTTACAATGGCAGGTCAATATGCTGGATGGACTCCTTCTTCTGCACCATGTTTTTACTAAACTTAGTTAGTGACATATTTAGTTTTTTAAAGTTCTGCTGCCTTTTTACCCAATTCGGGCAGCAGACATTTAAAAAATGAAAATATTTGAGCAATTAAAAATACATTTAAAGTTATAAAACAATTCCGTTGAAAACGCATAAACAAACAACACCAGAAGGATAGCCAGTAACTGTCATCGGGGGCATGCCGGGCAAAACAAAAAGAGGAAGACAGACTAATCCCCCTGGGGAAGGACAGTATGGAACCATTTCAGAAATAACCTTGCAAACTGTAGTGCAGATTAACTGGTTATCAAAGACATCTGTGCAGATATAAAACTACCCAAAGTTCTCTCCAAACTAGCAAGGAAGAGGGCATAACCCTTGAGAGGGGAGAAAGCCACCGGGCACTCCTAATCTCCAAGCCACGGATTGTAAATTAAACAACATGGCAAGCACACTGGATCAGTCTGAACAAACAGAAGCTTAACATTTGCACTGCAGAACTTTGTGAAGCACTTTGCAAAAGCCAGGAATCCTGAGATGCAGGCCACACTCGCAAAGGCCCTGTGTTTGTGAGATTATTAGATAAGGCAACACTGTTCGGTTACTTATTTACAAGAATCAAAATGAATGATACAGATAAAAAGATATAAGGAAACACAGTGTTGTTGGTGTACCACTGGCCATGTCCAGCTAGTCCAATACAGCATCTAGGGACTCGTGATGAGGTTGTGCAGGCTCTTCAAAAGATGCTTCCAAGTGAGCGTTATGCTGCGGGTGCTCATCCTGACGCACACTTGCCTTAGTTTTCACTATACCCAGGGACTTGCTGAATGGGAGGGGGTGTATATGGTCATATACAAAGCCCCAAGGAGCCATCCAAATTTGAGATTTTCTTCTTGTCGATTGTCACTTTACTTAAAAGGAGGCAGCAGTGGCTTCTGCCCCACTCCTTGTAATATTAAGAGAAGTTTATGACTGACTTCAGTGGGAATGAGAGCAGCTTCTGTGTTGCAAAACGTCGAGCATGAAGGGAATCCTTATGTAGAAGTAATTAGATCAGTACATGCAGCATTTTCCCTTTCCTGTGGGATATATATACACCACCTTGACTGGAAATGGATGACACATTTAATCTGATTGAATTGTTAAATGGGACTTTAAGACAATGAACATTAGCTTCTTAGTATGTTTGGTAAATCCTAATAATTAAAACTGCATGTGCCGCAATGATTAAGGCTATTCCAAATATCGAAAGGGAGAGAGATGCACCCTTGATGTGTCGTGGCACTACTGTAACGAAAAGCATTTAGTTAATGGAGGATCTGTGTCACAACAGTGAGCACACAGAACCTGCAGGTGGAAAAAAAATACAAACACATTTCCCAGCAGAATCTCACATCACAAGTCATTAGGAAAATCTGCAATAACTGATGAGATAGGCACAAAATGGATTTCTGTATTGCTGGACTGAATCATGGCTCCCAGCAATTAATGCTTTTTGTCATGTTAAGCAGATAAATAATGCTATATGACATTACAGTATTTCACATTACAGTAAAATTTTGTAGCATTTGCTTATAATTGGACTTGAAATATGTTACCTAGGAAAAAAATGTGTATCTATGGAACAGTCAAAGCCCATTAGAAACCTTCAGCTTGAGAAATCACAATGTTAACAGTTATATCCCCTAGCAAAGGTTTGCTTTCCTTAAATAGTGTTAAATTTAAACCCAGGAGCCCTAGTCTCTTTCAGAGTTACTCTTCCTCAGTGCATTGAGACTGAAAGGATAATTTAGTGCACATAGTTAGCCTTAGCAAAGTTGCTGGAAGCAGCCAGGAGGAGCAAGATGAAGTGCTTGCATATGTAGGGTTCTATGAATAACACGTTAATGTTGCCCGATAGAAGCAGAGACTAAGAAGCACTGATTACCCAAGTATTTTACCATTAGTATAAGTTGGATGTTTCATTTACTCACTTTATCAACACATTAACAGGCACTTCACACGACTTGTTTTCTTCAGATAACTCTTATAGGCCTGTATCAACTCTGATGCTTTACTCAAGGGAGTAGAGCCTCATTTGAACTGCTTCTGACTTCTGTACTTTTGGCCAAGATCCAAAGACATCTGTGTGTACAAAATGCCTTTTTTGTGTGCATGGAGGTGGGAAGACAGCTATACTGGTTTTCCTTTCCAGTGGCAACTAGGGATATGTGTTCAGCTAAATCCAAGCTGAAAAAAATATCTGAAAGATACCTTATTGGTATTTTCTTGAGGTACTTTCAGCCAGATAGAGATTTGGCCATTTTTCAGCTATCTGAAATGGCTAGTCTCCAAAAATATTCAGGGTTTTTCAGGACCACTGGATAGCTGAAGTTATAGGGCTTGAAGATGTTTAAAGGGACCAAGCTTGCGCGGCTTGGAAAAGGCATTTAAAGGGACCACATTCCCTTTAAACACTTCCCCCCCTCCACTGGTTTCCCTCCACTTCTTTGGGGGCCCATACAATTGGACCCTGTAGTCCGATCTTTTGAAACTTAGGGGGTTTTTTTTGAGGAGGGACCATCTATGCTGCAAATTTGGTGCCTCTGCTTCAAAAAACAGCCTCCCCAGAGCCCCAGATACCCCCTGATCAATTCTCCATTATACCCTATGGGGAACACTAACTATAATGGTCCCCATAGGGATAATGGAGCAAAAAAAAAAATTGGGAATCCTGAATATTTATTGAATCTGAATACCATACTGGTGTTGGGATTTGGGAATATCAGGAAATACTCATATTTTGGGGTTTCAATATACCCAACCCCAAAAAATGCCAGGGTTTTTTGTTCTTTGCACTTCTCTAGTGGCAACCTGTCTAGTCTTTTGGAATGTTACCCCACAGAGCTTTCTAACCTTCAAAGGAAGCACTTTGGGGATCATGATCAACTGTGGTAGGAAGGAGGGGTGATGAAAATCACCAGACCATTCACAGTGGACTGCTCTGGGGTTCCTAGAGAATGGTCAGAAATCAAATTGTGCTGTTTATTGTTAAAAATAAATAGGTACCAACCTAGTTAGGGCCCAGATGAGACTGCTAGATTCTGAGAATCAATTTATACATCAGTTTTGTTTTACTGCCTGTATATATACATTGTGACGGGAAGACCTGAGTGTACAAACATGCAGTGGGCATACACAAGGCAATCAAGTGGTCCCAGCATGGATCCAAAATTTGTGGTTTAGTATCCTAGCCAATCATGGTGTCTAGCAGCCCGTGAGGAACAGTATTCTTGCATTCTACTCATGAAGTATCTGCTAACAGGTATGGAATTTTATAGGAGGCCGTAGCAGATGGCAGGTAAATTTGTACTCTTTTCCTCCAACCCATGACTCTGATGTTGCATCCAGTCACAACAGGCAGGCTGACACGATTTTAAAAGATGTGCTCTTTACCTCCCTAGGTGTCACTGGCTTTTAAAACAACATTACTTTTATGCAGCAACATCCAGTGAAAAAGTACTCTGCAGAAGGCAGTCAAGTAACGGGCATATGGCTTTGCTGGCAGATGTTGCATAGCAGAACTGCAGGCCGTGCCCAACACTATTTAGTCATGTGACTTGCACAGGCCATCAATGTCCTGTGAGCATGGACCAGCTCCAAAAGCCCTTGCAAGATGGTCCTGGCCAGTCAGCAACCATGAACCTATACTGTGTTGACCTTACTACCTCTTGGTTCCACGGCCACCACACAACGCCCACCAGTAAGGGAGCGGGGCCCTTGTCCCCCTTGGATTGCCATTCCACAAGGGCACCCATTTAGTACTGCCACATCATATCACTGGCTACTCTCATGGCGGACTATCCTTGAAACTTTCCCTATCAGCAATGAATTTGTAGCTCTCACTGGTGATCTTGCAATGTGCTTCTCCAACACAGATCGACAATGTAGTTTCCCTAGGATAATAAACACGAGCCCTCCGTTGGCAAGCCCTGTGAATACTGGGGTGGGCAACTGGAAACTTCTAAAATGTCACTTCCTGTTTTGGAACAGGAACTAATACCATGACACTCTAGGAATTTGAAAAAAAACAACAACCACCCAGGCAATGATAGGTGCCATTCTCCCAAAGCTACTCCATTTAGGGGACAGGGAGCAAGTGAAGGGGACAGGGGACATTTCTGAAAGGTTTCCCTCTGGAACTGGGCAAGTGGAAAGCCTAGCTTTCTCTTGACAGTTTGCAATTATAAGCAATGAAACAGGATTGCCTTGTAGCAAACACAACTGCAATTAATTATCTTAATTAGATCTAAGCTACGCAGAGGAAGAAGAGGACAGATCTTAAAAAGAAACACATATTTGATTTGGTCTCTGAAGCTGTATTATCGTGGGGAACTAGAAGCACCATTTTCAACAACAGCACCAAAGACATTAGACGTGTTTCTTCAGCAAATAAAATACCTAGGATTCAACAACATTTCTCTAAAAAGCTTCACAATTACAACTTTAAGATCTTCAAAGTATCCAAAAGACCGTTACATGTTTATTATTCATACCTTCAAGTCAATACAGGTGAAATGCATTTGTACATGTAACAGCTCATAAGTTTTATGAAATGCAGCAAAGCTTAAAAGCATGTACTAGCTGAAGATCTCCTTAAAGTGGCAATGCATCTTTCTCTCTCTTTGCACACGCACGCACACACACACAACAGGAACAAACAGAACTTTACACCACAGACAGTCTCTCCTTGCGAGACAGAAGGAAGTGCAAAGGCTCTTAAGACTCTAATAAATGGCAGAGTTCAGAAATGTGTTAAGGCAGCTTTTCTTTCCACTGTGGAATTATCATTATCCACATGGAATAAACAATTCAGCAAAATCTCACTGTAAAAATGAAATGTGTTGCTTTACCAAAATGTGTGACAAATACAGAAAATAGCAGCTCTGCTCTGGATAGGCATTTGAGCAGAAATACGTCACAGAGGCTGGTGACAAAAATGCTCCTGAAAGATGTGTTGGTTCTCAATGGCTGTGGTCACACACACTAAATAATCCACTATCAGTCCACTTTCCAACTGGATTTTGCCAGTTCACACAGTAAAATCCAGTTGGAAAGTGCACTGAAAGTGGATCATTTAGTGTGTGTGTGACCGCAGCCAATGAAAACAATTTATCAGTTTCATCTGCACCAAGGCAGGAGCTCCAAGGCACACATAGAGCTCCCCTACCTACGAGAACTTCTTCATTTACTGCAATGGAAAGAGAAGTCCCACATATATAAGGAAATGTGCTTGCAAAGTAGAAGTGAATGGCCGTCACACATCACACAAGAACACAGATCCTGAAATCTGTCAGTGAAAGGCACTGAGCGTTGCGAGCTAGACTCCCATTTTGCCAGCAGTCCCAATCCTGGAAGAATTGATTCCTGGAGTTATGGAATCCACAAAACAGGTTGGAAGGCTGCAAGAGGTGAGGGTGGAAATCACAATCCTGTGTCTTCTGGCACTGGAGCTGCTGCTTGAGGAGAAAACAGAACAGGGTGTGATGCCCCTACACCTTCCTCAGTGCAGTTTTCCATTTCCTGTGTGGTGGTTAGTCTATGTGGGTCTCAAAACACAGGAAATCAACTTTTCTCCAGTGGTCCCTGTAGTGGGGCAGTCTTCGTTAAGACTCCAAACACTTGGGACTTAGCTCCTCCTCTCTGAAGGCAGGGCCAGCGAAACTTTGATCCCAGAGGGGAGGGGCTTGTCCTCTGGGTTCCCAGTCTTACCGGTCCTGCCTTCCGAGCAGGACATCTGGCTGTGCTCTGGTGAGCACGAAGATCCCGGAAGACAGCAGAAGATAGAGAAGAAAAGTTGCAAAGGCTGCTTTGGTGAGGCGGGAGAAGGTAAACTACCTCCCTACCCGCAAACCAAAGATTGCGGTGATGAATAGAGACGGCTGCCGGCAGTCCTGGGAGTCCACCGGGTGGTTGCGGCAGCCGGAATTTGACCCCCGCCGGCATGCGCAATGCACAGCAGCCGCTTTCTTTGTGCCCCCCTCTTCACTTTGGTGGAGACGCAGGGGGAGAGCGGTGGGGGCGGGAGGCGTTGCACAAGGAGCGTGGGGACCCGGCACTACCTCTGGAGCCACCTGTTTGCATTCCAGATTAGGCTGCAGCAGCTCGAATCCAGCCTGATCAGCCTCGTCTGGACCATGGTAGGAGAGTCCTGTGGTTTGAGATGGAGGCTGAAGTAGCAGGGGAAGGGTAGCTGGCCCAAGTGCTAGCCTTGGCTGGTTGTCTAGGGCTCTGGAGAGCTGTGGGGGGGGGGGCGGGTTTGGGGCTGGCGTTCAGGGCGGTTTGGACAGAACTGTGTGCCCAGCCATTTTTACTCTTGGGGTTCTGGAAGGTAGGGTAAATGGTGGGAAAGGCGGCCATTTTAGGACCCTATAGTGATGAGTTGTTGCTTTCACTTTCAGGGTGCACAAAATGGCTGACAAAGCTGACCCCTCGAGTTTCCTTCCCTCTGATGATCTAGGATCCTCCCAATGTTTTCCAAAGGATTTGCGGGGTGTGGATTGTTCAAGAGAGGAAGCTCAGACTACTCTTCTTTCATGGCTCAGGGAGGAAATGAAGAAGGAGTTCAAGGACTTATGGCATAAAAATGCCTCCTCAGTCTCTATGCCTTCTGGGTCTAAGAGGGATAGGGACAGCAGTTTTCATGACTCTTCTCCGCCTAGCAAGAAGAACAGGAGGGGCTCTTCTGGAGAAAGAGAACATAGTCCTAAGCTTGAAATGTCAGTTTTCAGTCTGCAAGGAGGCTGTTTAGTGGAAGTAGCACAACCCTTAGACAGGCAAATTATGTCAGTCTGGGGATCCCATGTTTTGCCTCCAAGTCTCTCTAATTTCTGTGAGAATTCCAAGTGCATGTATTTAGAACTAAGGTGTGAATATATCAGAAACTGTACTTTGGGAAGTGCTTTCACCACCTTACATGAAAATCTACACAGACACAAAAGTTTTAAAAACAGTGGCAGCAATTGCATTTAATAGTGCTAACAGAACCGCTTTGTGGGGTGGAAATGACTTGGAAAAAATTATGTAGCGTACACAACCAGTTACTTTGGTCACGTATGGAAAACCATCCCTAAGTCTTTGCTGTATTTGCTTTCCAAAGAATATCATAGCTCATCGTGGTTTTTTGTGAGGTCTTCACCATAATTTGTAGCTTGGCTTCCAACAAACATGTTCCAGTTGTCTAGGATCTCTTCTTTGGTTAACATTTGATCCTGGAAAGATGAAACAAAGTAAAGCCTTTATAAGAGACACAGAATACCAACCAGCCATTAGAGGGCTTTGGTGCTGTGTCTAAAAACAAAAACAAGAGTTTTCCACTAAAATGTACATTCTAATCTCTGAATCAATATAAATGTTGAGAACTCAAATTATTTGGGTCTAAAATGTGAATCTTTCTGAATTCACTATGTTTATTTTTGTTTCATAAATTCATCAACATTCTTGTATTAACAAGTTTGATAAATCTCCATTCAGTGTCTATTAGGAGGGGAAGGTATTTACAAATACAAACTCCCACTAACCTGGGCAGACAGAATAAATTTAGTGCAAGCACTTGCCTTCCCTAAGCGTCTGTTTTACTTCAGAACTATCCCTGTTATAATTACAGACACTTATTTTAGACAATGGCCGTCCACACTGAATAAATTTATATGGAGATTTCAAAAAACGAAAATTAATTTCAAAATTTTAAGACGACGTAAGAAAACAGGAGGAGAGGGTATTCCAGATCTAAAGAGATACTATGAAGCAGCGCAATTATCCCATCTAATAATAACACTGTCCAATGAAACAGACACTGATTGGAAAGAGGCTAGAGCAAAGCTACTTCCCTTCTCAATCTTTGCAACAATAATACTTTGGAATAATAACACTGTCCAATGAAACAGACACTGATTGGAAGAGGCTAGAGCAAAGCTACTTCCCTTCTCAATCTTTGCAAGAGATAGTATGGGCCAGAAAACAACACGGACCTGAAAGTATAAACAAAACTGAATATCTGCTGCCCTCTCAAAAAAATTGGGAGGCTAAGCGCTTGAAATTATTCTCAGAACCATCTCTGCTATCTCCGTTTACAGGTCAGAGATGGTCCCCCCCCCCCCCCCGCACCAACCCCAGCTGACTTCCCAAAATGGAAAGAAGCAAATCTAACCAGGTTAATAGATATCTCCCACAAAGGAAAGCTTCTAGATAAAAACAAACTAGATCAAAAAGCAGGTTATAGGCTACCCTGGTTCCAATAAATGCAATTACAGCATTTATTTAGCTCAACAGAGCTCAAAAGTAACTTGAAGCAAAATCACTCACGCCATTCGAAATCTTAATAAAATCGGAAACCACATCATCTAAAGGATTGGTTTCCATACTTTATGACATACTGGAGCAGATAAACCTGGAAAAACCGTTCTCATACCAGAATAGCTGGGAGCAAGATTGTAACAAAACCATTACACCTCAACAGTGGCAATCTATTTGGAGATCCTCAACCTTACAGTCTCAGTCTATTAATATTAAAATGCAATCCTTCAAGATCCGGACAAAGTGCTATTTATCACCTCAAAAATTACATTATATATATATATCCCTCTACAAGCCCCAGTGCTGGAAAGGTTGTGGTTTAACAGCTTCATTCATTCACTGCTGGTGGACATGCCCCAAAATAGCCCAGTTCTGGAACATGGTAATAGAAAATATCAACCAGATAACAGGATACCTTATCCCAAAGAAACCAGAAATACTACTACTATCACTCTGGGCCAACTGTGATTTACTAAATACGAAGAAAATACTAATTGACTTCTTACTAGCCGCAGCAAGAGCCTGCACTGCCATTAAATGGAAGAATACCCTACCTCCTACAACCTCACTTTGGTATGATAAGATATGGCAAATCTTCATAATGGAAAAGACAGCTTATAAGAATGTATTAAATGACAATACAAAGCAAAAAACTATATTTCCAGCAATATGGTATCCACTGTTAGAATATGTGTCAGCAAATGAAATTGTGCCAAAAGGTGTCTATCCTATAGACCTGTTACAATTGTAAGGCCAAAATACTATCCATTTCTTTTAGCAATATGATGTTGCTTGATATGTATCCTGACCAACTGTAAATCGTAAAATAGTGTAACATGACGAAACTGTCAAGGAGAGGAAGGTATTAAAGCTCAACTACTGGCAGGCTGACATTATTTAAAAAAGAACCAATTAGACCAATAATCTAACCCATGAAACCTGCAAGGGAACTAGGTACCTTGTCAACATCTGATTCATAGACTAAGTGCCTGGCTTCAGCTTGCGCATGATCATAATCTTGTGGGAGGATCCAATGCTGAATTTCGTCTTTATCCATCTTCCCATCCTTGTTTAGATCACGAAAATCCGCAAATTGTTCACGTTCAGTTATGACCCAGTCAGGTTCGGGACCACCATCTTCATGTGCAAACATATCAGCTGGAAACGGGAAATAAATACCATTAACAGCTTATTTCAAATTCATATTTATCATGCAAAATATCTGAAGATGCAGGCACGCCACATGAAATTAACACGAAGAGCATTACAAGAGAACTTGTGTGCGAAGAGGAATATCTGGCTCCTTCTAGAGGAATCTGCCCTTGGTCCCCAAAATGCACAGGTGTCAAACTTTACAAACAGAAGAATATTAAGCAGGTTGGGAAAATGTATGGTTCCTGCTGATGAGTACACAGGCCATCCCTTAAGCAGCCAGAAATGCCTTGCAGGGCTGCGCTTCCCCCATCATATTCTCTCTCCCTTTCCTTTGCGTGGTTTGGTATTCTATCTACACCATGACCAATACAAATCAGGGTTGCTCCTGACCTAGGATCTGTAACCCTGATTTGATTACAGAGCCCATTTTAGAGATGAAACTTGCTTCCTGTGAACTGAAGTTAAATCTCAGAGCGGACATAATATCAAACTATGAAGGACTGCTGAGGAAGGGGAAGGGCCATTCATAGGCAAATAGAGAGAGTTCCTAGGAGAGAAAGGACTACCTTTCCCGTTGCATCATTAGAGTTAAGGGCTAGCTCACATTACCAACACTCATTATTTCACAGAAACATTTCCAGATTGATTTGTTGTTGCTTAGTGAACATGAATTAATGTGATACTCTGGCCGAGGACATACTGGTATTCTGCCGCGCCTCCGTGGCGCGGCAGAACAAGGCGGGGGGAATTGCCCCCGCCGCACGGCATTCGCACGCCGCCGCAAGGAAGCCGCCCGCAGTGTCCAGACTGCGGGCGGCTTCCGAACACCACGCAGCTCCCCCAGCCCGGCGCACATTCACACCCGCCGGAAGCGGGTGGAACGTGCGCCGCAGCAGCCGGGACACCACTTTTAAGTGGTGCCCAGCTGCTGCGGGAGGAGCGTGGCGCCAGGCGTGTTGCATCCGGGCCGCCTCCTCCGGGCAGATGTGGCAGTCTGGACTGCCACTCTGCTTCCGCTTTTAAAGCGGAGGCAGAGCGGGCCAGACTGCCAGTCTGTCCTCAGCCTCTGTAAGTCAACAGAACAAAGTTTGAGTCCTTTAAGACCAACAAAGTTTAATTCCGGATACAAGCTTTCATATGCATGCACACTTCTTCAGAAACATTGAAACAGTTTTCCTCAAGCCTTACATATAGGTTGGCGGGGGGGGGCTGTTGCCAGGAAGGGCTAGATAGAGTCAAGATGCGTAAGTAACAGGGCGATAAGTATAGCCAAGAGTGGATTAAAACAGTTGGTAAGATCTGTGAATGGCAGCAAATTAGCAGACAAATACTAGTTAACAAACAGATGTGAGAACTAAGTTTCAGTCCAGTGGCACCTCCAAGACCAAAGAAGTTGAATTCTGGGTATAAGCAAGAACTGAGAGACTTAGCATGTGTGAGTCAGTTATTCACATATGATTTGGAGAAGTTAAGCCATGTTTGGAAATGGCATTCCACATGCAGACCGCTCTACAGAATGCAACCAACCCAAGCCCACCAATAGGCAAACTGCACACAGCACAACCGTATGGGAGGGAGGAGTTCTAGCACGTACTCCCCAACAGCCATTCCCTGCACTTGGAGGGGCTTCACGCTTAAACCTCCCATAGTGCCCATTTAATATTAGGCCATGATATTGCAGGAAGGAAGAAGGGTGCTTGCATTAAAGACTCTCTCCTGCCCTTCATTCCCCTGCTTTCAGCTGAACATCATTGCGAGAGGCTCCATCCTGAATCTGTTCACGAGGGCTGCTTTCTTTTTGCTTTAATCTGTGTATTTGTGTTCCTCTCCAGACAGGTGGCAGCTTTATTCGCTATTTATCTTCACAAAGCATTCTGCTATGCTCATTGTACTCTTATTTGGGATTCCAAACTAATCACCATGTTAAATAGGACTCCTGCCCCAAGATTCAATATCTGAGGGCAATCCTACAAACTACTTTCTTTCCAGTTAACTAGATTTGCTGCTCTAGTCTGTTCCTTTATCTGTGTGGCTACAGTTGGAGAACTGGCCCCCTGCCTTGTCAAGACCCTCCTAGAACAAGACGAAGAATAACCCAGTCAGCCAACAGTCACAAGTCTTCACTGACCACCCTGAGATCCCCTTCCCCATGCAACAATCAAATTAGACTTGAAAACAGCCACTGGCCTATGATAAATAGGAAGTGCCTCCAGGGAAGATTATACATCAGAAATAGTTTGTTCTCTATTTTCAGACTGCTGATGTGCAACAAATTACTTACATCAGGAAGCTGTGGATGGGCAGGCTAGTAAAATGGTTCTGGGGGCTTGTAGCTTATTTGCAAGGCTCAAGTCACACCATGGAAATAAAGTCATTAAACTGACATGGAGGATCATGGTGTCTAGGACTTTTGGGTGCCCACAGATTGACATCAAGTTACAGTAAAAAGGAGCATAGCTTTAGAGATATAAACCAGGTACAAGAATGAAGCTGCGTCACGATGTGCTGCCAATGCTTTTTATATAATATAAAGGAAGCTTATGCAAACGTCTACAGCACCACTTTGACAAGGTAAAGTAAATGTATGACCACAAAGTTGCAGTCCAATAGTTTTTGTCGTTGTTTCTGTATAAGTATTCATCAGCTGAGTAGATAGTTGGTGAGACAAGATTCTCCGGAATAACTCCCGTTTCGAATCTACTGCTCTTCTTCCATGCCACTATTTCAGAACAAGAGATGGAAACTCTACATCAGGCGTCTCTATATATTTTAGGTTGCCTTCAAACATTATGCCCCTCACAGGGGAAAGAGTTCATCCAATACACTCTTCAGTCTGTAGGACCTCGAAACGGGAGTTATTCCGGAGAATCTCGTCCCACCAACTATCTACTCAGCTGATGAATACTTAAACAGAAACAACTACAAAAACTATTGGACTGCAACTTTGTGGTTATACATTTACTTTACTTTGTTAAAGTGGTGCTGTAGACGTTTGGCATCAGTTTCCTTTCTATTATATAAAAAGCATTGGCAAGCACATCGTGACGCAGCTTCATTCTTGTACCTGGTTTACACAGACTGACATCAGCCATGTTCCTCTGGCTATTGGCTATACTATGCCTCATCACTGTGACACAAGAAAGTATGAGAGAAACGGTTCTGGCCTAGGCCCCCTTGACCATGCAGTGACAATCCTGACATGGTGGAGAGGCATTCATCCCTACCTCCAAAGTAATGTGTCATATGCAGACTCTCCAAGCAAAGGCCTGTATGTGTGGATGCTGATTTGCACTGGTCTTCTGCGTCTCCTTTCTTGACAGAAAAGCAAGCAAGTAAGTGCAAAGGTCTCCATGCCGAGTATCTGCACTGCACATTATGTGCATTGCGGAGGAGGGAGGTGCATGCCCACTTTCCACATTGGTTGTGGCTGTGTGCAGAGGTGTCAGAACCCTAATCTATCTGTACCTTTTATGAAAGTATGACTACACATCTCAAGGGTGAAAAACATCTCATTTACTATTCTACCCAGCTTTTCCACACGATGCAGACAACTTGCTTGGATCTCGGCTTTGGCTTATACTCCTAAAGCTGTATTTGCTATGACATTGATGCAGCGTTTTGATAAGGGTCTATGTTGTTTCATCACCTCTGCTATCTATTTCATCTGACAGAGAAACATTTTGATAAAATGTAAAGGAGACTAGCAAAGGAGAACTTTGGCCCTGAATGCCTCTCACTAGCGAGTTTCTTCTAAGACCGCGGAAGAGAGAGAGTCACGGCTCTTTCAAGATCCCCTCTTAAGATGCAAACACGATCTTTTATGCCGGGTTCAGAAGCAGGGGAGGGAAAAGGACCCAGAGCAACTGTGCATCTTGTCTCTGCCAGCAAGTGTCTGTGTGGATAACATCAGAAGTAAAAGAATATGACTGGGACAGTGAATAAAAGGCACATAGAAACTTAGGGAAACAAAAATCACCTACATGAAACTGTACAGCTTTTAGAGAGGCTTTTAAGAAAAAAAAAACCCTCTGCGCATGGGAAGCACATCTTGATTAATTCCCCCTTTAACTCCTAAGCACTAAGTACTCTGGAGCAAAGGCCCATGGTATTTTAGAAATGCACGAAGATTGGGAGCAGTCTTTTTTCATTGTTATGCATTCATAACGTTCCTCTTTTATTCAGTATATAGGGTCAGCAGCAGTGTTCTCTCTAAGCTGAGTTAGTGTGAGCTAGCTCACAGGCTGAGGACAGATTGCCAGAATGGGGCGGGGGGAATTTCCCCCGCAGCGTGGCGTTCACACGCCACCGGAAGGAAGCCGCCTGCAGCGTTCAGACTGCGGGCGGCTTCCTGCAGCGGCGGGCGGACGCTGCGTGGCTGCCCCTGCCCGTGCGCGTTCACACCTGCTCCGGCGGAAGGAGCGCGGAGCTAGACGCAATGCGTCCGGGCTGCCTCCTGGAGGCAGATGCGTCCGTCTGAACGGCCGCTCTACCTCCGCTTCTGAAGCGGAGGCGAAGCGGCCGAGATGGCCAATCTGTCCTCAGCCAGAGTTTTTTAGCCTCCGGCTCACACATTTTTGTCCTCGCTCAGGAAGGATGGCTCCAGAGCAAATGAATTTATGCAGCAGCCACACTGCTTGCTCACAGCTTTAATGCCAGTAACTCACAAAGTAGAATTTTTACTCACAAGACTGTGGAGCTTCGAGGGAGCACTAGTTAGCAGAACCCTCTCTCCACAGACATGTCTTTCTACCATGAGGAACAGAGGCCCAGCTCTGCTACCCGTCCAAATTTGTCTTCTGAGCATGCCCACAAGCATACATTTCCCATGACATTTTTCCGTTATCAGCCCTCCAAAGCAGACTTGGAACGTTGAGTATGATCGCGCCCATTTGCGACACAAGGACGATTCCCCGCAGGCTCAAAGTGGCGCGATCACACAAGCACATCTGGGAAGCGTCCTGCAGCCGATGTCAAAGTGTCGCAAACCACTTTGAGCCGGTGGGGAATCGGCTTATTTAGCTACCAGTGAAAAGACAGTCTCAAATGGTTTGCGACGGCCCAGAACTGACCTTTCCTGGTGTGATCGCGCCAGCACAAACAAGTGGCTTTGGGGAGCGGGCTTTTTGGGGGGTTTTCCCTCCCATCCCGGTATGCGCATCATCAGATGACCCCGAGGGTGGAGAGGCAAGTCATCGATCCCTTGTAGAAGCAGATAAGCGCACTGAAAACAGCCGGGGGGAAAAAACCCAACTCGCCCGCGGCTGCGTGTGATCACACAGCGGCGGTTCGCCCTCACAGGTCCATGGACCTGTGTGATCCCGCAAAAGCAGCGCAAGTTGCGCCGGCACAAATTTGTGTCACTTCCCGTCCGGCTTATCTCGCTCGTGTGGACGGGGCCTAAGAGTTTTAGCAAAAAAACAGCAAATGGTAGGTAGGGCGGTTGCACTTTTCTTCTGACATTCCCCCACCCTTCTTCAAACAAAATATTTCTTCATGCAACACCTAATTGATGTGCTTTCACTGCCACAAGATTCATGGAGGATAGGTTCATCAGTGGCTATCAGTAATCTTCAGAAGCATGCACGCCTCTAAATACCAGCTGCTGAGGGTAACAGAGACAGGCATTACCACCTCACGCCCTGTTTATAATACCTCCAAAGGTATCTAATTCGCTCTGATTCCTCAGGGCTCTTATAGTCACGCAAAAGCCTCCTCCTCCCAAACCTGCTTTTCTATTGCATCTTTTACCTATGAGCTAAAAATCACATGGGGGAAGTGATTTTGAGTGGATTTTTGACTGCCATTCTGTTGCTCAAGCTCACAGCCTACCATGACTGATTTGGTCAAAAAAGCTGGGGACACTATTCGTATCTTAGGTTTTATGTTTGTGAAGGCTAGGGAATAAGAAGTAAGGCAAAATCTTTTACTGGACCAGCTTTGGTAGATGTCCATTCTGATTATTCAAGCATTCGAGTCACACAAGACTGAGCAAGAGAATTAACCAGAAGGCAGGTACATCAGTGGTCAGTTCAGACTTCTGGAAATGGAATACAAGCAGTTATTTACAATGACTTGTGCCCACAGAAAATGTGAGGAACAGAGAAAAGTAAAATAGCAATCCTAAAAATATGGAAACCCAAGTGGAGACCCGCAAGAAACTTGCGGGATGGTTATCCCATTCCTCACACCTTTGCTTCCTCCTTTCTCCCCCTACCTCTCTAACACGCTTTCTCCTTCTGCCCCCCTTACTCTCTCTCTCTCCTCTATGTTACTTCCTCTCTCTTCCTGACCCGTCATGATTCTTTGTTTTTCTGCCTCCCCACCTCATCACTCTTTCTCTCTCTTTCTGCTCCCCCACCCCATCACTCTCTGTTTCTGCCCCCACCACTCTCTCAGCCTCCTGCCCACTTCCTCTCCCCCCACAGCAGCAGTGGCAGTGCTCTGGGAATCACAGTGGATCTCCCAGCTGCAGAGATCAATTCACCTTAGGGCTGCCAGCTCCAGGTTGGGAAATTCCTGGAGATTTGGGGGTGGAGCCTTGGGACAGTGAGGCTTGGGGAGGCACGCAGCCTCAGCAACCCTCCAAAGCAGACATTTTATCCAGGGGAACTGATCTTTGTCACCTGGACAACAATTGTAATTCTGGGTGCTCTCCAGCCCTTGCCTTGAGGCTGGCAATGGTAGTTCTTGTGGAGGAAATGGCTGGTTTGGAGGGTAGAGTCTATGGCATTATACTGGTCCGTAGTTCCTCCTCTCCTCAAATCCCACCTTCCCCAGGCTCCACCCCTCAAATGTCCAGGAATTTCCCAACCTGGAGTTGGCAACACAATTTCCTTCCCGCCCAACAGCCAACCTACTTTTATCTGCCTCTCTGTCTTGAGCTTTCCATCTCCACCCCCCTCCCCCACAGCCTCTACCTAGGAAAATTACAGTCTTCCTCCACAGTGGGGAGGGGACTAAAGCAGCTTACATTACTCTCTCCTTTTTATCTGCACAACAACCCTGTGAGGTTGGTTAGGCTGAAAGTATGTGACTGGTCCAAAATCCAAAAAGTCAGCTTCCACCACAAGATGGGGATCTGAACCCGGGTGTCATATGAACCCTGCCTACCTAAGGGACCGCCTTTCCCCACATATACCCCAGAGAGCACTGTGGTCGGGCACTCAACACTGCCTGACCCTCCCTGGCCCTAGAGAGGCCAGGTTGGTGACCACCAGGACCAGGGCCTTCTCAGTGGCAGCCCTCCACTGGTGGAACGAGCTCCCAGAGGACATCAGGGCCCTGCAGGACCTTTTGCAGTTCCGCAGGGCCTGCAAAGCAGAGCTCTTCTGCCAGGCCTTTAGTTAGGAGCCGCCACTGGGGGAAATGGCCACTGGAAAAGCGGCTGGTGGAGTTTTCTGGCCCGGGAAGTCGGCTGGTGGGCACCTCCTGGCCGGGGTCACTTAGGTTGCTGCTCTCTGTGTTGGATGTCCTGTATTGCTGTCATCTTTTATGGTTTGATTCTGTTTTACTCTGCTAATGTTACGTAGATGAATTTTATTTAACTTATGTACGCTGTGGATCTTAATGGTTGCTAGTGTCATGCCTGCTCCTGAATTAGCCCCTGACAACCCTGACCAGGCTCCTTTGACAGACACAGACGTAAGCCTGCAGCAGGACCCGTCTGCGGCTGTTCAGGCTTTGCCCGGTCCAGGCTCTTCGCCCCCAGGCTCGCCTCCACCTGTGAGCCGGCTCCGTGAACGAAGACGCCAGGAGCTAAGAAACAGGAGGAGTGAGGCACGCATGCGGGGGAGACAAGCTCTAAGTCCTGAATACTAGCAGAAACAGGAGGGTGTCCAGAAGCTGCTAATTGTTTAACGAGCCGGCACGCTATATCAACAGACTGCTGGCTCTTAGCAAGGCGTGCTGGCAACGTTGATTCCTGGACAGGACTTCGCTCTGCACCTCTCTGACCCCCATGCGTCTCCTTGGACTTCGGACCTAGTTTTGACTTCGGACTCTCGGTTTCGGACTCTCCTGCATCTTGATCTCGGCTTTCTGACCTCCGGCATTCCTGTGACAACGTCTTCCGCTCGACTCCTCTGAATCAAGGTGATTTACGGCTCTGACCCCTGGCTTGCTTAACTACCGCTTGGCTCATCAATTAGAACTGTTTGAGCTCTCTTCTCGGACTGAACTCTTGGCTGACTGTGGAACTGTTATCTGACCTGCGTTGTTTTGCCTAAGCCCTGTGGCCCTGTCGTGACAGTTAGCTGCCTTGAGCCGGCTTTGCTGGTTAGGCGGGATATAAATTTAAACAAACAAATAAATACGTCTTCCTGGTAGCCAGCCTGAATGGTTGAGCGGCCCGCCGGATAACAAAACCTCTTCTGATAACAACACCTCCTCTGCAGATGAGAAACACCCAGCTGAGACAGAGCCCATCAAGGACAGGAGATGCAAGCTCTTGAAGCCAATCTGCCCTCTCCTCCAGCTGCAAGCAATTTACTGGCATCCAGTCCAGACCTGGTGGAGAGGGAGGAGGCTGGGCCCAGTGTTTCTCCAACACCCCTTGAGCGCCACTGCTGTCAGTGGAGATCAGACCTAAGAGCTTGTCGCAGCGAACATCTGATGGATTGCAGGCACCTGTCGCCAGATGAGTACTTGCAGGGATGCGTGCCACAATTAGCAGCAGCTAAACAGCCCATGGAGAGCCAGCTATAAATCCAGGTGGGGGAAGCTGCTCACTGTGGATGCAACTTGTACCATGGCTGGATAACCACCCACCTTGTCTCCTGGCTCTCTACTTAGAACCTGGTCTGGACCATCTGACTTCTGGAACCCTGAAACCCTGACTTCTGGAACCCTTCTGACTTCCCTTTCTGGATACCTGAACCTTGGACTGTCTTTTGACCACTCTTCTGCCTGAACCCTTGCTGTGAGTAACTACCTGGTACTTTCTGCCTGGTTGTCCTGTGGGACTTGTCTGCTCCTGCACCAGACCCACCAGGGCCAGTACACTGTGTCTTGCAGACCCTAATCTGAAGCTCTAACTGTTACACCACATTGGCTTTCATAGGTTGGTTGCTGATGAATAGTAGCAAGCAGCTCGGCCTACTTGAGTCAGGCAGATCAGGTGGTATCAAGTCACCCAGAGGGTGCTGTCTAGGGATGCCAGCCTCCAGGTGGGACCTGGGGATCCCCTGGAATTACTACTCATCTCCAGACTACAGAGATAACTTCCCATGGAGAAAATGGATGCTTTGGAGGGTGGACTCTATGGCATTGTATCTTACTGAGGTCCCTGTCCTCCCCAGGCTTCACCCCCAAATTGCCAACAGTTTCCCAGCCTGGATCTAGCAACCTTATTCCCCCCAATCCCCTGCTGGTGGCTGGGACCTGGCAACCTTAGACTGCTGCTAGGCCTAGGGTTTCCAACCTCCAAGTAAAGCCTGGAGACACACCCCCCCCCGAATTACAACTGAACTTGAGACAGCAGAGATCGGGCTCCTTGAAGAAAATGGCTGCTTTGGAGGGTGGACTCTGTGGCATTATACCCAGCTGAGACCTCTCCCTTCCCCCAAACCCAGCCCTCCTTACAGTCCACCTCAAAACCTCTAGGAATTCCCCAGCCTGGCACTGGCAACCCTTGTCAGGCCTAGCCCTGAAAGGCCAAAATAGAACTGGAAAGGGCCCCTCCCCCTCCTCCTGCCTTTTACTGACAGAAACAGTTAGAAGTCTCCCCCCCCCCCGGATATTCTAATCTCTCACCATTGACGCCTGAAGTAGATTCCTGCAGAGGCCATTTCAAAAGGTATTGGGGAAATTCAACCATCTCTGAAGGGATTTTTTTTACTTTTTGGATTTTTCTGCAGCCCCAGGAAGGCCCCTGACTATGTAGGAAAAGCTGTTGGGGGAGAGTGAGACCCCTGTTGACAGAAATAAGTTTCTGCACAAGAAAAAAAAAGTCTGGGAATTAGAATATAGATGCAGATTTACTTGGACTGCACAGAGTAACGAATTCCATTACCAAGCCATTTTATAGTGATCTGCATTGCTGAGTAATTGTGAGGAAGAACTACACAAGTACTGTAATGAATCTTGCACATGTTAATAACCAACTGCTCTCACTACTACAGTAAAAACTACTGCACATATCACATGCCTCACAGGAAAGCAACTAACAGTGCAATCCTAAACAGTTACACCCTTCTAAGTCCATTGAAGTCAATTAGCTTAAAAGGGTATATCTCTGTTTAGGATTCCATTGCTAGTTATCCTTTACAGGTCTGCAGAGTTCCCAGGGTGCCGACGTCCACATCAATCGAGGCTCCCTGGGAAAGTACACGGTTCTCATGGGAAGGGACTCAGAGACAGTTTTTGGAGTAATAATGTGCCGTCTCATACCTCTGAGTATACTTCCACAGAGGGAGATGGCCCAAACCTTAAAAAAAAAAAAAAAGCAAGTCTCTAAGAATCAGTATTGGAATATCCGTGCCATGTCTTACCAATGTATTCATCTTGATCCACAAAGCCATCTTCATTTTTGTCTATGTCCTCCAATGTTTCCTGTAAAAAAAAAAAAAAGTGGGGGAGGTAGTCTATACAAAGCTGCGTGATTGCTGCCCCAAATGATGATAAAGTGGTTTGTATTTTGAGCTTACATGAAGGTCTTTAAAATGTTTTAACAAATAGTCCCCACCTCTCATAAAAATTCATCTATAGTTATTAAAATGAAAGTACAATGTATGAAAACTACTTAAAATTGTAAGGATCACTATTCACATATAAAATTTTCTGTAACTGTTGAGTGTAGGTACAACAAGAATATATGGACATCTGATGCTGGTAAAGAAGGCTTCTCCAAACTGGATAGAAAAATAAATATTGAATAATTTTTTAAAGCAAGGTCATGTAGACAATTTTGCTCTAAAAAGCTTCTGAATCAGGACTGGCGTACACAGCCAAAGAGCTGTAGCTACCCTGCACAAAGACTTCTTCCAGAGCAGTAAAATGAAGATGTGGGGCAGAAATGCATGGAATATTTTCCCTTGTCTTAAGGACAATTAGAGTGAACCTCTCTTACTGTACTGAAGCAACTATAATGCTAGCCTAAGCCACTATGCACCTGTGAAGTTTTGAAGCATGGTGGCCAGAAGGTAGCGAGTGCCACTTGACTAAGAGCTACAAGCTTTGTCTCGAGGCTATTCGAAGTGTGGGACCACTTCCAGTTACTCGTCCCATACTTTAACCAAACAGTACATTCAATGAGGATAACACTCCTACCAGAAACAACTGATCCATGTGGATGGATTCATCTGTTACCTCCTTGTCAAGCTCTCTAGCTATTCGTATTCAGCCAAACAGGTCACAGTCTAAACACGCAGAGCAAGATTCCATAAACAGCTCTCCTTCCCGCTGACATGGCCAGGTGCTACTGACTAGGAAGCCTTGCTTTCCAATTCCGTTCAGTAAATGGAAATCAAAGAAGGGACACTGGCATTTGCGGTTGCTTACTAGAACAACAATGTCTTTCATGTGCTCAAACTCCTCTGGGTGAAGGAAAGCTGTGAACTCCGCCCGAGTGGCTGCCGAGTCGCCATCCAGGTCAGCTGTCTTGAATCTTCTTTCATCCCTGGGCAGCATTTTTTTAAAACTGTGCTGATCTGTGGCATCCTGGAATTCTTCTTGGTTTTCTGAGAACCAGAATGAATGAAGCATGTGACAAAGAGGGAACGGCAGCAGAGCAAAAGACCTGTGTGACACCAGCCCAGCATGGCAGTTGCTTCTGACCCTCCCCCCTGGCCTCCTCCCCAGACACCCACCCATGGCAGGCCCTCACAACTGAAGCGCTGTCCTGGCAGTCACTTCCATGCACTGAAACAGAAAGAATGTTCTTTCGGCCTGGTCATACACAGAAGAAATGGCTGAAGAGAAAAAACAACACAACACAGGCACCAGTTTATTGTAAACAGGACTCCAAATGGAATTTTGGATATCTGGCTAGTACATTTTTATCCCACCCTGCAAGGTTCTAAGCATACTAAGGTGCCATTTATGGAGGATGGAGACCCCAATTCTCTACCTTTTGTTTCAGACCATTTACAGCAATTCCTCAGAAATATCAATGTTCTGGCCAAAGTGCTGGTTCAATACTATGTGACTATTACTTATAAACAAGTAAACAGACTTGGGTCGCCATCAGATGGCTATTTGGATCTGACCCAGGCATGAGTGCCTGGCAGATTTAAAGGGCACGTCCGGGCAGCGACATCTGGGAAACAAGCTGCTGCCATGATCAGCCCGTCGATCCCCGCCAGGGAGCCATACTAAAAAGTTAGTGGTGAAAGCCCAGTCTAAAGTTTGCCGACAGGCCAATGACAGACTTTCCCCCATCTGGTCGTTCCAGCGCACAATCAGCTCGTGGGGATGGTCTGACTCCAGACCATCCCAAATGGCCGCCATTAAAAAAAATTCTTAGCAGTATGTGCATAAACGCATAAATGTGCGACGGCCACAGAGCTCCGCTCAAACGTTCCAGACAATTTCATGTTTCTGAAGGGCCCGTGAAACTTATAAACTTTGTTAATTCAAATGGTATCTAGAGGAAGGTACCACTGGCGGTGCTTTTAACATTCAAGTCCGCGCATGTGCGGAAAAACAAGTAGACAATGAGGCACATGTGCGCATGCGCAAACAGAATTTAAAAAAAACAAAAAAACGACTGCACGGCTCCTTCAGGTGGATGCCATCTAGACAATCCACCATGGAGTCCGTGCACAGTAAGGGATTCACCGGGGAGCTGTCTGGTCATGCAACACTGGATAAAAAAGATCGGGACCGAATTAGAGCCGGGCCAATGGCAGGATTAGCTGCCCCTCTGAATGAGACCTTGGTCAGCATGGCAAAGGAATAAATATAATCTGCCTTGAGTTCCAGTGAGAAAAGTGAGCTATAAATGATGTAAATAAAGAAATAAATAAATTCCTTAGCTTTGACTAAAAAAGGGGGTCACTGATTGATCTGTGTTGATGATGTGGTTAAAGTTATTGCGAGACAAAAAGTAACCACAACAAACCCTATTAAAAATGCTCTGCTTTTCTTACCATGAAGCCTTAAATATATTCAAGACCAGTCCTTCTATCCTTGCTAACAACTCTGAACCACTGAAATCCAAAACAGGTGTCCTTGATGAAGTACCATTTAACTCCGTTTCTTCAGGATGTGGTGAGGCAATTCCCTTCACAGCCTGAAGGATCCTGAGAAGGAAGAGCTGGGCTTGGAGGAGGCACATCTCAGGTTCCTCCAAGCAATTTCCTCCCACTTCTAGGCCCTAGGCCACTTTCAGCCTAATTTCCAGAACTGAACGAAGCTGTGGATTCACTCCCACACCTCTCTCTCCTGCTAATATTCTGTGGCAACATGTGACCAGAGTGCATGTGTTGTCCTAGGATCCTACCAGTTTGGGCAGGAAGGCAGAGATCTTTTTGAATATCATATTTTTCTGCCTCCCTAGAAGAGTCACCACAACCTGTACAGACCCACACCTGCCCTGTCCTTTCCCCCATCTTCCCGCCAGAATTGTTTATTAATATAGTAGGTGATGGAAATAATCCTGAAGAAGGGAAGGATGTGGAGTTACGCTTGGAGTCTGAGATGCTGAGTAAAACAGGCTGTAAGGAGAGTTCTGAGTAGTTTCTGAATGGAGCAACCCTCCAAAAGCCCATAGTCTACAACCCCGATAGGAACTGAACTGCTGACTGTACCATCATTCTGGGTTCATTTGTGTCTCACCCCTTCTTAGCACCTGGTCAAGATACTGGATCAAGCATACAAGAATGCTGAAGGATTACAGCAGGGGTGGCCAACCTGTGGCTCGGGAGCCACATGGGGCTCTTTCACACATATTGTGCGGCTCCTGGCAGGGCGGCTGGGGAAGCAAAGGGGAGGCATGCTTTTTCTCTCTTTCTCCCTTCCTTCCCTCCTCCCTCCCATCTATTTGCTTTCCTAGTTTCTCTCTCTCTCTTTCTTTCCACTTCTTTAATTCTTTCTTTCCATCTCTCTCTCTTTCTCTCTCTCTCTCAATATCATTAGCAAACAAGTAATATCATTATCAATAACCGGTTTTCCTCATTTGTTTTTATTTTTGGCAGTCCCATTTAATGTTAATAAAAAGCAAATTTGCATATTTTTAAAAATAAAAACGTGTGTGTGATATTTGTTCCTGTCTTGCGGCTCTCAGACATCTGACGTTTATTCTATGTGGCTCTTACGTTGAGCAAGGTTGGCCCCCCCTGGATTACAGGATACGAAGGCCACACAGGGACTTGCTGCAGGTTCACTGAGCTACGTTAGTTCATAATTATTTGCTTCCCCACCCCCCACCCCTTACCTAGGTAATAGCCATACGTGGCTTGCTTGTATTCTTCCCAGGAAATTTTATTGTCTTTGTTGAGGTCATAATCTCTCCAGACTTTGGCCACATTTTCAAAGATGTAGCGTTTCTGCACCCGTTTGATCCAGTTTTTCAGTTCTTCTGTCGTGACGAGGCCATCTTTGTTATCGTCGATTCGATCAACAATTTTCCTGCAGTAACACACATGGAGTTATTGATCCAAAGCGCAACAAACCCTGAGTATCTCCATGTAATAATTTTTTTGAATATCAAAACTACCTAATTGTTATATATGATGTTCACAAGAGAATGTACTTTCACAATGACCAGGAGATCTAAACCTGGAGTCACCAATGCTGTTTTACCAGAACATGTTTCACGTCTGTTCAGTATCCTATTCTGAGGGCCAAAGTACACATGATAACAGAATTCCATGAGTGGAAGTCCAGTCATGTAATTTGGCCTTTAAATGCAGCTGTACCCCCCCCCCCATGGATCACTGCTAAAGCACTGGGGGGGGGGACTGATCCAGATTCCTCCCATCCCCTTTTTCAGGACAAAACAGCATATCTGCAGGTTTAATCACAGATGCCAGTACCACATGTAGTTTGGCCAGGAGTGACAGGAGGGCAGTTTGTACCACTGATGGCAACAGCATGCACATTGAGCAAACATGTGGAGCTGTGTTTCCTCAGACCATATTGGGAAATCTAACATTTGTTCATTGGCTTCAAAGAGAAGACAACCACAGAAACATATACTACAAAGTAAGAATTTCCTGTATAAGTCTGCAATAGGCGCTCTTTCATTCTTTCAGTTTGGTGTAGTGGTTAAGTGCGCGGACTCTAATCTGGGAGAACCGGGTTTGATTCCCCACTCCTCCACTTGCACCTGGCTGGATGACCTTGGGCAAGCCATAGCTCTGTACCAGCTGTTCCCTCAAGGACAGCTTGGGAAAGAGCTCTCTCAGCCCCACCTACCTCACAGGGTGTCTGTTGTGGGGAGGGGAAGGGAAAAGGAGTTTGTAAGCCGCTCTGAGACTCCCTTGGGGAGCGGAGGGCGGGGTATAAATCCAATCTCTTCTTCTTCTTTCATATACATTAACCAAGTGACACTATTACAAACTATAGTCCGCATTAAATCTTTTACATCCTCTCCAGGTTGATAAGATTCCTGTTAGATCCCTGTTACTTAGGTGATCTCTTTTCTTCTCTTCTTTCCAGAGTTACAGAAAGATTCAGCAGTCAGTTAGAATACAATACAGGTTAAATTTAATAACAGTCATAATGAGACTGTGAAACGCAGCAGGCTAAGCCCCACCATTCATGGGTCCCCACTTCAATATGCCATAGAGTATAATGAATCATGATCACCTTTTTCCCTCTCTCTCGTCCCAGTTACTCCTCTCTTTTCCCAACATCTTTGCAACGCTTCCTGTTCTGTATACTAAAAATCTCTATTGGCTCCCAGTTTATTTCTGGATGCAAAAATGCTAATTTTTACTTGTGAAACCCTAACGAATGCCTCGTTTTGTACACTTCTGCCCATTTTGGAGTCTTTCTCCAGATCCCCTTGCCACCCAACGTAAGACAGGCAGTGACCACAGACAGGGCCTTATTAGTGGTGGTGTCACATCTTTGGACCACCTTCCCCCAAGATACTCATTTTATTTACCCAGTGACTCTCCCAGTGCTTCCATGTCTGCAACATTCCAGTTTTCCAAGTTTTTAACTGGTTGCTTAGCAGTGATTTTATTAATGTCATTCAGGTTGAAAAGTGGGAAAATTTTAATTGATCAAGAAATTACATAAATATATTTTTCTTCTAGAAGAAGAAGAGATTGGATTTATACCCCGCCCTCCACTCCCCAAGGGAGTCTCAGAGCGGCTTACAAACTCCTTTTTCCCTTCCCCTCCCCACAACAGACACCCTGTGAGGTAGGTGGGGCTGAGAGAGCTCTTTCCCAAGCTGTCCTTGAGGGAACAGCTGGTCCAGAGCTATGGCTTGCCCAAGGTCATCCAGCCAGGTGCAAGGGGAGGAGTGGGGAATCAAACCCGGTTCTCCCAGATTAGAGTCCGCGCACTTAACCACTACACCAAACTGGCTCTCATCTCTGCTTTCTACAAGAAAGCAGAGAGGAAGGCATGCAAGCCTATTACCCAGCAACAGTCCCTTATGTTGTCCTTGGGGAAAAAAAGAGAAGGAGCAATGGTACGTGAACAGTCAAGTGACTATCCGCCAGAAATCATATTTGGCCCAAAGGCACCGATTGCTGACTACTAGTATACTGGATGTAAACACCCATTCTACAGTAACAACAGATATACATGAATTCAAACTGTGAGTGTATACAAAGCTTCTCCCAAATCAAAGTATCATCACATCACTGTTAAAAAGGCTGAATTACTTAGAACAGTCAAAACGTAAGGACTGCATTTCACGCACACACAGAGTGGGGATTTGATGGTCCTGGAGGACACGTAGGCTCTAGACCCCTACCAGTCCAGCTCCTGCCCTGGTTATGGGATGGAAACCATGCTGGTCACCCTCACGGATGATCTCCATACGCAGCTGGATCAAGACAGGTCAGCGCTGCTGTCGTTGCTTAACTTGACAGCAGTGTTCCACAACCTGCTGGTTCACTGTCTCGCCAACGCTGGAGTACGTGGGACAGCTCAGAAGTGGGTTGCCTTGTTTCTCTGCAATTGGGGACAGAGGGTGAGAGGGTGTCTCCTTGATACCCCATGACATGTGGGGTCCCTCAGGAGGCTATCTTCTCCCTGATGTTACTTAACATCTACGCGACTTGCCCAGCTGGCTCAAAGTTTTGGGCTGGGCTGCTATCAGTAGGCTGATGATGCCCATCTGCATCTGTTGATGGTCCGCCAGCTGGATGCTGTCCCAGGCAATATGGATGAGGGTTTGAAGGTTGCGGTGGAGTTGTTGAAGCAGAGTTGGCTGAGAATGAATCAGTCAAAGATGGAGGTTCTCTGGCTGGGTGGGGGAGACTCAGGACTGGGGCGTCAGCTCCCACCTCTTGACCATGCACCCTTAACATCGGCGCAGATGGTCAAGAGCCGGGGTGTGGTCCTGGACACGACCCTGTCAATGGAGGTACATGTCACAAATGTCATCAGGAGGGCCCCCTACCTGTCTTACCCTGACCTAGCCACAGTAATCCACACAATGGTCACCTCCAGTGTTCCCTCTAAGCTGAGTTAGTGTGAGCTAGCTCACAGTTTTTTAGCCTCCGGCTCACACATTTTTGTCTCCGCTCAGGAAGAAGGGCTCCAGAGCAAACTGATTTATGCAGTAGCCAAATCACCTGCTCACAACTTTAATGCCAGTAGCTCACAAAGCAGAATTTTTGCTCACAGCGCTCCACAGCTTAGAGGGAGCATTGGTCACCTCTAGACTTGATTACTGTAATTTGCTCTGCGCTGGGCTGCCCTTAAGACTGACCCAGAAGTTACAGCTTGTCAAGGATGCAGTGCCCTGGGTCCTTACGGGGGCATGGGTAACAGCACACATACAACCTGTGCCCCGCCAGCTGCAATGGCTTCAAGTTGAGTACCGGGTCCGGTTCAAGGTTTTGGTTTTGACCTTTAAGGCCCTGAATGGTCAGTGTACCTACAGGACTGTGTACCTATAGGACTGCCTCTCCTGGTATGTCCCCTGGAGAGCCCTATGCTCAAGTGCTCAACATCTGTTAGATGTCCCTGGTCCAGACAGCACCTGGCTGTCCTCAACCAGGGCCTTTTCAGCCCTGACTCCAGCTTGGTGGAACCCTCTGCCTACTCCCATCAGGGCCCTCTGGGGGCCTGCTACAATTCCACAGGGCCTGCAAGGCAGAGCTGTCCCACCAAGCATAAGGCTGAGGACAAAAACGGTTTTTAATAGCTACAGCTTTTTACTGTCAACTGGTTTTAACATCGAGTGGGCAGTGTTCCCTCTAAGCTGAGTTAGTGCGAGCTAGCTCACCGTTTTTTAGCCTCCGGCTCACACATTTTCATCTCGGCTCAGGAAGGATGGCTCCAGAGCAAACTAAGTTATGCAGTGGCCAAATCGCTGCCTCACAACTTCAATGCCAGTAGCTCACAAAGTAGAATTTTTGCTCACGAGGAGACTCTACAGCTCAGAGGCAGCGTTGATGGTGGGCTAATCAGTTGTAAATAGATGCTGGTGGGGCATAAACTGCTTCCACCCTCTCCCCCACTGTTCAAGTACTGTTAAACTGGGGCACTCAAATTGTATTAACAGCACCATGTGGGTTGTGGGTATTTTAGCATCGTACTTTAGATTATTTATGATTTTACATGTATCTCATATATTTTATGTACCCTGCCCTGAGCCTGCTTGTGGGGAGGGTGGTAGGAAAGCCTAATTTAATAAAATAAATGAATAAACACATTGGATAGAAGGCTACTGTATTCATTATCTCCTTTCTCCCTCCCCCCCTGCAGTGACAGCGAGGCCAACCTGCCAAGCCTTTTCCCTCCCGCCCCCAGCGGCAGCAAGGCTGGCCCACCAAGCCTTCTCCCCCCCCCCCCCAGCAGCAATGAGACCAGCTTGCCAAGCCTTCTCCTGCCCCCAGCGACAGCGGTGGCGGTGAGGCCGGCCCGCCTTCTCCCCCTCCCACAGCAGCAGCTGCGGCGAGGCCTGAGTGGCTCACAGCTGCCGGCCCACCAAGCCTTTTCTTCCCCCTTAGCAGCGGCAACACAGTTCTCTGTGCATGTGCAAGGAATGCTCTTTTACTTTTGGGGGGATTTAAGTATCCCCCCAATTTTTTTTTAACTTTTTAGATTTCTCTGCACACCTGGGGAGTCCTTCCAAGTGTGTAGGAAAATCTCTTTGCCCCCTAGGTGCCCCCAATGTGTGGATTTAGATATCCGCACGCAGGGGGCGCCTTGGCTATTAGATATATAGATGAGCATTTCTTGACTGTGCTCTGCAGGAGAACTGAGGAGCATCGTATACTCACAAGCCTGGCAGCAAGGCAAGTTTATGCACTCCTAAACAGAGTTACACCCTTTTAAGTTCACTGAAGTCAATGGGCTTAGAGGGACGTGAGTCTGCTTAGGACTGCACAATGCATCTGAATGCAGGACCCTAAAGTTGTTGATATTGTTCCTCACAATTGTACAGACATTTTCAATACCATTCCTGCTCTTTCCAAGGCAGGAAATTTTTCCTGTGACTCAGGGAATCTTGCGCAGGGTGTGACTGCAGACGTTATGGCCATGGAAAAGAGCAGTAAACCTGCAGAAGCCATTTCTACATGGTACCATTTAGAACAGTGTTTTTCAACCACTGTGCCGTGGCACACTGGTGTGCCGCGAGATATTGTCAGGTGTGCCGCGGGATTTTTTCAATGAAAGAAATGTGCCTTCCGGGCTGACCTTCCGGGATGCATTTGCGCATGCGAGAAAGAACAGTGGCGTGGTCTCGCTGATTCCGCTCGCACGCTCTGTGGCCGACCTGAGGTAGGGTGATTTGCACCAAGACATTCCAGTAAACATGAATATGTTTGATGGTAACAGCTAGCTGTTTCTGTCAGGGTGGGGTTCAAATCAGTAACTGTCCCTCAGCGAAGAATGGGTGTACTGTGCTTCTCTTCAAATCACTTATGGTCAGCGGAATGCCGTTCACATAAGAGCAAGAGTTTAAACTCTCTATTTGAAAAACTTTAGCAGAATCGCAGTATTAAAATACATCCACATTATATTTCTTCTGAAACTCAGGTCAATGTTATGGGAAGGAGCCATTACACTTTGGATCTGTAACTTACGATTTCAAGTTGAGTGGCTATTACGTGTATTTGTAATACTGTCATAGTTAATACTTGAGCTGAGGCAACTAATGACCCATTTATCTTGTATTTCAGTGTTTTTCAACCACTGTGCCGTGAGATATTGTCAGGTGTGCCGCGGGATTTTTTCAATGAAAGAAATGTGCCTTAGCTCGAAAAAGGTTGAAAAACACTGATTTAGAAACTCCAGTTGGTGCAGAATACCATTGGCTATTATTGGGAGCTCGATAGAACACGCATATGACTCCCATCCTACAGGCACTACACTGGCTGCCTATCAGTCACCAGGTTCAATTTAGAGTATCAGCTATCACATAAAGAGCTCGTCATGCCCTTGGACCCTTACATTGCAAGATCGCTTCTCCCCTATGCTCTGCTATGACAGCTTCGCTCATTTCAAGAGAGGTTTCTGTAGGTGCCAACCTGCAAATGGGCAAAACCAACAACTGTCCATATGCCTTCCTCCTCTGTTGTGGCCACCCCTTTATGGAAAGGCCTCCCTGAGGAGGTCTGGAAAGTTCCCACTCTCGGTGGCCTATACTACCGTGTTGAGCTTGCTGAAACCAGGATACTGCTATAGAATTTTTACATCATTTAATGCAGGGGCATCTTTCTGGCCCACTGGGTGTGCCGCTGCCTGTCCTCCAATTCCCAGCAGCACACAAAGCAGCGGAAAAATTGCAGCCAACTTGTCCCGGGCCACATGACAAAGCCCCGCCCCCCTGCTTCCAGTCAGCCAGGAGGAGGCAAAAGGAAGACTGGAAGAGGGTAAGTGTGGGGTGGCAGGCGCTCTGGCTGGCCCCAAGTCTCCTAGCCGGCTGAGAGGCCTCTCAGCCGGCTAGGAGACCTGCGCCAGTCCCAAGAGCCGGGCGGGGGTCTTTTTCGAGGCTTTTTGTGCTGCTGGGAATCGGAGGGGGAGAGAGAGAGAGGTTTCTCTTTCCCATCATGATGCCTGCAGTAGTGGAGTTTCAGGGAGAAGCAGCTGGGGGCTTGCTGCCTTAAAAAGTTTGTGAGGATGCCGAGTTCTTTGTTTCTTCAGAGAGGGAAAAAAACCAGCCCCGTCAAGGGTGCCTTGCTTGCAAGCGCACCCCCCCCCCCATGCGCCTTCCCTACCCGCAAAATAACATCTGAAATCTCCAACCAGATCTAGACTAACTGATGCACACTTGCATCACTTGTTACGACTAGCAGTGACAAATATGGAACCGGACATTGACCATCTCATTAGCCGAAAGCAGGCCCATAGTTCCCATTGAAATACTGGTAAGTTTGTTGATTTAACTTTACTTGTTCTTCATTTTAAATATTGTATTTGTTCCCGTTTTGTTTTCTTACTTCAAAATAAGATACATGCAGTGTGCATAGGAATTTGTTCATGGTTTTTTTTAAAAAACTATAGTCCGGCCCTCCAACGGTCTGAGGGACAGTGAACTGGCCCCCCTGTTTAAAAAGTTTGAGTGCGTTAATACTCATGCTTTGCTTCAGCTTTTAGACTTCCAGTTGGTTGCTACCAGGCCTATTTTTGGGCAGAAACGCACAGGAATGGAGTTCCAGCTGGCTCCTGAGTTGGCCACACCCAGCAGCAACTCATTAGGACTGGCTACAGTAGGGGTATGTGGCCTAACATGCAAATTAATTCCTGCTACAAAAAAAGCCCTGGGTTTCGACAACAAATAAGGTAAACAGAATAAGAAGTAGAAGGTGGGTGTGGCTGGATGACCACTCTTCCGGTAACACGGGGGTGTGGCCTATTATGCTAATGAGTTCCTGCTGGGCCTTTTCTACAAAAAAAAAGTCCTGGTTGCTACAACCCTAACTCTATTGCACTGTTCACTGAATATCCCATCCTGTCATTTGTACTGACTTGGGGTGCGGTCACACGGGACTTTACCGCGGGAATTAATGCTGTTTCCTCTCACTTTCTAAGCAGCTATTCACACGGATCCCGCACCGAAGTGGGCTGACTCGCGCAACCCTTCCACTTTTCTCCCGCGTTTACCAACCCATGGAAAAACAAGTATTTTCCAGGTATTCCCACCTCGATCCCGCGATTTCCCCTATGTGAACGCCCGATAGGCACAATCGCGACCCCCCCCCAGCTAGCTTTATGCGCATGCACACACAAGCATGTAAGATTTTGTATGCCCAAACGCGCAAGTGTAATCCTGCGAACACAGGATCTTTTCAAATAAAATGCAGTTTGCCGTTTTTGGTGATTTACCCATGCGCAAAAGGTGTGTGTGTTTTTTTTAAAAGGGCACTGCTGCAAAGAGTGGCGAGGCTGTCTGAACAGTGGGGAGCGCAATCGCGGTGATCTGAGAGAGGCTGTGCGAACTTTACTCCCAAAACAAATCGTTGCAGATAAAACAAAACCGGGAGAGAAACCACTGCAAACAGGTCAGTGTGACCGCACCCTCACTCTGTGATCCGCCGTGAGTCCCAGGAGAAAGATCCAGGTGGGCAGCTGTGTTGGTCTGAAGTAGCAGAACAAAGTCAGGGACTCAAACTTTGTTCCAAGTGAGAAAGAATGTAACTGATATCAACAAACAAATAAACAGACAAAGTACAGACTAGCCCACACAACAGGGCTTCAAGCCACATCCAGGCTGGCAGGGACAACAACACAGCCTGCCCAGCTGGCTTCCAGCTGTGAGCCCCGTCCTGGAGGACAAGTGCCTCTCTTCCATCAAGACAGTTCCTGGGCATCCAGGTGGGTATCTGAGCACTTCCATGGGAGGTACCATGTGGACATTCCCCAAGAACACTAAAGCTACACAGGGGTCATTTCGTAGAAAAAGAGGTACAGGAGCTCATTAGCACAACTCATTTGCATAACTCATTTGCATATGCCACACCCCCTAACATACCGGAAGTGTGTCAGAAGGCAACACCCACCCCTCAGGCTCCACTCCACAGGTGAGTGAAACTGACCTGATCTTCCTCCATTCCCTTCCCCACCCAATACTTTGGGCAATAAAAATAAGCGTCAAGAACACACCCTCATTCTCTTCCTGCTCCCTTGAAACCACCAGGTTTCAAGTAGACTTGAGATACCCAGGACATGGGCACCACCCATCCCTTCCCCTTCCCCTCCCCACAACAAGACACCCTGTGAGGTAGGTGGGGCCGAGAGAGGTCTTTTGAGAACTGCTCATGAGAGAACAACTGAGAGAACTTGTGACTGGCCCAAGGTCACACCAGCAGCTGCATGTGGAGGAGTGGGGAATCAAACCCGGTTCTCCCAGATTAGAGTCCAACTCCTGACCACTACATCAAACTGATGGGGTGGAAGCTGCTGAAAGGTTGGTGAAATTTCTCCAGCACTTATGTGCCATGTGCCCAGATAAAAAAATGGTATACTTAGAAAAATTATATGCCACCTTGAGCAAGTCTCTGGAAACGCAGCACACAGTCATAAAAGGAACAATGATAAAATTATCAATATCAAAACAAAACATTAAAAACAATAAAGACCCTAGCAGGGCTTTCCCCGGGGCGCTGCGCCTCTGCACTGCTCGGGGAAGCCGAGGAGGGGGTGGGGCTTGGTCATGTGCCCACCCCCAGGGCTCCTCATTCCCGGAGCTGCGCTCCTGTGCGCTCCCGCTCCAACGGACCCCTGAAGCTACATATTTGTTAATGGTCATTTTCACTGGTCATAGCTGTATTTCTGTATGCATCCCCCCCCCCTCAAAAAAATGATAGGTAGCCATCCTAATAATGTTGACTTTTCTAAAGAAATAGCCCAAGATTAAGAAAGTGTCATAGGGCAAGAGAAACAGGCAAAACACAGAATGGGAAAATGAAGTTTTCTAACAATAAGACGCTAAAGAAGAAAAGCAGAAAGTTTTGAATCGAGAAGTTATCTCGGGCAGGAAACTTTGACGAACAGACTGTATTCTGCCCACCAGGAGAGCTCTTCCAGAACAGAAATCTGTGCTGTGCAGTCCATGTACAATCCTCTCTTGATTCCCCTGCCGGCCAGAGCGTCCCGCTTGACAGAGACACTGGCCTTTTGCTGAATACACACAGCTCCAGCTTGCGCCTCCTTTCTAAGAATGAGAGTAGGTTGTCCTTCCCCACTCCGAAACCGCGACGGCTGAGCCCTCCCCACTGCCACGTTATCAGCAAATCACAGCCCCGCCGCCGCCGCCTCCCGCGCCCGTCCCTGCACAGCCGGCCGCGTACGGGAGAAGCGGGGGGCGCCCGCCGGGCTCACACCCCAAGCGGGAAGACGCCTCTGGAGAGGTTGCCCGTCCGCCGGACTCCAGCGGTGCACAAGCGGCCGGGGGGGGGACTGGCATCCGAGCAGGGGGCATTGCGGCCTTACCCCAGTCTCTCTTTGCTCTCTTCCGGCGTGAGCTGGTCGAAAGTCTTGGCGTCCTCTTTGCCCAGGAAGGCCTCGTGGTCGTACTGGAAGCTCTGGTTGTCTTCGTGCTGCTGGTTGCTGAGCTCCGGGTCGGGACGAACGGCCCTCTCCTTCCGGAAAGTGGGGACGCCGCGGGACCCCCGGAGGCAGAGCAGCAGCAGCAGCAGCGGGAAGTAGCTGCGCGAGGCTCTGAAGCCCATTCTCTGGTCCGGCCCAAGCAGGGGTCTGTCACACCAGTTGCACAAGGCGTCAAAGAAACGGAAACTTTCCGAGCCCGGGATGCAAGGCGCCAGTCAACTCACCCAAAAGGGGCTCGCTCGCTGGCTGCAGCCTGACCGCCCGCGCAGTAGCACCGGCGGAACGCGGGTCTCTCTCAGCTCGCCCGCAAAAAAGAGTCCCCGGCGCGGGGCGGCACTTCCCCCCACCCCCCATTGCACAATGCCGGGGGGGGGGGGCGAGAAGCCTGCTTTTAGGCATGCACATGAATGACCTAATTTGGACTGGGGCTGGAATCCCCCCCCCCCCGCCGGGCCAATCAGGAGTAGGGTTGCAAACGATTTCCTCGGCCGTGCCCTTTCGTGCTACAACTCTCGCGATTGGGCAAGGCGGATGGGGCCTGGGGGAGGGGACGGCGAGGGGCCGCCGGAGCGCCACGTTTGCAAGGCGTCTCGAATTTCCCCGCCAGACGGCTGCGAAAGGGAGCCAGCGGTGGGCGGTCCTGTGCAGAGAGTCCCAGGGAAAGTTCTGAGTTCCAGCGTGGACGGGATTTCTCCTTGCTTCGTGGAACTGAATGTTTTAGAGGCACGCGGCTCCATCAGCTATGGGTTTGCTTGGAAGACGTTCCCACTGAATCCAATGGGATTTATGTCCAAATAATGGGGGTCTGCTGTAAAGATATTTTTGGGGGGGGGGGGGGAATACCATGAAGCCCTAGGCGACCACAGCTGCTGCTTTCAAAAAATCCCACTTGTATAGGCAATTAATTCCTTACTCAGAGCTTTTTCTGTAGAAAAAGCCCAGCATGAATTTATTAGCATAATAGGCCTCACCCAACAACAGAAACTCATTAACATATTAGGTAGGGTTGCCAAGTGTTCTTAACTTACCGGCGGGGGGGGGGGGGGATCCTCTGTTGTCCGGGACGCGCGCCTGGTGACGTCACCCAGAAGTGACATCAGCACGTAGGGGGCATTGCCAGGGTGACGCTCTGGCAATCGCCCCAAAACTCTATGGTGGTATAGAGTTTTGGGGCGATTGCCAGAGTGTCGCCCTGGCAACGCCCCCAACATGCTGACGTCACGTCCGGGTGACGTCATTACATTGGGGAAGGGGGGTGGGGTCCCCCCCGCAGGCCGAATGATGGCGGGCGGATCGGGAACCCCTGTAGTGGGGGATCCCCTGCCCCCCAGGCTGACTTGGCAGCCCTCACATTAGGCCACACCCCTGACAGTGCAGGTTGTTACCATGTTAGGCGGGGCTGGGAAAGCACAGGGCAGGCATAGACGCTTGCCCCCCCCAGCTTCTCCGCCCCACTTCAGTATCGCCTTTCTAGTCTACCCTGCGCCCCGCCCCAAACCAGAAGGCTGGGGAAAGGTGCTGAGGAAGTGCCTGGGATCTGAAATCGCCTTTCTAGTCTCCCCCCCCCCCCCAAAAAAAAAAAAAAAAGATCAGGAAGGGAAGCAGACATGTTTGCCTGGCTGCCCTCAGGCTCCCCAGCCAGCCCAAGGCATGCTTTTGGAGAAAGCTTCGGGGGAAGGGTGGGGGGGGCTGAGTAAATGCCTTTCTCTTCCTACCTCAGATTGGGGAGGGAAAGAAAGGCATTGTCAACTTGCCTGGGTCCCTCTCCTGAGCTTCTTGCACTTGGAGAAGGTCAGGTGGGGAACCCAGGCATGTCTGCATGCCTGCCCTCTTTCCCCAGCATGCCCACCATAGTGGACAGGCTGGGGAAAGGAAGGAAGGCCTGCACACATGCCCCTCTCCGTTGTTGCAGAGAGGCGGGGGGAAGTGCGGGGGGGCATGGTTAAATGCCTTTCTCTCCCTCCCCCAGATTGGGGAAGAAAAGAAAGGCAAGCGTCCCGGCCCCGGGAGAAGCCTCCTCCTTCCCTCCCCCCCACTGACATTCCCGGGGCCGCGGCAAGCATCCCTGCCCCGGGAGAAGCCCCCTCCTTCCCTCCCCCCCGCTCACACTCCCGGGGCCGCGGCAAGCGCCCCGGCCCCGGGAGAAGCCCCCTCCTTTCCTCCCCCCCCCCACTCACACTCCCGGGGCCGCGGCAAGCACCCCTGGCCCCGGGAAGAAACCCCCTCCTTCCCTCCCCCCCACTGACACTCCTGGGGCCGCAGCAAGCGCCCCGGCCCTGGGGAGAAGCCCCCTCCTTCCCTCCCCCCCCCCGCTCACATTCCCGGGGCCGCAGCAAGCACCCCGGCCCTGGGAAGAAGCCCCCTCCTTCCCTCCCTCCCCCACTCACTGCTCCCGGGCCCGAGGGGGGCGCAAGGGAGGGAGAAGCTGGGCCCCAGAGGCGTGAAGCCCCTGGGGCCCAAGCAAGAGGGGGGAGGGAGGGAAACGCTGGCTCCAGTGGGGGGGAGAAGCGCCCCTTCCTTCCTTCCTTCTCTCTCTCTCTCTCTCTCTCCCCACCTACCTACCTACCTTCCTGTTCCTTCCTTTCCCCCTTCCTTCCTCTCTCCCTTCCTTTCTTCTCTCTCTCTCTCCCCCACCTACCTACCTTCCTGTTCCTTCTGTTGGAAAAATGAGTATGTAACACAAGGCCTGAGAAATTTAGTCATCATAGGGTTAACCTATGCAACTTGTTTGTTTACCTTTGTTAGCCTGGAAGTGATACCTGGCAGCCGGCCAATTAACACTAAGCCCGGGAAAGCTGAAGGTGTACTGTTCTGCTAATTGGTTACTGATATCAGGTGTTTCCTTTCAGGGGTCAAGAAGAAGGCGAGATCCTCCACTGCAATCTCTCTCACTCTCTAGTAGGATGTCTTAGTGTGCAGACGCAGCACAATGCTGCTTAGTAAGCATGTTTTGTTTATTTGTAGCTAATCCCATTTCCCTTTTTCCTTTAGTAATAAAGTTCTTTTTTAAACTAAAAGAAGCAATCTCTTCTTTCCAGAAAAGCAAGATCCATTACCCTGAATTTTCTTATTGGACAAAAGTCCTAACACCTTCCTTTCCCCCTGCCTTCCTTCCTTCCTTCCTTCCTTCCTTCTTTCCTTCCTTCCTTCCTTCTCTCTCTCTCTCCCACCTACCTACCTACCTTCCTGTTCCTTCCTTTCCCCCTTCCTTCCTTCCTTCCTTCCTTCCGTCCTTCCGTCCTTCCTTCTCTCTCCCCCCCACCTACCTACCTACCTTACTGTTCCTTTCTTTCTTCCTTCCTTCCTCCCTTCCTCCTTTCCTTCCTTCTCTCTCTCTCCCCCACCTACCTACCTACCTTCCTTCCTGTTCCTTTCCTTCCTTCCCCCTCCCTCCCTCCCTCCCTCCCTCCCTCCCTCCCTCCTTGCCTTCTGACACACCGCCAATGACGTCAGGGATGTGTGCCCTTTTGACACTTGCGGTGACGTCAGGGGGTGTGGCATATGCAAATAAGTTATGCTTATGAGCTCCTGCACCTCTTTTTTTACGAAAGGACCCCTGGATATGTTTACTGAGAACAAGGTCCTTTTTACTCTTCAGAAGAATTGGCAGTTGAATTGCATTGTTTTTTTCTTCCTGCACCTAGAGGAACCTTCCCAGGCTAAGCTGAGCAGAAATCAAAAGCCAGAGCGTAGTCATCCCAGTCTGCACCCTCAAGCACCAAACCAAACTCTTGCATGTTTAGGTTTTCTTAACCTGCTGGGCAAAACTGGTTTTAACTTCCATCCTGGCAAGTGAGTGTGGTTCATATTTAAGGTACTTGGAATAGTCAACCACCCATAAATATCCATTGTCTCCACTGAGAGCCAATTTGGTGTAGTGGTTAAGTGCACGGACTCTAATCTGGGAGAACCGGGTTTGATTCCTCACTCCTCCACGTTCATCTGCTGGATGACCTTGGGCAAGCCATAGCTCTGTACCAGCTGTTCTCTCAAGGACAGTTGTCTCAGAGCTCTCTCAGCCCCACCTACCTCACAGGCTGTCTGTTGTGGGAAGGGGAAGGGAAAGGAGTTTGTAAGCCACTCTGAGACTACAAGTGAAGGGCAGGGTATAAATCCAATCTCCTCCTCCTCCTCCTCCTCCTCCTCCTCTTCTTCTTCTTCTTCTTCTTCCACATATTTGCAAATCATGCCAAACCCTAAAAGGAGAGCCGTTCCCCCCTTTGCATGACATAAAAGTATGGCATAGAACTGATAACATTTTTAAAAGACATAATAAGTAAATGCATAATATTTCATAAAAATTAATCAGCAAACTCTCAGCCAAAAAGCTCTAGAGGCAGCTTTGAAAATATTTACAAATTAAAACAAACAGAGGGTAGCAAAACAGCCTAATATGGTAATAAAACCAAAATAACAGTAAAATAGCAAACAGAGCCAGTGTTGAAACAGATCAGGCGAGCAACGAGAGGAAAAGATAGCAAGAGGACCCATGTCGCAAGCAAGCCAGCTTCGTGTAGTGGTTAATTACACAGACTCTAACCTGGGAGAGCTGGGTTTGATTCCCCCATTCCTCCACTTACAGCTGCTGGATGACCTTGGGCAAGCCATCGTTCTGTCAGAGCTGTTCTTGAAAGAGCAGTTCTTGAAAGATCTCTCAGCCCCACCTACCTCACAGGGTGTCTGTTGTGGGGCGGGGAAGGGAAAGGAGTTCGTAAACCGCTCTGAGACTCCGAGTGAAGGGCGGGGCATAAATCCAATATCTTCTTCTCTTCTTCTTACCCATTCTGGAGTACAGAGGTGGGTCCTGGGTTACCACCCTTTGTCCTTTTAAATAGTCAGGAATGAATTGCAGGTTCAGTTCTCAACTGTGGTACACATAGAGGAAGTGCTCCAGCCTTCCCCATGTGCCGTTTTCCCAATCTGAGACCGTTCCAGGGGACACTGTTTGGCCCAGTAGGGAAGCACACATCCCTCAGTAGATAAATCCCAGTGGGTGTCAAATAATACACTTCTGCAGACGCTATTGCTTTGTATCATAGGCGTAGACTACGGGGGGGCTCGAGGGCTCGAGCCTCCCCCGAAATTTCCCGGGGGGGACTGAGCCCCCCCGGGAAAACGTAGCGCCTGCCGCGGCACCTCCCAGGGCCCTTCCAAGGCCGGCAGCTGCTGCTGCCGGTGCCTCTCCCCCCCCCCCCACCTGGCCACTCTTCCATCCTTCCCTCTCCCTCCCTCTTTTCCGGGTGAAGGGAGAGGGAAGGAGTGGGGAGGGGAGAGAGGCCCCGGCAGCAGCGGCTGGCGGGCCTCAGAAGGGCCTGGGGAGGCACGGAGGTTTTCTGGCGGGGGGGGACATCGCCCCAGCGCGCACGCGAAGCGCGCTCACTAAAGAGCCCCTCCCCGGAATTTACAAAACTCTATGCCCCTGCTTTGAATGCCATATTCCAAAACCATTGGACCTCTGCCACATATGTATCTTGCTTTGCCATAGTTCCCCTGAAATTTTGGCTAGTCTCTTCAGAATAAGGTAATACATTTTCAGATAGTTTTCTCTAATGCCTACATTGTGTAAAACTTCTTTAATCAAATTTTCTTCATTTTTCTAACAGTATAGCTAATAGAGATATTTTTCCTCTTAATTTGTAGTCCCAGCATATTTTATCCATCTCCTCAAAACTAGTATAGAGGTTAACCCTAGTACCATTAGAATAATTCACTTGTACTAATAATTTTTGGATGTTACTAAGAGGTCTACATATATCCTGGTATCTACAAATGTTTTAAATACCATGCCTATTGAAAATATTGATATGTATGTTGCTTTGTATGAGTTATCTTTCTTGCCATCTCCCCATATGGGAAAATTGATTCTTTCTTCCAAATATCAATAAATCTTTTTTAAATGAAATTTTTAATATACAGAAAGGGGGGAAGGGAAAAGGGAGGTAGAAAAATACAGAAATATTAAAAATTCCGGTTTAGCATTCTGCATGCATATCTTATCATTCCAATTTCACAACTACTTCATCTATCATTCTTATTATCCTTTGCTTAATCTTATTTTCTCAATACTTGTTTTAACCAGTCATAAAACACCCTCCAGAGTCCTATAAATTCTTCTCCCATTTTTCCTTTTAATATATTTGAATGAATGAATGAAGCATTTATTACAACTACAAGCCATAAAATGCACATGCTTAAATATAACATTCATATAGCTGAATTTAAGACAATATATATAAAACCGGTATAAAAATAAAAATACAGTTGTGCATAATAAAATAAAGGACAAGCATAAAACAGAGACTACTAGGCAACTATTAGGGGTACCTGAACTTCTCTTTGTTCCACTTCCCAAATCATCCATTCTCATCCCATTTAAACCAATATACGTGCTGTCAACATGGCTGCTCGATATCTAATTACATTAAGAGGTGGTAGCCCCCTAATTATTCATTTTAATCATTGCTGTTACTTTTAAGCTGTAATCAAGTGTGTACATTTTTGACTGTTTTGCTCTTTCACATTTTTATTTGTTTATTTGTTTTGGGGGGGGGGCGGGGAGTGTACAACGCGTACCACTTCCATTGAATAAAATCTCTTTAGTAACACCTGAAGCAATCCATAACTTTACATTTGGGTTTTGCTTGCTTGTATATGGTATAATTATATTTAGGGTGGTCAGCTCTGGGTTTGGAAAGTCCTGGAGATTTGAAGTTGGAGCCTGAGGAGGGTGGGGTTTGGTGAGGGACCTCAGTGGGGTACAATGGCATAGTTCTCCAAAGCACCCAGTTCTCACCCAGTTCTCAAGGGGAACAGATCTCTGCAGTCTGAAGATCAGTGGTAATTCTGGGAGAGCTCCAGGCCCCACCTGGAGGTTGGCAAGCCTATAATTTGAGCTTCTTATAAACACTGTGTATTTGCTGTTAAAAGGGCCAAGAAATGCTTCATTTAATAAAATAAATAAATAAAGTCTCTGTCCAAAAGCATTAGTCAAGTCAAGTCAAGTCAGCCTTTATTGGCATAAATTAGAAAAACAATTTCTGCATGTTAAAACCCGTTATAAACACATATATAAAAATTCTAAAAGAACCTTTGGCGCAACTTTAAGACCAGACAAAGAAACTTGGCCACCTTCTCCGTGGTGTCCGGACTGGAATCTCTTAGAAGTCTATGCACCTTGAGTGCATCAGAACAAGCACCCATACTAGTTAACAGAGAATGTAAATGTGTGCTCCTTAGATCTACATACAAGTCACAGTGCAAAAGAACATGAGTAATTGATTCCACACAGCTCTTTCTGCATGGGCAATAACTGGCCAAATGCGAAACCTTGTTAAATCTGCCATATAAGATGGCTGATGGCATAGCATTGCATCTGGCCAGGGTAAACGCTCTGCGTTGCTGGGGTACCTGCAGAGATGTTAGGTATGAAGCTATCGGCCCTATTGGAAGGGGAATCTCAACATTCAGAGGGGAGCAAGTTCTATTAGCTATGCTGTATAAATTTTGTTGCTCCAAATCTCCAAAAGCATTAAAGAACTGCCAAGTCCTGGGGCTTCCCACAGATCAGCACCTTTTTGGTGGCAAGAGCCTGCACAGTAAAGAGTCTTATGTTTTCAGGTACAGTTTGCAAGGGCAGGCCCACATAGAGCACCCTGCAATAATCTGATCTAGACGTTATCAAGGTTTGTAGCACAGTGAGAAAATCTTTCTTACGCAAGAAAAACCAAAGGTGGTTTACCTGTCAAAGCTGGTGGAAGGCATGCTAGCCATTGTGGCCACTTGTTTATCGAACAGGAGGCGGCCCAGGTCCAACAGCATCTCCCAACTGCAAACCTACTCCCGTAGGGGGATTGCAACCCTACCTGAAACAGGAGACACCTCAAATCCTGGGCCAATCCGAGTCTTTCTGGCACAGGGATCTCTGATAGAAGGGCTGGAATGATTTCTAGCTGAGTCCCTAAAATCCACTTAGGATATGCTAGACTCGATGGACCAATGGTCTGATTCAATATAAGGCAATTTCATATGTTGAATTAATCTTAGAGACACTTACCTATGAGTAAGCCTCATTAAACCCAATGAGACTTGCTTACTGAGTAAATATGCATATGATCAGATTAAGCGTCACTGAAGCTCCCTTGCCGTTGAGTTTGGGAATGTTTCTTGGCGGAAATCAGTTGCAAATCTCATTCCAGTTTCAGTTTTTTTGAAAGATTAACCGTTCTTACTCACCAGATAGCATAAAAGCAAGGTCAAGAAAAACTGCTTCTGGAAGCACCACAAAAAACACAAAACAAAAAGCCAACCCTGTCTGAAAATGGAAGTAAAAATAGGCGGCAAACAAGAGGCAGTACAACAGGTTTCTTTTGCTTAAAAGTCACTGAACAGTTTTAAAAAGGTCTCCTTCCTATTCATTCCATTATGCAAAAACAAAACCCTCACACACATTCTGGCAACTGGACAGAAGGGGAAAATAACTGCCCTGCTATGGAAAGCTAGCCAGTTGGCAATGAATTAGGCAGCCGCAACTGATGAGAAGCTAGGATGCTCCTCCCAAACACAAACAGTCCATTCAGTACTGCTGCCATTGTATATGCTGGTGATATGTGCTTGCCTTTCCTTAGCCCAGACCATAGCATAACAGCATAGATCAGCGGTTCTCAACCTGTGGGTCGGGACCCCTTTTGGGGTCGAACAACCATTTCACAGGGGTCGCCAGCTGGTGTCCAAGCCGTCCCGCCCCTCCCCACCGGCAGGAAAGGGCCCCACACTTGATCAAGTGTGAAGTCTGGCCTCCCGGCTCTTTGCCCTCAAAGGGAGCTTTCCCTTTAAGGGCAAAGAGCAGGGGTTGGTTGGGGCTGGAGCCCCACCCCCTGCTTTCAGCAGCTCTTTTAGGGCGCTCCGCCGTCGCCTTCCCGGGGCTCCACGCCAAAGCGCAGAGCCCAGGAAAGGTGGCAAAAGCCACCCCCACCTACCTTCCTTCCCCCCTCTCCCCCCACCTTTCTCTCTCTCTCTCTTCCCCCTTTCTCTTTCTCTCTTTCTTCCCCCCTCTTCCCCCTTTCTCTCTCTCTCTCCCCCTACCCAGGGGCATAGACTTTTCTGAAGTCCGGGGGGGCGGGGGCTCTTTAGCGCACGGGCAAAGCGCGCACACTCGCTGGGGCGATGTTTCCGTGCCCCCCCCCAGAAAACCTACCGCCAGCCGCTGCGCCTCCCCGGCCCTTCCGAGGCTCACAAGCCGGTGCTGCTGGTGCCTTTCCCTCCCCCTCCGCCCTGGCCACTCCCTCCCTCCCCCCTAAAAGAGGAAGAGGGAGAGATAAGGAGGGAGGAATGGCCAGGCTGATGGGGGGGGAGAGAGGCACCAGCTGGCAAGCCTTGGAAGGGCCCGGGAGGCCCGGCGGCAGGCGCGATGTTTTCTCAGGGGGGGCTCAGTCCCCCCCGGGAAATTTGGGGGGGGCTCGAGCCCCCCCGTAGTTTATGCCGGTGCCCCTACCTTTCTCTCTCTCTCTCTCTCTCTCTCTCTCCCCTACCTGCAACAGCCTCTCCCCCTCACCTGCCTTCATTTTCTCATGGCATCTTCTGTTGAAGAAAAGTAAGTCTGAAGCCTGAGTGTTTGTTGTGTCTTGTTGGGAATAGCTTGCAAATACATGTGCGTCTAAAGTCTGTATTAAAGCTGTTTGGTGCTAACTGCCATGCAAGAGAAAACATCTGAAAAAGTAGCTTCATTGTTGTGTGTGTTGGCAGAATTTTATGGCTGGGGGTCACCACAACATGAGGAACTGTATTAAAGGGTCGCGGCATTAGAAAGGTTGAGAACCACTGGCATAGATGATGGTGGCACTCCAATCCAATCTGTTGGGAAGTGTCCAGAAACAAACTCAGACCCAACATCTCCATCTGCGCCTCTCCAGCTCTCTCTTTATGTAGCATGGCCAACATCTAGGCTGAGCAGGTCACCGGGCAAGCCTGGGCCCACTCCAATGCTCGTGCATTAACCGTTGAAGGGGGCTTGAAGCTGCTGAGAGATGGATGAAGCTTAGCTTCCTCAGATAAGCAGGTCAAGGCCTGAAACCATGGAGCACCTTCATGAATACAAAGGATGGGATACAAATTGAAGAAAAATTTTTTAAGAGACAGATCCCATTTGCATTGCCATTGCTCTGGCAGAAATCGTTCTGGAGAAAGGCTTTCTTCCCTGTTCCGAAAATATGCTGTGATTTTCATTGGCAAGAGGAGGAGGGAGGAGCTTGCCAACTCATCGCTATCCTTCCGAAAGTTTAATTGCATGCAACATTTAGCAAAAGAAGTATATGTTACTAGGGGTCTTTAAAATTACCTCCATTTGAAGGGTGTCAAAAATATGCTAAGTTTGATAAATAAAGATGGATATAAATGAGTTTTGCTACTTTCCCTCCTTCTGGCACTTTCTGCCTGGGTGGTTGCTTTCCTCTGCTAGTTTATTTTATGCCATAATGTTCAAGGAAACGTTGCATTTATCACAGACAGCAGACACCTGCAGAGAGAAATTGTTCTGTCATTAATAATAATTGTAAAACCAATCATATGACAAAATCTGTTCCTTGGTCACAGCCTTTCCCTCATGAAAGCAGACATTAGACCCTCCCCACTCCCTCCAAGCTACTCAACTGTTCAGTCTGAGGGTGAAATTCACAGCCTCCAAGAAGTAAGGCAGCTTTGCGATGGGGACTCAGAGCCTGTAGGAGGGAATTGCCTTTGGAACCCCCAAGGACCTTGGTTGCTCTCATCAGCTAGTGAATACAAAAAGACAGAAAGATAAGGGAAGACCACCTCTTGGCTTACACTTTATCTGCCATTTTACCAAAGCTCTAACCACAACTCAGCCATTGACTGAGGTGGTTAGCCTCAGTTCCCCATTTTCTAAAAATGGAAATAACAGTGATCTACTTCACAGGATTTGTTTAGTTAGTCAGTGTGTGTGTGGGGAGGGGGGTTGGTTCTCATCTGTTGTATTAACTTAGGCTCACTGTATGACTGCTTCAGTGTAATAATTCCTCCGGTTCTAGGCCTAACCAATTCTTCATGGCAGTTTAGGACAGGAAGCTGAGAATACACTGAAGTGTGAATTCTGCTCTTGAATTCCTTTTTCTCCTTCATTTAAACTCCTCTGTTTTATTTGAATGGACATTGCCAACAAATAATAAATAACAAACAAGCAAAATGACCCTAAAACACAGCTATAATGCCTATTTTAATGGAGAGACAGTGTTTCTTTCAAGAGGGAAGTGCAATTGCAGTAGGCATCTCAACTGAATTGTACCTAATGCTATATTCAGAATCTTTGTCCTTCAACTTTCTAACATTCTAGTTTGACTGTTAGGGATGCAGAAGTTTAATTAGACAAAAAGCATACTCATAGGATGAAGCAAATCATCACAACGGCTTCCGACAGCAGCATATGAAGGGCTGGAGACTTGTTTTGAAGATGTTCAGATACAGAGTACACATTTAACTCTTGTTAGCACAAATTCGACTTGGATGAGTTCTGTGTTAGGCTGTCATTAATTCACTTAAGCAGATTCCATAGCTGCCATATTTCCACTAGCCCTTTCGACAGGCGCATGTTTGAATTGATAAAATATTGGTCAGAAGTGTGAAATGTTTTTGTGGTTTATCACCTACCAAGCCTATGAAAATCAGATTGTCGTTAAACCATAGGTGGAGTGGATTAAGATTATAAAGCTAAGCCTCAAGCATATTAATGAACCACAGAGCTGTGAGGTTTGGAAGGTTATTTTGATAAACGGAATCACCCTACAGCTCTGGTCCCCGGTGGTGAATGTCAATGACCCAGACGTTCTAATTCCTTGCTGGTGAGCTTGTATTCGTGGTCCCACTGTACACCTTTTTGCGAAAATATAAATGCAGAATTACCTTTTAGCTTGCAAAATGGAATTGTATATGAAATAAACATTACACAGAGGCTCCTCCATGATAGAAAACTGTTTATGCCAAATGCAGTTAGTTTAGTGGTGTTGATGGGCCTTCCTAAGGTTTCTAGACTTCATGCGCCAACCATAAATAATTATTTAACAACTAGTAGGGCAAGGCCAGGAATATAATAGCTTTTATGTTGAAATTAACATCAAGTGATCTGTAGACATCTGCTCGGCAAGCCAAATGTAGTCTTCGTGCTGTGTGTTTTGCCTCACTGCCTCAAAATAACAAGCAACCTTCCTATTTGGAAGGGCAGTTTTCCTTGTTAAAATAGAAGGTGGGGGACATTATTGGAAGAAAATAACTTTCACTATAAGGATCAACTGTGTGGTGAACATTAAGTAGCCTTGCACATTTAAATAATGCTAGAGATCTGCAAAGGCTCTTGCTTCCTAATGTGTAGATGGGTTATTTCAAGATCAGTAAAGAGATTTTGCTTGCCATCTTATCATGAATGAGACCTTCAGTTGCGCAGCTAAGGGTCAGGCACCTAGTTTTCTATGTGCAGTTTTTGTTTTTGTTTTGGATGGAAGAGTATTCTTTTGTGTGTGTGTGTGTGTAAAATAAATGTGTGCATGCACACACACACACATACACACACACAGCACAGAGAGAAAAAGAGTGTTTCATAACATGAAAGAGAAAAGAAAACCCCTTACACCAAACAGAGGCTGAGGACAGACTGGCAATCTGGAGCGAGATGAATGCGGAAGAAACTGCTGCGGGGGAAAAACTCCCCGGGGCTAGCCGTTCGCACCGGCTGGTGTATTGCGCAACGGTGCTGATATGGAGCGTTCAGACTGCTGCGGAGTGGCCCCACATGGGCCGGCCTCCGCAGCTCGTGATAGGGCTGTTTCGGCAATTTGCGCATGTGCGCACGTGTGCAAACTGGCAAAACGCCGCGTTCACACTGCCGCCTCTGCTTGCCTCCCGCCTTCTTCCGGTTCACACTGCCTGGAAGCGGGAGGCAAGCGCAAGACGGCCCCTGGACACCGGTTTCTCCCGGTGTCCTGTTAAAGCGGATGGAAAGCGAGTGGGAGACGGGTAAGTGCGAAACGGAGCCGACGGACAGATGCGCATGTCTGAATGCGCTCCCTTCTTCCACTTCCAACGCGGGGCTGTCCCGCTTTACATTGCCAGTCTGTCCTCAGCCAGAGAAGGTTACCTCTGATACTGAACTGTTTAGGATTCTAAACCATGCCCAGTTTGAGGACTGCCATTCCCTTATGCTTTGTACTATTTATTTATTTATTCAGCTCATTTATATTCTGCTTCTCTACTTGAGGGCATTTATATTCTGTTCCAATAATATCTAATGGAAGCCGAAGGAGTATTCAGTCATATGGGCCTCCACTTACAGATAACTCACAGGTTTACCACCTCATTTGCGCTTTGTGAGAGTTAAGACATTACAAGTGAGAAATCCTCAAGGAATTGTGGGAGACACCTCCCATATGCTCCTCTCTCCGTGCTATTTCATCTTTCTCTTCTCAGCCCCATATCCTTTCCCCTTTCCTTGCTTCCTTCTCTTTCCCATCTACCAACCAACCTACCTTTTATCTTCACCCACAGTCTTCACCATTATTATTTATTTAGTCTATTTGTACCCCACCTTTCTCCCCAGTGGAGACCCAACAGCTTACATCATTCTCCTCTCCTGCATTTGAGACTCACAGCAACCCCCCAGGATCGATTAGGCAGAAATAGAGTGATTGGCCTATGGTCATCCAGCAAGCTTCCATGGCAGAGTGGGGGTATGAACCTGGTCTTATTCTGACACTCAAACTACTATACTACACCGGCTCTCAACTGTCTCTCCTTCCCTCCCCCTTCAGGTTCCCCCTGGGAAAGTTCTGGCCAAGTTACAAAAAGTCATGTGGTAGCAAGTCACTCAGGTGGATTGTGTGGTGACCACCACCAGGCCCAGCCAAGTCATGCAAGTTATGTGGTGGCTGCCACTGGGCCCAGGAAATTTGCATGGCAGCCATTTTGTCGCTATGTCCACCATGCCATGTCAGAACTCCAAATCTGCTCACGGGCTGAAAAAGGTGGGGGACCCCTGTCCCACACTTTTCTCATTCTGCAAACTATGTAAAACAGAATAGTTCAAGAGGGCATTTTTATAAAGGAAATAGGGCTAAATCTGATAATGAATGGTTGAAGAAGGAGTTTTTATAGAAGGAACAGGACTATGAATTATATCACTCAATGTTATTTATTATCGGTTTGCTGTATGTATTATCCTGCTCTTACTGCATTGCTTTCTACCTTTGTAATACAATTTTTTGCATTATTTGACAGATCGTGTCTAAAGACTTTTGCTATTTTTCAAATTGCTGTAATCCTAGTCTTATTGCATTGTTTGTTAGATGTCTCATCTGATTGATTGCAGGGATTTACACTGTGTAATCCATTTTGAGTCTCACTGAGAAAGGTGGACAGTAAATGAGATAAACAAATAAATAAAATGCATATAATCAGGCTGAATGTCGAATTCTTTTCTAAGTGGACACACACAGGGCCAAATAACAGTGGCATGATCCCTGAGCTGCCTACAAGTAAGGGGTACTTTCCCCAGCAACTTTCCATCTTCAGAGCAAACACCACAACCCTTCCCTGTGAATAAGATTCCTGTGGGATAGCATATATTAACAAAAGAAGACTTGTGTTCACTTACCTCTGGACCTAAATCCCTTATTATTTGTATCCTGTCCATCAAAAATAAATTTGAACAATAAGAGCTCTGCGGGATGATTGTGGGTCACTGTCCTGGTCTCTCTTTTTCTCTGCTTTGTTCTGAGTCTGCTGTTCCATTTCTACCCCTTCATTCCTTTCTTCTTTACTCCAGCATGATTTTATCTCTTCTTCAGGCTTTTTAAATGAGGAGTCTTCAGTCCTGCTAACTGCCAGTTCTGTCCTAGCCAACTGCATGGAGAACTCACACTTGGAAGATTTATGACAGGATTCACACCTTTTGACCTCATCTCCTCCCTTTTTCCTTTACATAGAGAATTTACACTTGAAAGACTTGTGACACGCCAGTCTTCCTAGTGCTGATCAGAGGGGCACAGCACGGCCCTTTTTTGCACCTCTGTGGCCTGCCCGAGGGGGATTAGCGGAGGAGGTGTGAAGTGGTCAGAAAGGCCTTTAAACTGCTGTTTAGCCACTGTCATCCCAGTCTGAAACTCCGGAGAGGTACTATAAACATTTCCTAAATAAACGTAAAAAACTGCGACTATTGTCATTTATATACGTCTTAGAAAGAAAGGAAAAGCTGAAGTTTACGTATTATTAGTATTACTACCAGGGGTCCTTTGGGGCTGGAGCAAGGCGGAGCAAAGCTCCGCCAACTCAGGAGTGGCTGCTAGGGCAGCCACGGGCTGAATCAGATTCTCTGATCTGATTTGGCCCGCTGCCGAATTGCCACTGAAATTCGGTGGCAACTTTAAAAGCGACTGGAGGGGAGGGGGTTTGAAGGAGAGGCTCCAAACTTGCAGGGTAGCTGCTGGGACCTCTCCTCAAAATACCCACCAAGTTTCAAGAAGATTGGACCAGGGGGTCCAATTCTACGGGCCCCCAAACAGGTTGCCCCCATTCCCTCCATTGTTGTCTATGGTAGGAAAAAAGTAACACTTTTTCCCACCATAGAGAACAATGGAGGGGATGGGACAACCTGTTTGGGGGTCCATAGAATTGGACCCCGTGGTCCAATCTTCTTGAAACATGATGGGTATTTGGGGGAGAGGCCCCAGCAGCTACCCTGCAAGTTTGGAGCCTCTCCCTCAAACCCCCTTTCCTCCAGTCCCTCATATACTCTATGAGATTTTGCCATTGATTTCAATGGCTCATAGAGTATAATGGGGCTGAAACTGACATTCCCTTTCTGACACACTTCCGGTGATGTCAGGGGACGTGGCATATGCTAATGAGTTATGCTAATGAGCTCCTGCAACTCTTTTTCTACAAAAGGACCCCTGATTACTACCATTAAGTGACCCTAACTGTAAATCCTTCGTGCTACATCCCAGCTCTTTGTTCCTTGTAACTTAAACAAAATAGCACACTCTAGAAGATTCTGGAAATTTGGGGAAGCTAGCAAAGTGGCCCATGGGTAGGAGGCTGTTGATGCTTTGTGAGCAAAGAGTGGTTTTACTATCACATACACTATGGGTCAGTCATTTGATCTGTCGGACAAAGATTTATTTTGAATCATTCTTGCCTTTAGTAGCTTGCTTATTTTTTCCTTCCCCATCCTGCTCATTTCCCTTCCCAACATACAGGGCCAGTGTGACTTCTGTCATGTGTAGTCAGCAAGCTGGGAAGATGTACTTACAGCACTGTAACATGCAGGAAGGCTGAAATATGCTTGTAAATCAACTTCCTCCATGGCCATCAATCCATTCAGAAACATGACACACGTTTAGGACTGACTGTTTTACACGTGCACACACACACACTGGGAGAAGGACTGAGAAATGCTTGAATTAGTGCCAGAGAATTCTGCCACAGGTTAACATGAAACCACTGGGTAAGTCATGTGGGAATTTGGAGTAAGGTGTCATTAATATGTTAATAACACCCAGGTCTATGTTTCATCAGACTCATTTGAGACAGTGGACATTCAACCCATCTCCTGGAGGTAATCATGGGATTGACCAGGCCAATACATTGAATTTCAGTCCTGATAAGAATGAGGTATTGTCAGGGGTTAAGTAGTCAGTTGGTCTGGAGGGACTGCCTTATCCTCCTTGGATGCCCTGTTCCACCTCTCTCCTCATTCAGGGTTGAGTCCAGTTTGGTGTAGTGGTTAAGTGCGCGGACTCTAATCTGGGAAAACCAGGTTTGATTCCCCACTCCTCCCCTTGCACCTGGCTGGATGACCTTGGGCAAGACCTTGAACATGGCTCCCCAATTCTGGAACACTCTTTCCTTTTGGTGCCATGTAAAAAGATTCATTATTATCCCAAATATTTTGTTGTTTTTATTTGTGTGTATGTTTTCCTTCCCTGAGCAATTAGCTGAACTGTTTTCTGAATTATGAGACCTGTTTAATTATTTGATTATATTTGCTGCTATGACAGTTCCCACCATTCTTCTTCTTTTAATGGAGTAGCTGCTTTTTCTTCTTCTTTGTTTCTCTGTCTGTCCCCTCAGATGTTAAAAATGTATACTGATATATTCTGTCCCAGCCTAGGATGCTGAGGAACCAAAAGAAAATCCTTCATTGGTTTATGTCTGATTATGTTAGTATATATCTGATTATAGTACACGAGAGGCTGATATTAATAAATAAATTAAACTTTTATTTCACTTTGGGGAGGAATGGTCAAGTCAGATAGGTTTTGGATTTAAATTTAGCAGGTGAAAAGGCAACAGGAATGAGGGAAACTTTGTATAATTTTATACAATAGATAGTTTGTCACAAAAATACAGCTGTTTTGTTCTATAGACAGGTCTTTGTAACTTTTGAGACAGATCCCTTGGCTGTCACTTCTTAAATAAACAGGCATAAATTTATTTGTCACAAAATTACTAAAGTCTGTGGAGGAAGGAACATACATAGAGGTTCCAATTTTCCTTTAATGTTTGATAGGGAGAATACACACACACACACCCACACCCTTTATCTGGAGCTATTTTTCTCAAGGAAGACCAGTTTCACTTCCACTTTTAGCATCCTCCTTGATTCTTTGCTCCTTTTTCTCCCTACTCCCCCTTCCTTCCTTCCTAACTGCCACTGTCAGTTGCTACTCCCTCAGGTCAGCAGTAGAATTCCATTTGAACCCTCTGTCAGTCAAGGTGCTCAGACAAACAGGTATAAGGCATCAGCAGTTAGCTGTCTGTCACAGCTGCCTTGGAACTATTTTGCTGCATTTATAGTCCTATGCAGGGGTCCTTTCTAGCAGGAGCTCGGGGAAGCGCAGCTCGGGGAGTTGGTGCCATTCCTACCCCCACCCCCGCGGGGGAATGCCTGCTTGTGTCCTGGCTGCAGCAAAATGACCCCGTCCCCTGGAAAGGTCCTTGTTCCTCTGACCAGCCTTCTGAAGGCTTCAGCCACCACTGAAGCTATCCTCCCAAAATAGTGGTATTTCTGAGGCTTGGATTAGTAGCTCTCCCCTCCCTCCCTCCCTCCCTCCCTCCCTCCCTTCCTTCTTTCCTTCCTTCCTTTCTCCCTCTCTCTCTCTTTCTTGACTTCTGACATACTTCTGGTGATGTCAGGTGGTTTCTGCAGTAGAAAAGATTCAGCTGTTAAAAGACACTAGAACAGGTGGCTTAGCATATGCAAGTAAGTTATGCTAATGAGTTATGCTAATGAGCTCCTGCATCTCTTTTTCTACGAAATGACCCCTGGTCCTATGGTTTTAAAAGTTATTTTAAAGATGTTATAATTTTTTAAATATTTTTACATGCTTTGGTTTTGTTGTTTTTATGGTTTTTTTCTGTTGTGGTTTTACTATTTTGTATTTCAGGTCTTTTCTTAGCTTTCCCGAGAAACTATTTGGTTGAGGGATGGGATAGATGTATTTTTGAACAATCACTCAAAGCAGAGAAGCAGTGCCAGAGGAAAAGGTTGCACTAGAGTAAATTCTACATATTGACTAAACCTCTTACTATTATCTTGCTTGATCCATTTTGAGTCTTACATAACCAGAGGCAAATTATTGGTAACTTCTGGTGTCTTAGATGAGGGTTTCCTTTTGCTTTTCAAAACCAAAGACCAACAGAGGCCCTTCCAAATGGCTGTTCTCTGTTCTGCAAATGTGCAGTTGTTGGACAAGACCACAATGCTTTTTGGCAAAGGTTTGCTTCACTTGTAACGAAAGAACATTTTCTCAGCTCTAACGAACCCCAAATTTTGCTGCTGACAGATGCAGATTTCTTGGACGTATGTTATTGTAGCTGATTTGTAAGCTGACAGTGAAATAACATATGGTATTGGTTGGCTGGGAGAAAACAATAAATGGTAGCAAAGTGCTGGGGAAATGCAATGTTCCTTCCAACAAACCTCTCTGTTGCAACAGTAAGGCCGATTTCGCACTAGCGTTTGCCCCAGGTTTGCCCTCATGCTTGCACCGGAGCTTCTAGTCGATTTCACACCAGTTGCTCCAGGCTCACGTTTTGCTCTGGAGTAGCGCCCTGCTGCACCGGAGTTTCCCTGGAGCAAACAAATCCTGTTTTTAGAGGAGTTTCCTGTTTGCTCTGGGGGAGAACCCAAAATGAAAACACACCCACTCGCCTGCCTTTCATCAGGGCCGCCCCATTGTGGGAGTTTCTAATTTTTTTTTGAGAAAACCCTTCGTCACGCTATATTGAAAGGGCTGAGGTTCCAAGTGGGAAAATGAAGAAAATACTCCGGAGGAAACTGGGAGGGGAAATTCCAGAGAGAACAAGAGGCAACTGGCCAGTGCGAAATAGGCCTAAGTGCCATAGATGTATGGATGTTACAGGCTTTGGTTGGACAAGTAGGCCTATGCACATTACTAAAAAAATTGGTTTCTTGGTTTAATTATCGTGACTTTCTTCAATATATATATATATATTTGTAGAGGGGCCAAGATTTTTTGTGTGTCCCCCCCCCTCCGAAATGAGAGGGTAGCCAGAATTGGCTCATCTGTGGAATACCCTAACCCGACATCTATTTGACTGGCACTATTCTTTTGAAATTTTGTGCCAGGTGAAGACATTTTTATTTTCCTAGGCCTTTTTCGATGTTATTTCGTTCTGTTGCTCTTCTTGTTTTGGCCTGTTAGTACTTACTCTGCTGTCTGGTTGTTATTGTTGAAATTTTAGTACTACTGATGCTTCTATTATTGTCATGTTTTATTGGATGAAAGTTGAAGGGAGCAAGAAAAGAAGACGACCTAACATGAGATGGATTGACTCCGTAAATGAAGACTTCAGTTTGCAAGACCTGAACAAGGCTGTTAACAATGGGACATTTTGGAGATAATTAATTTATAGGGTCACTATAAATTTTACGGCGCATAACGCATACACATCCAACCAACCAGCAGCAGACACACAGATTGCCCCTGCTTTCTGTACTCTTCCGCAGTCCCTTTGAATCCACAGGAAGATGGTGCCTAGCAAGGCAGAGTCTTCATGGACAAAAAAGTGTGGGGGGGGGGGCTGCAATGAGGAGGGGGAATCTGGAGAAAACACCCCTTTCTTCTCCTTCTTCAAGGAGAGCTCTGTGAGCAGATAGGGACAAGAGGACAATTTCGTGTTTAAACAGGGCTGCAAGAGAAGCCAGCTCAAGATCAGCTGGGTTGGCTTAAAACAGGCGGCAGGAGAAGCCGAGCCAGCCCCAGGACCAGGCTGGTGTTTTTTTTACTGGCATTTTTTGCTTCGAGTCTGTTGGACCCCCGAAAAACTGGGATTTCTGAAATTTTTGGAATCCCACCATTTAAAATAGTGGTTTAAAAAACTGCACATCCCCAGTTATGATCTGTAGGTTTGATTAGTTTCGGCATCCAGTCGGCAGCGTCTTCAATCTTTGCCCCTGGCAAGCAACGCCACTCTCAGGCGAGGGGGCCATGCCTGGACACACATGACATCCCATACCCCTCGGCGAAGAGTTGCCAACGACCAACATTTTCTTTGTATTTCTGATGCCATTTCTTCATGAGACCCAGTCTGGTGTAGTGGTTAAGTGTGCAGACTAATCTGGGAGAACCGGGTTTGATTCCCCACTCCTCCACTTGCACCTGCTGGATGACCTTGGGCAAGCCATAGCTCTGTACCAGCTGTTCTCTCAAGGGCAGCTTGGGAAAGAGCTCTCTCAGCCCCACCTACCTCACAGGGTGTCTGTTGTGGGGAGGGAAAGGAGTTTGTAAGCCGCTCTGAGACTCCCTTGGGTAGTGAAGGGCCGGGTATAAATCCAATCTCTTCTCTTCTTCTTCTCTTCTTCATGTCCCCATGCCCTCCTCGCTCTGTCTGAGGGCCTGCTGAGGAAAGTGGATTGTGGGGTTAATCCACCTTAGTTGCACTGATGGCTGGATAAAATACATCCTTTTTGCTGAGTTCTGTATTATGAGCAGCCTCAAGAAATGCTGTATCTGGTAGAGGTAAAACGAAACCCAGCAGGCTTTAATTGTGACTAGTTTATTGTCTCAGAACACAACTAAACTACAGTGGCTAAAGAGGTCCAAAGAATGCAGCTAAAAGGCACACTACCCTCCTGGCATACATACAGCCCCATAGCACCCGTGGGTGACACCCCCTCATGAATCTGCCCTGCCCCTTCCTGGTGACCCTGCCCTCCCCCTCGTGCACAGGGGATCCAGCCATCGAAGCTGTGAAGTGCTTGGGAAGCGGTCAGAGCTGGAGAGTGAGGCGAGCTGCCTGCCATTTCCCAGGCCTTTCCCTGGCTTGGTGGTAGCAGCAGCAGCTGCAGCAGCAGCAATCACACTGCCACTCCCTTGCAAAGCACCCCACTGAGCAACTCCTCGTCCTGGGCCGGGGTCAAACAGAGCTCGGCCAGGCAGGGCCTGAGCCCTCTGGCTGGTGTCTTCCTCCTGCCTTCCTCCAAGGGAGGCATAGAGGAAAGCGCCAGCAGTGGTGGAACCAGCCAGAAAAGTGGCTTTCTGCCCATCCCCACTTGCGTCTGGTGCTTTGTAAAGCAGTTGATCATTCTCTGGGGAGGGTCAAGAATGCAGAGGGATGAGTCAGAAGAGACAAGCAACCACTATGCATAGACTGCCTCTGGGTGCTCTTGCTTCCGTCAAGATGACAGGAGCCTCCAAAGGGAGCCGAAAAGAGGGGGACAAAGGTAGATGGGGCGATGCCATCCAGTGGAGTGGGGAAATGTAAAGCCACGAGGAAGCTGCTCATTTTGCCAGCAGAAGGCTGGGGCTCCAAGGGATGGCACTGCTATAGCTGCTGCCCTCTCTCGCACTGGGGAAGGTAAGGGATGCCATCTGCCTGGGAGGAACCACCTGTTTTGGGTGCACCCCATTTGCAGCTGGGAAAATGTTCCCTGGGCTGTGCAGGGAGTTTTGTGGCCATGGGCCACCGCTGTCTCCTTGGACCCAGAAGTAATGTCATGTTGCCATGAAACCACTTCAGATGGCATTATTAAAGACTGGACTGTGAAGAGTGTGTTCCAGAGCAATGGACAGAGCCGCGGTCCTCAGTGAAGTGCCCAGTGCTGGACTATGGACTGTACACTGTGGCCACGGGAAGTCTTGTGCCAAAGAAATATGCCAAGCCAGATGCGGACCCGGGACTACAGAAGCCTTCTGCCCCTGCACCTCTGCATCCACAGCTGTACTATGATGCAGACCAACAGACCTGGCCTCCATGAACACAGATGGTAGCAGCCCTGAAGAGGATCCATGTTCTGACAGAGGACCCATGTTCCTGTACAGAAGCCATGAAAAGATTTAGCTATCTAAGGTGAGCTCTTCTTCACTATGTAGCACTTTCCTCCCCCCTCCTGAGCCATTCCCAAACAAAGACTGTTGCCTGGCTTGAGACGAAAGAAGTCATTAAGCCATCCTGCCACCCATCCAGAGAACGCCTCTGCCAAGCATCAGATCATTAATGCGAAGCACCAGACCAGCAATGGGATTGGATCCCTCTGCCCTCTCCTTTGCCTTATCCCCTTCCCCAAGAGGTGTCACTCCCTGCTGACCATCAGCTCTCAATTGCCCAGCTGTCCATTCCTTTGTGTCCCCTCTCCCGAATATAGTTTTTTTTCTAACACTTCCTAGGAACCAGTGACCACATGACCATTGCCTCAGGTCACAATTTAGCTATTTAAGGTGAGCTCTCCTTGAGTTCGCGCTCTTGCCACTCTTCTCTCCGCCCCTACCTACCTCGTTGGTTCCATTCTCAGCTAGCTTGGAATAAGTCCACACGTGTCGCTGGTCGGCTCACGGTTCACCCCCATCTCCAGTTGTCCATTTTTTGCTGCATGATCTTCTCGTCTCATCAGACAGGTAGCCTATTACCCACCAACGATACTCCTGCTCATGCACACTTCACTATCCTTTCAACGCTGTATTCTTAGTCCTGTACTGTGAGTGTGAACGCTTGATTATTATTATTTGTATGCTTGAGAATCATTAAGTAAAGAAATCAATTATTTTAGCAACCTGGTCTCCTCATCTGTTCATGGGCTCTGGGAATTCTGACGCTGGTATACATGGGTTACGATCTGATATTTTGTGCCTATTGCCATTTAATATTCACAATTCCCCTTGCGTATTAATAAAATAAGGTAATTTGGCTAACAGTCAGAAGTGACATCAGCACGTTGGGGCTCTCTAGCTACAGGGCTGCATACGTAACAGCCCTTCCCCTTAGCTAACATAGTCCTTCATCCCATAAGATGGTCAAGCTCCCCCTCAATTATTTTACAGAATACAGAAGGCACATTTCTAGCTTTCATGCAGATTGGCGTGGCTGCTGGATTCAGATGGAATGACAGAGGCTTCCTATCAAAAGCATCCAAATCCTGAGAAGTCACCTTGAGGAATTGATTGACAACCTCCCGAAGCTGGCTTGTGCTGTGGATATGAAGTCCCTGGATACTGATTCCTAGTGGTGAGAACCAGTTTCATCCTAAGAAGTTCTGTGGTGCTTTCTTGCAATGACGAGTGAAAGCTTCCCCTGGAAGGTACTATACTATACATCCACAATGCAACTCCCTAGCAGGTCAACTGTCTACTCATTGTAATCGTGGAGAATATGTGATGGACATGACAGTTTTTTGGGGGGTGGAATCCTGTGTGAAATAGGCAATGAAATGGACCTTTATTGATTATGGATACCCCTGAACCAAAGCCAGTTTCCATTTTATATTCATGACCGTTGACAGGGGTCCGTTGGAGCGGGAGCACACAGGAGCACAGCTCTGGGAGTGAGGAGCCCAGGGGGCGGGCACATGACCAAGCCCCGCCCCCTCCTCGGCTTCCCTGAGCAGTGCAGAGGCGCAGCGCCCCAGGGAAAGCCCTGCTAGGGTCTTTATTGTTTTTAATGTTTTGTTTTAATATTGATAATTTTATCATTGTTCCTTTTATGACTGTGTGCTGCTTTTCCAGAGACTTGCTCAAAGTGGCATATAATTTTTCTAAGTATACCATTTTTTTTCTGGGCACATGGCACATAAGTACTGGAGAAATTTCACCAACCCTTCAGCAGCTTCCACCCCATCAGTTTGGTGTAGTGGTCAGGAGTTGGACTCTAATCTGGGAGAACCGGGTTTGATTCCCCACTCCTCCACATGCAGCTGCTGGTGTGACCTTGGGCCAGTCACAAGTTCTCTCAGTTGTTCTCTCATGAGCAGTTCTCAAAAGACCTCTCTCAGCCCCACCTACCTCACAGGGTGTCTTGTTGTGGGGAGGGGAAGGGAAAGGGATGGGTGGTGCCCATGTCCTGGGTATCTCAAGTCTACTTGAAACCTGGTGGTTTCAAGGGAGCAGGAAGAGAATGAGGGTGTGTTCTTTACACTTATTTTTATTGCATAAAGTATTGGATAGGGAATGGAGGAAGAGCAGGTCAGTTTCACTCAGCTGTGGAGTGGAGCCTGAGGGGTGGGTGTTGCCTTCTGACACACTTCCGGTATGTTAGGGGGGGTGGCATATGCAAATGAGTTATGCAAATGAGTTATGGTAATGAGCTCCTGCACCTCTTTTTCTACAAAATGACCCCTGAGTATCACCCTGCCAAGGGTTGGGAGCTGAATTCCGGATCCTATCCCCCCCCTCCATTTCAGGTACCTGAAGGTTTAGGGGGAGAGCCTGAGGAGGGTGGGGTTTGAGAGGGGAGGAATCTCTGCAGGACATGATGTCATGAAAAAGCAGCCATATTTCCCAGAGGCACTGATCTATGTTGTCTGGAAATTAGCTGTCATTCTGGGAGATCTCCAGGCCCCATCTGGAGGATGGCAACCCTAAAACTGATATTAATTTATTTTTTCCCAGATGGCATCAAAGTTGTTTTCCTACAGCTTTCTGCTCATTCCCAGTGATGAACACGGCAGATAATTCTTCAGAAATGAATTCCGACTTCTGCAGTAACTGAACAGTGAAAACAATGGAGAAAGAAAGACTGGAGGATTGTCTCCGAGCAACTTAATACCATTCATTCATTTTGTTTATTATGGTCAAAGACCCATCAAATAGCCACACATCATAACAAGTTTGAGACAGAACCAAATATATGACCAAACAGAACCAAATGTACCCAGATAACAAAATATACAAGACAGGCACAGCATTAAAACCTGGATATACAAATACCAATTCTAAAATTTTAGACCTAAAATTAGTAAAAGGTTAAATATTAAAGGAACATTCAGTTTAAGATACTGAGAAATTCAAGAACAGTCCATTTTAGCCCTCCTGTTCTTCCCAGTTGATCTTTCCTTCTCTCTTTTCTCTGTACACACTTATACTGGCATAAACATAATTCTCTCCATCTAGGGAATCCTGAGATCTGTAGTTCCTTTGGATGGTGTCAGTGATTTACTTAAAACATTTATAGCCTGCAGTTACTACCAAGGTTCTTGTTATATCGTCAGGAAGGTATTGTACCTTGTGTGAGATTGTCCCAATAGATGTAGTCCACAACAGGTCTCCTTAAACAGAAAGTCCTTTATTTGCAGAAAAGATCTGGTTGGTCAAATACACTTCTTCTTCAGGAGGTGTTGGAATTGGACATGCCATTAGTTCCTGAAACTTTTTTGTTAAATATAATTCCAGAAGGACTGCCTAAGCATGTACAGAAACTAGTAGCTTATATATTGACTGCAGCTAGGATTGTCCGGGCCAGTGCGTGGAAATCGATAGCACTGCCGGGAAAAGAAGCTGTGATTGTTAAATTGTTAGACTGGGCAGAAATGAGTAAGTTGGGATTTCTTTTGAATACAAATGCAAGGACTGATCCGATGAAGATATGGTCCAAATTTTATGTATGGATAAGCTAGTTTTGTGAGGCTCCAAAAATATGTATATGTTAATATGTAGATAACTGTACAAATGTATAAAACCATTTAAAATAAATTTAATAAAAAAAATATACACTTCTTCTGTTAGTAATGCCCAAGCATAGGAATACAACTACAATTATACCTGATATGAAATAAGTCCCCCTCGACTTCCACCAATCAGTTGGGAGGATTATTGGCACCCAAATATCCTGGCCCACTGTTCCCAAGGAAAGCGCGGCAATTTAGGCTCCCGAGCAAAGACACTGTTAGAATCTGTGGGGTGGATGTTCCCAAGGGTGAAATCAAGAAAAGGAGCAATTTGCACCTGTGAATAAAATAACACGTAGCAGGAGGATTCCAGCTCAAGGCCGTGAGCTAGCGAGAAGCGAAAGAGAGATAAGAGCGAGGAAAAGCTAATAGGCAGCGAGCATGCTCAGAGCAAGCAAGAAGCTCATTCCTGTGGTGGGAGTCACTCTACAGATGCTATCTCCCGTCCGGGACCTAGAAGAGCAGGTTTGGAACTCAAAACAAAAGCAAGGTTAAGCGACCATCAGGAAAGGCAATAGAAACCATTGGCAGTGCTAACTGACATGACATGCTTGCAACAGAACCATTGGCAGTGCTAACTCACACCTTGTAGTTGGCGTTGTTTGGATCTCTTCAGCCCCTGTAGTTATGGAGAGTGGCTGAAGTGGGTGGAGTTTCCTGTTCTTGTGAGTTGTGTTCTGAGGCAATAAACTAGTCATGGTTAAGGCCTGCTGAGCTTCATTTTACCACTACCAGACATAGCACTTCTTCTGGCAATGAGGATGGGATTGATTGCTGAGAACTTAATACAACAGTACAGGAAGTTTGTTCTGAAGGGCTGCTGGTAGCAGACTGAACAAGGCTGGTGCAGGAACCGGAGCAGATGTTGTGCTCCAAATGGCCACGCTTGGAAATACTGAAGAGTCTGATGGTAGTAAACCTGCTTCTTGGGACTCAGACTCCGAGAGACTTTCCTTTTTCTTGAAGCAAATGAGATCGACAGCCCTGGGCAGAAACAAGCTGTTCTCTTTACTGTCTGTGGGGCTCAGACATTTGCCAGAATAAGATCACTCACTGCACCAGCTTCTCCCAAGACTAAGTCATCTGATGAACTTGTGGGGTTATTGAAGATCCATTTCTCACCAACACTGTCAAGACTTGTGCAGAGATTTAAATTTCACAAAAGGAACCAACAGCTGGCTGAAGTCATTGCTGTTTACACTGCAACTTTGGGGATTTCTTGCAGGACATGTTGAAGGGTATGTTGATGTTGAAGGACGAAGCACTCCAGTGATGCCCTCTCTCTAAACCAAAATTGACAATTGCAGTGGCTCAAGAAAAGGCATTGGCTAATGAGACTGCTTCATTTCATGGCACCAAAATTAAAGGGGAAGTCTCTAACATAAATGCTGTCCACAGCAGGCAGACAGAGGATTTTGTGAAACAGGATAAGCAGAGCTCATCTATAATATCTACAAAGACTTTCAAACGGACCAGTCCCTGCTCAGCGTGTGAAGGACTACATCATCAATCCACTGGCAGATTCGAAGATGCAGAATGTAGATTCTGCCAGAAGGGCCAACCTGAGCAAGTATGTCATTCAAAATCTGTCTATTTTAAGCCAAGGAGCCATAATAAAGGATCACATCACCTGGCATCACGTGATCACTCCAGTGAACCCCAGGAGCTACATCACATTCAGAGGATCAGTGGCAAGGAACCTGGAAAAACCAGTATTTGCAATGATACATATCAACCGTCAGGGGTCCTTTCGTAGAAAAAGAGGTGCAGGAGCTCATTAGCATAACTCATTAGCATACCTCATTAGCATATGCCCCATCCCCTGACATCGCCAGAAGTGTGTCAGAAAGGGAATGTCAGTTTCAGCCCCATTATACCCTATGGGCCATTGAAATCAATGGCAAAAACTCATAAGGTATATGAGGGGCTGGAGGAAAGGGGGTTTGAGGGAGAGGCTCCATATTTGCAGGATAGCTGCTGGGGCCTCTCCTTGAAATACCCACCAAGTTTCAAGAAGATTAGACCACGGGGTCCAATTCTATGGGCCCCCAAACAGGTTGCCCCATCCCCTCCATTGTTCTCTATGGTGGGAAAAAATGTTACTTTTTTCCTACCATAGAGAACAATGGAAGGAATGGGGGCAACCTGTTTGGAGGCCCGTAGAATTGGACCCTCTGGTCCAATCTTCTTGAAACTTGGTGGGCATTTGGGGGAGAGGTCCCAGAAGCTACCCTGCAAGTTTGGAGCCTCTGCCTCAAACCCCCTCCCCTACAGCTGCTTTTCGGCGGCAATTCGGCGGCGGGCTGAATCAGATCAGAGGATCTGATTCAGCCCGTGGCTGCCCTACTGCCCCTCCTGAGCTGGCGGAGCTGCGCTCTGCCTCGCTCCGGCCCCAAAGGACCCCTGGGAATAATTAAATGTAATTTTTTTACCAATGTCTCCCCTTTTTATAGGGTTCGTGATGAAAAAGGTGGAACAGGCTTTATTCCTGTCTCAGCATGCAGCTGACCCTTGTTACAAAGAGACTGCCTCACTTTAGTGGTGAATAAGCAAAAGTTTAATAAAATTACATGGAGCACACATAATCTTAGCTCAGAGAAATGTGGAAAACGAAAGCAGAGCCTAACCAAATATAATGCTGGTGAACATAAACTCAAGGCAGAAGTCAGAGCGTACAAATCACAAAGAGCAGAATATGTGTAACCAACATGACAGATGGGAAATTGAAAGAGAGAGACATTTTCTGTTTCTATGTCCAAAAAATGAGGAAGTTCAAGGAAAAAGATTAGATCCTAAGAGATTTATCATCAGAAGCACCGAGACGAAATTAAACCCGACACCGGAGAGCTCTGACAGGCATCAGAAATGGCTGTGCTGCTGGGGGGGGAAACCCACCCATGGGCCACAATGACATCAAATATCATCAGAAAAGGGGATCGAAAGAGCCAAGGCTGGTGGATTAATTGTAGGGGGAAATTTCCATATTGCGTCCCGAGTTAATTCTATGCAAGAAAAGTAAGCTTTCCTTGGATATGTGCCCTTAGTTCCTTTTGTAATTCTTAAGCTTACCATATAGAAATGCTTCACTGGACTAGGCCACAGGGCAATCTACCTTCAACGCAGCCCAACCAGACACTTCTGGAAGCTTATAAGGAGGCCGTGATGAATGAGACTGCCTCCCACAAACGTTTGTCTTTTATCTTCCCCGGCTTCTCCCTTGAACTTACCTGCTGAACCACAGGCTCTTTCGCCTCCTGTCTTGCTTTTGTCCTCTCTAACAGATACCCCCCCCCAAAAAAAAATCCTTTTCAGGATCCTGAGACTGGCATCCTCTTTAGTCTGTCTGAAAAGGCTAATTTGGGTTTACTGGAGCATTCTCTTTGTTATGAGTGGATGCTGTTTAGTTGCACATCATGCCCTGATCTTCTGAACCGCAGCTTGTTTCACTGATGAAGCAGGCCTGGTACAAGAAAGCAACTGATTCCTGCGTGTCATTGCCGTGAGAATAGGGCCTGGCCTGAGAAAAGGAAGTAGCGGCAGCTCAGCCTGGGGAGGTCCTTACAAATTTTCTCCCAGGAAGAGGATGCTGGCTGGGCTGGGGGAGGGAAATGAGAAAAGGTGCTGGGTGGACGCTGGGGACAACATGGGAGCAGCGATGGTGAATCTTGTGTACCAGGCGACATCAATGGAGCCACGGATGGGGCCGTTGGGAAATTAAGCAACTTTTATTTAAGCATGTCATAAACTTTGGATTTTAAGAGAGGGGCATTTGAGCATTTTGGCCCACTACTTCTATTACATTATTCCCAGAGGCTTAAGTAACTGAACTACACATTGTCACGAATGACAGCTGCCCTTAGGACCAGTTGTTGGCAATTGCTGTACTGCCACCTGCTGGAGATTATATAAAAGGACCATTCCAAAATTGTGTTTTGGAGTAAATAGATAACATTCTACTTCTTCACACTGCTTTCTTTATAAACTAGTAGTCCAACACTTCCACTATAATCTAATTTACTCATATGCTTTGTGGGTATGCACCCTCTTCATATGCTAGTATTAATAAAAGACCTTGTTTGCATTTACGGCCATTCCCTTAGACTCTTACAACACGAGGTGGTGATTTTTATTACAGCGAGAGCAGACGCCTGAATGAGGCAGATGTGGCACCTCAACATAGAAACTAAGCTAAAGAGAACGAAAACAGCATATGCAACCTCCAAAGTATTTAACACATCATAAAAAGGTAGCGGTCCATAAAAATGGGGAGGGGAGGGGAAGGCGATGGGCACTGCTGCTCTTTTATATAGATAAGGGCTCCCAAAATTGGGTGCTCTCCGCTCTTAAAGACTCTTTCCTGGGCGTAAGCCTCACTGAATAGACTTGAGTAGGATTTGGATGAGACCTGATTAGGATGGCTCTGTTGGCCACCAAAAATGTCAGAGATTAAAAATATTTTTCGAAGAAAAGTACAGACATGATGGCTTAAAACACTGTAAGGTATATAACAAATCCCAGAAGTGCAGAATACTCCAATATATAACGTGCACGCGTGTAAGCAGATACATATAGAGTCATATAGAAAATACAAATAATCTGGTCTTGAAGGTGACATAAACGATCATCGAGTCATAATAAGTATATGCCCTATACCTGCCCTGGCTTTGACCCTTGTTACTTCTGTACAATACACTCTACTGGTTCTCCCACGTCTCCACCAAGGAAATGCTTTCTGTGAATTGGTACGTTTAGTGCATGAACACCTCCGAAAGAGACTAAATGAACCCTGGCAGTGGTGACTGGAACAAGCGCCACTTGCCAGCTTTCCAACTGCTCCAACCAACAGCAACAAAAAGCCATCAACAACATGGTAATCGTCTTCCTTTAAGAGCCTCTCGTCAGGACTTACATCAAGATTTCTTACACTATTTACATTATTCATGAAGGCCCGCATTGAATCAAAAATTGTTCCAACTTTTAAAAGTTTCTATACATGAACGTCTGTCTCTTGCTGTATGTGCTCATTTCACAATGGAACTTTTCCTCCCTTGCTTTCTTTTCTTTGCCCGCATTTTATTCAGCAGACACGCTCTCTCTTCTCTCTCCCTTTTTAGTGCTTGGAATATGTATAATGGCTCTGAACAAATGCAAGCGGCAGAAGGCGTTGGTTTTTAAAGAGGCAATAAGGCAGAAATATAAAAGCTTGTTCGCACTCAGGCACTCAAAACACACCCTTAGTATAAAGGAGTTTTGAGCAGAAGCAATAATAGTTCTCTAACAATCATTTCCTCTTTGGGAATACTTTTCATCCCTGGGCTTGTCTTCAAGTGCTTTGCTAACATAAAATGTGCTTTGCTAAATGCTAATGGCCTGAGATGCCAAATGGCGACAGAAAATGCCCGCTAAGTAAATTTAATCCATGTACGGGCAGTGTCACCAAGCTCAGCATCATAGCCACCCGTACCACACAGGAATCACCTGGATGGAGAAAGGGGGCTGATAGTCACACAGTGCCATTTCTACTACGCTTCTCCTTCTTTTAAACCTGGATAAGAATTCACTATGAACATTACAATAGAATTCAAATATTCGTCAATAACCCCACCAAATATTAGTTTAAAATGTGATAAATCCAAATATTATTATTAAAAATATGAGGTGTTCCTAGAATGTTGATAAGTGAGTTCACATATTATTACAAACCTTAAACATCTTCAAAATGTGAATAAAAGGCACGTATAATAATTCCTTGAGCATTACTAAAAAAAATCATCACGTGTTATAATCAAATTAGTAAATGTGCAAGACTCATAAGCAAAATGAGTTTATACCTCTTCATAACATTTTACTGCATCTATCAGGATGAAATGAATGTTCTGTACAAACTGTAATAAACGGAGACCATATTTTTCAAAATTATCAACATCCTTTTTTCTTATTCAGCTTTGCCATCAATGCACAGTCCAACGTTTGAGCGAAACATTTTTGAGTCAGTGGAAATTTTGCTTGTCTCCAATGCCTTTCATCAATAACTATGGCAATAGTAACCACATAAGAACCCAGTTCTTGATCTCTGTGATATATTTTACCTGTGCGGCACAGTCCCTAGGAGGAGTTGTGGAGGAGGCAGCCGGCCACCAGCATGACGGGGGCACCTCTCATCTGTTCCCTTAGAGCAGGGGTGGCCAAACTGCAGCTCGGGAGCCGCTGTCAGGATCCTATGATCCTAACAAGGTTTTCATTGTGCATTTTGTAACTTGCCATCGCTCAGCCCAAAGTGTAACCATTGCTATCTCTTTCAAGCTGTCTCTTGTTTCCTCCCAACTGTTTATTGCTCTGAGTTATATTGCTTTCTGAAGGTCTGGTCAATGTAACCGTTTCAACCGGGAGAGTGGCGACCCCGCATTCTCACACGTCACCCAAGAACAAATGGCCTTTCCTCCCATGCATTCCCTCCTCCTCTGCACCGGAGACACAGAACTGCCTTATCGCTGTGTGAAGACCTTGAAAGGCCGCTGAAGCCACTTTGTTATGTATATGCCTAGCACATCTGGGGCGCCCAATTCAGGAGGGGAATTTTTATAGCTTTCACACTTCACCTTTCCTGTGGGAAGTAAAACGGCTAAGATCTTTTAACCGCGCTTTTTTCCCTTTTTTGTGATTGGCCGAATGTCGGGGTTCAAACTGTACTGGAGGATATATTAACTCTGGCTGTTCTGTATGTGGCATCTCTAACAAACATTCGAGAACCTGTCATGCAGTATTAAGAAATAAAGAACTCTGTTTCATCAACAAAGGTCTGATCTTTTGCTGCTAAGTGCAGAAGCCTCACAGCCGCATGCAGATCTTTCACACAGTCTCATTTAATGTTAATAAAAAGCAGATTTGCATATTTTCCAGTAAAAACATGTGTGTAATATTTGTTTATGTCTTGCGGCTCTCAAACATCTGACATTTATTCTCTGTGGCTCTTACGTTAAGCAAGTTTGGCCACCCCTGCCTCAGAGGAAGCCTCACAGTCTGGGAATCAGGCAAACAGTCCCTCAGCAGAGCTGCCCAGGCAACAACCAAGCCAGTGTCTCCAGCAACTGCACCCTCGTGCCCACAATATGTTGCAGAGGCACAACAGCACAGCTGTGATGGACAGGAAGAACCAATCAACCACAGAGTGGCAACCTTGGGAAGCCAGTCCCAAGGACCTATGAGAGGGGCAGGGAGGGTGGATATGCACAGCACTGTTCCACACCTGCTGCTCCCATCCCACCTCCTTAAAGGCACAGGCCTCTGCTGGACAGTACTGAGGCAGTGACACAGGGAGGAGACAGAGGTATCCCACCGTCCTGCATACCATCACTCAAAGCACCTTTGCACCCTTGGGTCCATACGGACCCAGCCCACCATGTGCCATCCCAGGAAAAAAGGGCCAGCCATGGGGGCCCAAGTGATCGTTGGTAGGGGTGTTTCCCAGCCCCATAGGCGTGTTAGGCATCCCAGACCCGGGCTGCCTCCATGGACCCCAGCTGCTACTGGTGGAGCAGAGTGGCTGTATGGGTGGGGGCCAGTGCAAGGTCATGAAGCACCATCCATATGTCCACGAGCAGCCATTTGATGCATGCCTGCTGCCCATCATGTCCCCAGTGACAGCCACCAACCACTCAAGGCAGCCAGTAGCCATCCCCTGAACCACCACAAGACCGTCCTACCACTGCTGAACCCAGGACACAGCATCCCTCCACAGCTGGCTGCAGGCTCCACACCTGGGTCTGAGTCACTAGCCTCACTAGAGACCACCCCAGCCATAGCATCTGAGGCCAGCCCAGGAGGCAACAGCACCTCACCAGCCTCTTCCCCAGCCCCCATGGTCCCCCACCTCACACCCATCCAAGGACATAGAATCTGCTGTGATGAGCCACACCCAGCGGTGTGAGCCACACCCAGCTGCCCCAGAGAGACTTGATACTCAGGGTCTAGGGGAAGATCGACCTGGCCCATCTTGAAGCAGGTGAGAGCATGAAGATGTTTCACACCACCAGCAGAGAAGGCCAGGGTGATGGAGGGGAGTGGTATCAAAGGCAACACATCAGTCGGTGGAGTCTAGCTACGCCATGCACAAGCCCAAAGCCACCTCCCCACCATGCCTGTTGGTACTTGGCAATACTTGGGAGCAACTGACTTCTCCACTCCTTCCTGCCTTCTGCTAGGAGACAGAAGAACTTCTAAAAGTGAATGTTGGAGTTTTGTCAAGCCCAAACCCTAAAGTAAAAAGATATTTCTACACAGCCCTGTTCTATGCTTCAGAGTGGACAGTTCCACCATGCAGTACGAACCAGGACAGAGACCCGCTCTGCTTCCATGTGCCAGGAGGCATGGCAGTCAGCAGTCACAGAGCCAGGGGCGTCAAGTTTTCAAAATCCCAGGGTGGGGGGGCGGGAGCTCTTCGCGCGCGCACCTGCCGGGACCATGTTCCTGCCGCCGCCGCCTCCCCCCCCCCGCCTGACCTCTCCTGCTTCCGTCCCTCCCTCCGTCTGTCCAGGGGCCAGCTGGGCATTTGCTTAGCGGGCCCCTGGACAGACAGAGGGAGGGACGGAGTGGTCAGGCCGGGGGAAGGGAGAGAGAGACGGCGGCGGTGGCTGCCCTAGGAAGGGCCGAGGGAGGTGTGGCGGAGGGCACACTGTTTTCCCGGGGGGGGGCTCAGTCCCCCGGGAAATTTCAGGGGTGGCTCAAGCCCCCGAGCCCCCCTGTAGTTGACATCTATGCACAGAGCTGTCCCTGGCAGCAGCAAGGGCCACACTAACCACACCCCCAGCCCATACAAGAGCCCCCAAGCCCCCCTGTAGTTGACATCTATGCACAGAGCTGTCCCTGGCAGCAGCAAGGGCCACACTAACCACACCCCCAGCCCATACAAGAGCCCCTTCTCTGTCTTGGCCCAGTTAGCCTGGTGATGGGCATCACTGCCCGCTTGGTCTGGCACAACCATGCCAACATGCCACAGGGGGATGGGAGAGAGAAGCCAGGCATCATGGGAACTTCCAGACTGTAGAATGCATCCCTGCCCACTGCCAGCCACAGGATGGATGTGGAGCAGGAGCAGCAACAGGGCACCACCAGGGAAAGGACCCCATCGCTCCGGATGGCAGTAGACAACAGGGCAAGGCCAATGTCCAGTTGTGGGGAGGGGGTCAATGGGTGTAGGGAGGCCTCCACAAGTAGCCCATATGGAGCTTGCATGAAAGCATCCACATTTCTCAGCTCTAGGGCCCTGCCATTGTAGAGACCCACGAACCAGTCGGTGTCTCGGCCTTGTAGTCTGGAGCCCACATAGTCTTTGCAGTGCTCATTGGAGGTGAAGGTGTGGCCCCACTCCCATAGGAGCTTTTGCACCTGGATGGCAAAGAAGGCCAGCTTTCGAATGTGGCCTCTAGGGCATCGCAGGGCCTCTCCCGTTTGTGTCGCTTTTCTCCTCCCCACTCAGGAGGCACGGGTACCTGGGCCTCAGCCTCGGCTTCCCCTTCTGATTTATTCGAGTCCGCCTTCACCACCAGCTCTTTAACTACTTTATGGAGGTTCTTGATTTGGTACTAGAACCCTTCTTTCAGCTCTCTCACCTCAGCTCTCAGGTCAGCCTGATTATGCTTGGGTCTGGCCTCTTCCTCCCATTCCTCAATCGCTTTCACTCGTTCAGGGTCATCATGGAAGGTACGTGAGACTCTGTGCCTTTTGCGCTCAGAACAACTCTTCACCCCTCTGAAGCTTGGGGTACTGATGAGCCACACTGGGTCTTCCCACTGGTTGGGGCTATCCTGCCTTTGCTTTGGCTTGAGGAGGACATACTTCTTGGGCATAGCACCTGTAGCTCTGTCCTCCTTTTTCTTCTTGGGTTCGAGACTGGGATTCTCGGGTTCAGATCAGTACTCATGCTTGTCCTTGCACCTCCGTCTTCATCTGTCATGCTTGGTGTAGGAAGTGGAAGCCAGTTTGGTGTAGTGGTTAAGTGCGCGGACCCTAATCTGGGAGAACCGGGTTTGATTCCCCACTCCTCCACTTGCACCTGGCTGGATGACCTTGGGCAAGCCATAGCTCTGTACCAGCTGTTCCCTCAAGGACAGCTTGGGAAAGAGCTCTCTCAGCCCCACCTACCTCACAGGGTGTCTGTTGTGGGGAGGGGAAGGGAAAGGAGTTTGTAAGCCGCTCTGAGATTCCCTTGGGGAGTGGAGGGTGGGGTATAAATCCAATCTCTTCTTCTTCTTCTTCTTCTTCTTCTTCTTGGAAAGGTGGGTGGCAATCGGAGGTAAAGGGAAGTTCTAACATCCTGTCAGATCCCCGGTCAAGGTACTCTCAACAACTCTCTCTTTGGCAGTGATAAGTTTATTGAGATGTATGTATGATCCATAACATCACTTGTGTTAGAACTAAAGCATTTTGACAGGTACATGCTTAATATAGGTAATTCAAACAAAAGCCCCTTCCTTCCCCCTGCACGCGTCATTCACACACCATGCCTAGCGTTGCCATTTCAACCAAGGAGAGAAAATAGATGGTTCGGTTATCCACTGCTTGAGCTGGCACCAGAAAGCTTCAAGGACACCTTTCGCTGGAAAAGAGAAAAGAGGTGCGACTTGCAAGGAAAGTTATGGCTGCTAAACACAACAGGTCCCATTCTCTCACTCATTCATTCAACCCCCTTCCGGCAGGAATTCCCTCCCCCCCATAATTATGGGCAAGCCAAAACAAGCAAAAGTGAGCAAGGTTTGACACCTGGATCCTGCTCCCAGGGCCCTCCCCATCCTGCAGAAAGTGCTGCTGTCCTTCCACTTCCTCACCACGGGCTTGTTCCAGGAGGTCATGGCCAAGGTGCTGGAGGTGTCCTTATTCTTGGTGAATTGCTGCCTCCACAACTTCCTGTATGGCATGCTACTGTGCCTTCCCCATAGAGGAGGCTGAACTGCCCTCCATCTGTGCCAGGTTCTTTGTGTTTGTGGGCTTCACAAACACTGTGGGCTGTGGACTGAACCCATATTGCACTCATAACCCTCTGGGACAGGTTGCAGGTCTATGACGCCCCTTCTACGGTCTGAACATGCTAGCCAGCTCCAACCACCAGGAAATCTTCATGGACCTCATGGCCAAGTCCCCAGGCAATGTGTACAATGAACAGATCTTTGCCATGTCCAGTCTCAAACCACCTGCGGGCTCCCTGGCTGGCTCCCTGGCTGGCTCCCTAGGGGAGCAGGAGCTTTTCACTCAGCCATGGGGGGGCCTGACAGATGTCATTCTTCCCACCACAGGCGACTGGGACTACTCCCTGCTCCCAATGCTGCTCACACTACATGCTAGAGAGGGACATGCCAATGGACCATGCCACCGACAATTAGCCCCAACATCAGACCTGCATTGTCACCTAATAGGCATCTAGCCAACTAAAGATATGTTTCCATTGCCTGCACCATACAGTGTCTGCAGGGCCATGCAGCCCTTGATCATAACCAAGCTCCTTGCTGTATGTGCCATGCTTTACAACATGGCCTTCTGGTAGCAGCTGCTGCTGGGCAGTTGAGGGGAGGCTCCCTGGGCCAGGGACACGGGGGCCTAGGCCACCACAGGTGAGCCAGAACACCCAGGATTGCCAAGTGGAAGCAGGTCTGGGAACACATGCAGCAGAGACATGGGGCGGCTACCCTGCATCTCCCCAACAGTGCCGTGGAGTCTCTAACTTCTGCTGACCACCCAAACCACTGCATCTGGGGGTCAGGTAGGTAGGGGTGGGTCCATGGGCAGTTTCTCCAACCTTCTCAGCGCACTGCTGGGAGAACGTCGCTGTGGGGACCCCTGACTGAACAGAAGCACCCATGCAGCCTGGCCTGTTGTCCCACTGGCCAGGGCCCCCTCCAGGTTGTCCTTGTTGCAGTTACTGTTGCTTTGTTGCTGTTCATGTGTTCACAGTAAAACTGGTTGTTTATTCATGTTTGGGTACCATGTTGAGGGCTGCCATCCCTGGCCCGCCTAGCATGGTTTCAAGCCATGTCCAGCTCTTGTGAAGCACCCCCCTTGTCGCGGGGCCAAAGGCTCAGAGTTTGGGGGCCTCAGGGGGATGCCAGTCTTGCTGCTGCATTGGTGGTTCCAGACACCAGCTGTTCAGTGGCATGGGAACAGAATACTGGACAGGTCTCACCTGAGGAAGAAATGCATCAACAGTGTGACCTGGTCATTGGCCCCTGGGCAACCTGTGGTTGACATCCAACCCTGGCTTGACCATGGCTGGGCATCAGGGGTCAGCCAAGTGTGCCTCCCATCCTTTGTGAGGGTGCTGCTTCTGTAGTGGATGGGGATCAGGGTGGAGCCCCCGGTGGCCATGGTTGGTGGCTGGCCCTCGCAGTGGCCCAACACTTGCCAAGGTAGCCCCAGGGACATCTGCCACAGGCACGTGAGCACAGCCACAGCTCCTGGCTGGTATGGGAGGACAGGATGAGGGCATGAAAGGTGGACCTGGGGGAGGGGACTTGCTCTGACTTTGCTCCGTGCTGGGCTGTCCATGCTCTGGCTGCAGGCCCAGGGTCCTGCTCTTGGGTGGCAGACTGCTGCCTTGGCTTCTCCAGGCCAAACTGACTAAGCAAAGACCCAGGGTGTACCTTGAGGTAGCAGAAGACACTGTTCGTGGGGGAGAACCAGGTCTGTAGGGGTCTGATGCCCCTCTGTAGCTGTTTCCCCCACACACACTTTGCACCCACTCCCCAAGTGTGTTTGAACTACCACCATGGCACAAGATGCGAAGTCCCATTGCCATGAAACCATGCAACATAGCCATAGCAACATGCATGAGGTGAAGGGAGCTGACAAAGAGAATTTTTCTCCCTCTGCCAAAATACCAGAACTTGAGGGCATCCAAAGAAGTTGATGGGCTGTCGGTTCCGGACAGACAAAAGGAAATTCTGCTTTACACAGAGAGTGATTAAAATGTGGAATTCACTGCCAGAGGATGTAGTGATTGCCACAGGAACAGACAGCTTTAATGGGGGATTAGATAGATTCATGGAGGATAAGTCTATCAGTGGCTACTAGCCATGATGACTGAGGGGAACCTCCACATTCAGAGGCACTAAACCTCTGAATCCCAGCACCACGAGGCAACATCAAGGGAAGGTCTTGGCTTCTATGCCCTGTTGTTGGCCTAACAGAGGAACTGGTCGACCACAGTGTGAGACGGGTTGCTGGACTAGATGGACCATGGGTCTGATCCAGCAAGACTCTTCTTATATTCTTATAGCCCCCTGCTGTGCATCTTGCCAGTCTCAGCATGGACCAGAGTTTATGTTGACCACTGGAGGCCAGCACTGGCCATGGCAGGGGGTAGAGCGGTTGGTGGGGGAACAGGGGGGGGCAACCCATAGCACTCGTGGCCTCATGTGGGGCACTGGCGGTGTGATGGGTGATGTGGGGTTCTTTTCCCAGGCTCAGTGATCACATATGGGCTATGCCACAGTTTTGGTGAGCATAACTCTGCACTGCTGCTGGGAAGGATATTCCCAGCCTGGGGTAGATAAGGGAGCTGACTCTCTCCTGCCACGCCTCCCTCCCCATCCCATCCCCCACTGGCATAGGGGGTGTGCCAGTGGCACTCTGGTGGAGGGTCACGGAGGGTCACTCTGCTGGCATAGCTTCAAATGTCCATTATTCTCTGAGTGTTGCTCCAAAATTTCTCAGCATAGGGCGCATCTACCAAAGGAGAAAAAAAATTTCTCTATCCATCTGACCCTTTCGACTGTTTGTACTATAATTTTAATCTATTTCGTATAAGACTGCATGGAAAGCGAGTGCAAAGTAGCAAAGAAAAATTATGCATGGATTTGGAATTTTATAAGGCCTAATTCTTAATTTTTCAAACATGACTGTATCTGAATGTTCTAGAGCTCTATTGCCTACTTCTTGGCTCATTGCATTTCAGAGTAATGCCATCAGGTGCAATAGGACCAACTATTTCCTACATGTAAGTGCATATACATCAGTGATCCTTACCCCAAAAGAAAAAAGAATAACCCTATGTAATCCAGGGGCGTAGACTTTGTAAATCCCCGGGGGGGAGGGGGCTCTTTTGTGTGTGCGCGCTTTGCGTGCGCGCTCTGGACCATGTCCCCGCTGCTTCTCCCCCCCCCCCCGGGCCCAGGGAGGCAGGAGGGCAGGCCGGGGGTGGAGGGGAAGGAGAGGCGGCGACGGCAGCCAGCTGGCCAGCTGACTGGCCACTGGCAGGCGCTCCATTTTGCCGGGGGTGGCTGAGCCCCCCCCTGGGAAATTTTGGGGGAGGCTCGAGCCCTCGAGCCCCCCCATAGTTGACACCTATGATGTAATCCCACAATCTATGCTGCTACTCTAAATCTATGCTGACTTGAAACAAGACCCATCAAGAAAATCAGCAGCTTAGCTATTGAGGTAATCTCTGAAACCATTTTTTTTGGCAAAATCTCATATTTAATGCCTCTATAGCCACTAAAGAGCCATTTTAAATGCATGCCAGATTATGTCTTGGTCTTCAGTTGGCTCCCTTATACAGCATCTAGTAGGCCCTTTCGATAAATCCGTGTCCACACTAACACGGGTCACTGAAAGCACTGTTCTGTCCCACATTCACTGTTGGCGTACATGTGTGGAAAGCAGAAAAATCATTTTAAATGTGTATGTATCAAGTTTCTGAATCTATTGATGGTCATACATGAAGACTAATTTACATTCACACTTGAACTTTTCTGTGCTTTATTGTCCATCATGAAATGCTTCACAAAACCTTGTCACCTGTCATTAAATATAAAGTGCTGAATGGAAGGTTTCTGTGACCGGGAGGCACACTTGCAGAATGCCATTCTTTACCCTAGCCAGGTCCGAATTGCTACAAAAGTAGCTTTTATTGAGGTAACTCAAGTCCCTTTTTGTGCTTCAACTACCAAGTTATATTTTTTCTTTCAAATTAATGTCATGTGACAGACTCAATCGTTCACAGAGCATACATATTATTAAATATCAGACAGAGACTAATAACCTCCATCATTTTTTGCCTAAGCTAAAAGAAACAGCTCACCAACCTTCCATCCTGAAATATTAATATTTCTGTTTTCTCTTACTACTCACACAGTAAAAAAAAACACAACAACCATGCCTTGAGGAAATGTCCTTGGCGTTTGGAATATGACTTGGTAATTTATTCAAATAAGACCGTGTAGTCATTTTGAATTAGCACATTGTAGAACCTACTGATAAAATAAAGTCAGTTTAAATTTTAAACAACCTTTAATATTTGTGGAAGTAAATATCCTTTAATTTATCAGCAATTTAGAAGTAATGGGAATTGTCAGAAATTTTAATTCCTCACAATTTAGTTCCCTCACAGTGCTTGTCAAACAGTCAAGTGATAGGACTGTAAAGTACTGCTAATTGTTTCAGCACGAGACAGTACTTCAAAGGTAAGGAAGAGACTGTGCCGACACTAATGAAGTTTTATTATCAGAACATAGAATTAGAATTGTGAAAAGAGACAGTGGTGGCAGAGACTTGCTGTTAGAATGTTAAGTTCTTGAAGACACCACAAATGCTTCTTGCAGGCACTAAATAACTGGAACCACAGAATAATCTTGCATGACAATTGACTTGTCACAGTTTATCAAATGAACAAACCCGAACAAGGCTTGTTGTATTTTTTCAGGCTATTAACCTGAATGTCATACAATGTGGTCAACTAGCCATGAGCTGCTCCTATGATAGGCATATATTTCTGTACATCATGCCCATGGAAAAACTAAGAAATGCAACACAGTTGGCTGATCTGTAAACACAATCTCCTGTATCACATTACCAAAACCTAAGCTGTCTATTCAAGTTGTTCGTCAGTGGATAGAAGGCAGACATAATGTGGATCTCTTTATTAATGGGTGGGGGGAATCCTTTGGGGGAGGTGAAGCATATGTTTCAGATAAAACTTTTGAAATTCTTCTGGAAATGCATAGGTTATTATGCAGATGGTTGCTTCCATGCAGCCATTTTGCTCTGCCTTTGCTTTCAGACTGGAGCACTTGAAGCGTCTACACAGCATTGTTCTGCAGTCATCTGTTTTGGGGGGGAGGTTCCCTCTACTTTGCTCTGGTCGGTTTTTTAAACAGTGCCTCTTGCATGCTATCTGGATGGGAAGGTAGCCTGTGAGAACAGCAGCTCCATGCCTGGTAGCAGAATATACAGATCTCACAGAACTAACAAAGGGGAGTTGGTGGATCAGAGAGACAGGGAGCCCTGTAGTTAGTTCAGTTTAGTATCGTTTTTTATGTAAAACACCCTGATTACTGAAACAGCTTGAGGGATGAGGGCCATTAAGAGCCCTTGTAAGAGTAGCACAGTGAGACAGTGGGCCACATCTGGGTCTTTGCCTGCTTTGGCATTGGATGCTGGGTCTTCCTAGCACACGCACCTGCAGAGAGCCAGATGTAACCCTTAGGCTGAAAATGTTGCCTGCCCCAGACTCTATGATTTTTCATAGGCGGGCCATTTCCCTATTTTAAGTGTATTTCATTTATGCTCTATGATATGCTGATATTTAAAATGTCATCACTTTACACTGCTTAATGCACAAAATCCAAAGCTAGAGCATTCCCAAGAGATGGCCTTGCAGCCTCCACTTGAGAGCCTCCAGAAATAGAGCCCACCACCCACATGGAATTGTTGCACTTTAGTTTTCTAGTAACAATGGCTAAACTATGATTAGTAGGATTGTCTGAGTGCAGATCACCACATTAAACCAAAATTCAAAATCATGGTTTAGATAAGAACATAAGAGAAGCCAAAGTTGGATCAGGCCAATGGCCCATCCAGTACAACACTCTGTCACACAGTGGCCAAAAAACACCAGGTGCCCTCAGGAGGTCCAGCAGTGGGGCCAGGACACTAGAAGCCCTCTCACTGTTGCCCCCCCCCCCCAGCACCAAGGATACAGAGCATCACTTGCCCCAGACCGAGAGTTCCTACCTATACCTTGTGGCTCATAGCCACGGATGGACTTCTTCTCCATATATTTATCTGATTCCCTCTTGAAGCCGTCCATGCTTGTAGCCACCGCCACCTCCTGTGGCAGTGAATTCCATGTGTTAATCACTCTTTGGGTGAAGAAGTACTTCCTTTTACCTGTTCTAACCTGACTGCTCAGCAGTTTCATTCACCCTGAGTTCTTGTATTGTGAGAAAGGGAGAAAAGTACTTCTTTCTCTACCTGTTCTATCCCATGCATAGTCTTGTAAACCTTGATCATCAGCTGTCGTTTCTCCAAACTAAAGAGCCCCAAGCACTTCAACCTTTCTTCACAGGGAAATTGTTCCAACCCTTTTATCATTCTAGTGCCTCTTTTCTGCACTTTTTCCAGTGCTATAACATCCTTTCTGAGGTGGGGTGACCAGAATTGCACACAGTATTCTAAATGAGGTTGCACCATCGATTTATACAGGGGCACTATGATACTGGCTGATTTGTTTTCAGTTTCCTTCATAATAACCCCCAGCATAGCGTTGGCCTTTTTTATTGCAGTTGCACACTGTCTTGACATTTTCAGTGAGTTATCTACTATGACTCCAAGATCTTTCTCTTGGTCAGTCTTCACCAGTTCAGACCCTATCAATTTGTATTTATAATTAGGATTTTTGCCCCCAATGTGCATCACTTTGCACTTGGCCACATTGAACCCCATTTGCCACATTGACACCCACTCGCCCATCCTCGACAGATCCCTTTGGAGTGCTTCACAATCCTCCCTGGTTCTCACCACGCTGAACAATTTTGTGTCATCCACAAATTTACCTACTTCACTGTTTACTCACAACTCCAAATCAATAAGGAACAAGTTAAAAGGCATAGGATCCAATACTGAGCCCTGCAGTACCCCACTGCTTACCACCCTCCACTGTGAAAACTGCCCATTTACACTCACTCTCCTATTAATTAGCCAGTTTCCTATAAATTTTCCAGTTTTTGATACACAAGAGGACTTTTCCTTTTATCCCATGACTACTGAGTTTACTTAGGAGCCTTTGATGTAGAACTTTATCAAAAGCTTTCTGAAAGTCAAGGTAAACAATATCTATTGAGTCCCCCTTGACCACATGTTTGTTTACCCCCTCAAAGAACACTAACAGGTTAGTGGGACAAGATCTTCCCTTAAGAACCCATACGGAGTCTGCCTCAATAGTTTTTGTTCATCAATGTGCCTACTAATTCTCTCCTTAATAACTGTTTCCACCAACTTACCCAGTATCAATGTCAGACTGACTGGTCTGTAATTTCCCGGATCTCCTCTGGAACTCTTTTTAAAAATGGGGGTGACATTAACTACTTTAGTCTCTTATTCTCTTGTTGCTACATCAATATATCTAATTCTTAAAATGGCCCCACCAATACTTAAATTCCAAGATTGGGGACATGGACTGACAATACATATCTTTCTATAAACCCAAGAAAACCCCAGGTTTTTAGAAAAATTCTGAAATCTTCAAAAATACACTGGGGAGTTCGAAACCTCCAAAATGATAACAGAAACAGATGACCTCTGTAGCTGTTGTTAGGCAATCACAAAAGTATTGCCAGCCTTCAAGCCTTGGTTCTGTCAATAAAAGGCAAGGGGAGGGGGAGGGCTCTGTTTTAATCTTTGAGGGAGATTTACTGGGGCTAGGCATCCCAACAACCACCAGGCAACTTGATACTATGCAACTTGCATGACTTGCCCAGGTGGCCAGACCTGGCTGCTTATTAGTGTTCAGCAGCAGCTACCCTACAAAAGACAGTATAGTGTTGTGATTAGCGTTTCAACCTATGGAAGCTTGCTAGGTGACCTTGTCCCAGTTACTATCTCTTAGCCTAACCTACCTTACAGGGCTGTTGTGAGGATAAAATGGAGGAGAGGAAAATAATGTAAGCCATTTTAGGTCCCTATTGGAGAGAAAGGTGGGGTAAAAAGGAAGTTAATAAATAATAAATATTGCTGAATATGGGGGACAGATAAAAGGTAGGATAGAAGGTAATGGAAAGTAGTGAATATGGGGGGTGGCAGGAGGAGAGAAATAGTGTGGAGAGGGGGATACAGGGGACAACAATGTACTCCCCACAATTCCTTACAGGTTTCCCACTGTGCAACTGAGCTTAGCTCATCCAACATCAAGCAACTTAGCCCAGTTCAGCAGCCAGGCTGGCACTACACAACTAAGCCAGACTTTTCCTGGAAAGAGGCTGCTGGGGGAGGGAAGGCAGGAAAGCTAAAATGGGGGGGGGCAGAGAAAAGTATGTTAGCTGATGAGCGGGAAGGACAGACAGAAGCAGGAGAAGAAGAGAGACTCTGGGGGCTTTCAGAAAAAAGAAAGAGGAAATAGACAGGGACAAGGAAATGAAATGCCCCTGCAAATTCTTGTGGGTCCCCAGCTTGTACATACATATAAAGCAAATCAAAATAATTTTACCCATATTTCTTTGAAGAGAAGGCCTGTTTTAGGTAACTGCTAAATTTTCATTCTGAAGGCTGTTTGTGTTATCAACCTTCATACTACAAGTGGACAGCAATTACTGGGGACAAGAGATCCACAAAGAACCTTTCTTCAGATTAAGTTTATTTCTCCCCCATAAGGTTACATAGGTACTGTGTGTTAAATTGATGTGTTAATAATTATGAATCTATACCTTTTTCTAATAGAGCTGATATTACAAGTACTTTATTTTGACAATCGGGATAAAACCCTGAAACTGTCATAAACCCCTTCGCTTCACCTTTAATACAACCTCTTGGTTTTTAATTACTCCTGCAAAGTGAGAGCAATCAGAGGATCCTCCTGTGACATTTTCAAGTTTTCTGTCTGCTCCACTTACGAGAAACAAATGGGTCTACTCAGCTGCGCCTAGATTGAGTTTTTCACAAAGTCATTACTTCTGTCACAGGGACTATTTTCAAATTGAAAAATCTGAAACAATAAATGATGGTGAAGCAGTTAATAACTGTTAAGAAATCACATTTGGAAAATTGCATTTAAGCAATAACCTTTCTCCCTGTAATTAAATGACAGAAAGGTCCTGGTTTTAATTAAGTCAGCAATTTATAGTTATGAAGCCATACTTCACTATGCAGATTAGAAGATGATAGGTCACAGAACACCCTGAGTGCATTTTTAGCGGAGCTGATCTGGTAATTACTCCACTGTTCAGTGGTGACCACATTGAACCGTAGCTCTAGATTAAACAATTTTCTTTTCCCTGCTCCGTGATGTATAACTAGGATGAGTAAATGTACCACTAGGACAGCACCAAGCATCTTTAAATTAAAATGGATTTTAAATGAGGGGGCATGAGCGAAAGAAGTAACGTTTGAAGAACAGCGGTAGAAATGAATGGGCCACTAGGCAAAGCTTGTGAGCCGGGAATATATCATTGTTTTACAGGGCTCTCGATCTTGTGCCTGAATGTTTAGTGTAGATTTATGAAGAAGTAAAATGCTAATGTTAGTGTATTTATAAACATATGATGGGGATTTCATTTATAATTTATTCCCAAGCTCTGCATTATGCAGCCGATGAAAGAAAATGAAATGCTGTGTTGGACACCAAAAGGCTCCATTAATACAGCCTTCACATTTTATTTAACTAACCTTCTAGCTTGGATTACACATGGGGCTTTTTCTCACTAGCTTTCCCCCGCGGTTTACAGGAAAGCTAGCACCGGAGCTTCTGGTCAGTTTCCCACCATTTGCTCCGTGCTCACAATTTCCTCCAGAGTATCACTGCACTGCTCCGGAGCTTCCCTGGAGCAAGAAAATCCTGTTCCTAGCAGGATTTTCTTGCTCCAGGGAAGCTCCGGAGCAGTGCAGTGATACTCTGGAGGAAATTGTGAGCACGGAGCAAATGGTGGGAAACTGACCAGAAGCTCCGGTGCTAGCTTTCCTGTAAACCGTGGGGGAAAGCTAGTGAGAAAACGCCCGTTGATTATTATGTTGTGAGATTTTTTTGAGTACGTATTGGGTTGGATCCAGAGAAAAAGCTTGTGGAAGGAGTTGGCAAAAGGGAACTTTCTCTGTCTTCCGCTTCTCCCAAAAAAACTACAGTTCATCCTGAAAAGCCTCTCTGGGGGTCAGGAGAAACTTGCAAGCAAAATGAACCACCCTATGAGGCACTGCAGTGATGAGAAGGAATCAGGTAAAAGGGCCTCCTTCTCCCTTCGGGGGGATGGATTCTATCTCTGTTCCATGTGACCCCCCCTCACCCATGGAGGGTAGATGGGTAGGGAATGTGAACAGGTCATTTTTGGTCGTTGCACCCAGATGATGGGCTTCCCTATTTTTTTCCAGTGCCAGCTAAAGACATTTTCATCTCCCAGGCTTTTTCTTCTTTTTTGGCTCACAACAGATTCATTTGTATTATAGTGTTAAAAGGTTTTATTATTTATTGTTTTCAGGCAAAATCTCCTCCCTTCTGCTTCCTGTTTCTTATTCATGTATTCATTTATTACTTGCAAAATTTGTATCCCACCTTTCTGCTCTTACAAGGGCCGCCAAAGCAGCGAACAATTTAAAACACGCATAATAAAATCACATTTTAAAAAACCATTAAAATCAACCTCCTCAGAATACAGATAACTAAAACAATTAAAAGCACAGTTAAAAACCTAAAACAGCATTTAAAACATTGGTTAGGGAGGAGCAAGGACATAGCCAGAAAATGTTAGTTGGTGGGGCATCGTGAAATCCTTTGGGTCAGGGGAACAGGGGAGAGGGGGGGAGTGGGGGAGAGAGGGGGTCTTCAGGAGCTGGAGGTGGCAGAGCATCCAAAAGATGTGGCAGCAAGCACCTGGGTGGGAGTAGAGCAGAACCCACTGTTCGAGTACAGCCTGGTGGCCAGCAATGGCAGCAAGAGCGCCTCATTGTTCAGCCAGAGCCCCCTGGACAGCCACCCACAAGACAGAAGCTGAGGTAGTTGCCAAGGAATTAAAAGCAGCAAATAGCAGCCAGCAAAGTGCAGCAGAGGACTCCCCTCCTGGAGGAGTCGGCCATGCCTAGCTGGCATTTCCCCAGCCTCCCTTGGTGGAGGGAGAATTATGCAACCCCCTCCTCTCCCCTGCACCTTCCCGGCTTCCAGGTCTGGAAAGCAAGGTGTGGGAGGAGGGATGCCAGTGTACCGCCACAAGCCCAGTCCCCTTTGGTCTGGGTGCCAGGAGGCCAAGGCGAGTGGCTCACAAAGCAGGACTGCTGGTCCTGATCTGCGACTTTCTCTCGCAGAGAAGTGGTGCCTACCCACCAGGTGCAGCATGTGCCCCACCGTGGCTATGCGCCTGGGAAGGAGGGATCATTGAGGGAATGCCAACCAAATGAAAAAAGTCTTCACCCCCTGGCAGAAGACTGCAACAGAAGAGGACAGATGAACCCCTCTGAGGAGAGAGTTCCAGAACTTTGGTGCCATAACCCAGAAGGTCCTCTTCTAGGTTACCAATCACTCACTGTTAGATGGTGGTGGCACCCAAAGCAGGACATCCAATGATGACTGTAGTGGTCAGGTAGGTTTGTAAGGGAATAGGTAGTCCTTCAGGTATGTTGGTCCCAAGCCATGTAGGGCTTTGAAGGTAAAAACCGCACCTTGAATTGTGCCTGGAAACAAATAAGGAGTCAGTGTAGATGGGCCAAGTTTTAAGTGATACAGTCCCTATGACCCACGCCAGTCAACATCCTGGCTGCACCATTCTGTACAAACTGAACTTTCTGAACACTTCCAGAGGCAGCCTCGTGTAGAGCTCACTGCAGTAATCTAATCTAGATGTAACCAGGGCATGTACCAAATCAGACTACAGGGCATGCAGTTCCATCACACTGTATTTCTTGGCAAACAGTCTGTTGTTTGTAGCCACTAGCATACCTAACAACACACCAATCATGTTCAAAATGGGAAGCTCTTTTAATTATTATCCAGACATTCAATATTCATATCGGTGGGCTGTATTCTCTGATTTTCCCAGTAGAAGGGATACTTCTAAACTAATGTGACATATGAAATAAATTGTTACTTGGTGTCAGAATTCTTTGATTTTGCAGTATTTGATACATGTTAGTTATGTATGTCATGCTTTGCGAAATCATACAGTTCTGAAAATGCTGGTGTCTTTGGGCCTGCTGTACACTTACAGAACAATCTTAAGCATGTGCACTCAGAAGTAAATGTCATTGATGTCCACTATGTTTAGGATTACAGCCTTAGACACTGAGGGTAGATCCTTCATAATATCTGCCCAGTTCTAAGTGTAGTCTGCATTAGGGCTGCCAAGTCCCCCGGTAGAGCGGGGGAAACACCGATTTTTAAAGCTTTCCCCCGCTTTTCCAAAATTGGCCACCGGGGGGACAAAATGGCTGCCAGCAGAGGAACCTCGGAGCCTGCCCTGCTGGCCTCTTGAACTTCTTAAAAGGGAAATTTCCCCTTTAAGAGCTGATCGAGCAAGACAGCCCCGCCCAGCGATTAAGGAGGGACTAAGCTCTTTCTACTGAAGGGCTTCCGTGCAAGGTTGCTGCTGGAGTAAGCTGCGTAAGCTGCTGGGGTCTGCGAGCTCTTTTCCTTCTCTGTCTCTCCCCCTCCCCCTCTTTCTTTTTTCTGTCTGTCTGTCCATCCACTGTGGTTTTGTCAAAGGAATAAACTGTCACTTCCAAAGAGGTAAACATCACAAGGAGAGGTTGCCTGTAGAAGGTCTGGGAGTGGGATTGTTTAAAATGTCTTGTCGTGGCTGCTTGGGTCCCCCCAATCCTCATTTCCCTTCTGCAAATAAAAGTTGGGATTCCTCATTTTTATGCCAATTTTCTGTTTCTTTCAACCATGTCCCCCCCCCCCCCCCTCTGGCAGTAAAAATCTGCATTTTTAAAAGCATTTGTACATCAAGTAACCGGTATTTTAAGTTAGGGATGGATCCAACTAGCTTTTCTGCTGGCGAAAAGGGGAGGACAAAGGTCCTCTTTAGCCACCAAAAAGCCTATGCTGGGGGGGGGGGGAGAAGTTATGGGACTTACATGGACAACAGCTGGGTGAAACAAGGGCCAGAAATAAAGCCTGGGAATTGGGCAAGAGTAAGTGAAAAAGCTGTCTGTCTGTCTCTCTCTCTCTGTCCCCATCCAGCAGAGGTCTATCAGTGGCTATTATAGCCACAAGGTCTAAATGGAACCCTTTGTCTGAGGCAGTGAGGCTCTGAATTCTTGGTGCTTGAGAGGGGGGCAACAGTGGGAGGGCTTCTGGAGTTCTGGCCCCGCTGCTGGACCTCCTGAGGGCACCTGGTATTTTTGGCCACTGTTGTGACACAGAGTGTTGTACTGGATGGGCTGTACTGGATGGGCCGATCCACTGTGGCTTCTCTCCTGTTCTTATGATATGAAAATCATATTTAGCACTTGTGTAGCACTTAGGGCTTCATATTCTGCCGAGATGAGGAAAGATTCAGTAGAGCTGTTGCTCAGTGATAGAGCATCTGCTTGACATGCAGGAGGTATCAGCCTCTTCAGCTAAAAAAGGATCAGGTAATAGGTGACATTAAAGATCTCAGCCTGAGACCCTGGAGAGCCACTACCAGTCTGAGTAATCAATACTGACCTTGATGGACCAATGGCCTGATTCAGTATTAGGAAACTTCATGAGTTCATGTGTCAGCATGTGGAAGCAACATCACAGGATGTGACATCACAAAATGATGTCACTTCCTTTCTCCTGGCTCCACCCCCAAAGTCTCCTGGCTCCACCCCCAAAGTCCCCAGATATTTCCCAAGTTGGACTTGGCAGCCCTAGTCTGCATACTGAAACAATTCTGTTTTCAGTCATCCAAAATAGTAAAAAACAGAAAGGGCCAAAGTGCACTCTTCCAATTTTGCTTCTTTTTTATCAACTGAGGTTGTCTGAAAGTGTTAATTTGAGGTGTGTTAATTTGAGGTCTCCAGCATGGCATGGGGACAACTCCGTCTCATCTGAACCACAGGCCACAAACTCCCTGGAAGGCATCCCTCTGGGGGAGAGCATTCTCACTCACCACTGCCTCAGGCAACCCAAATGTGGAACAGTAAGATGGAGTCTATCAGAAATGGCTTCAAATGAAGAAGATCCAAGGACCTTCCATTTGGAATATTCATCTAATTATTAAGAACATCTCCCCAATATATGTACTAGCAAAGTAGGCATGAAGTCTTGCCCAGGGACATCGTAGCCATTCCCTTGAATGCAAAGATGAGTTTGAAGAGGCATGATGGTTGGATTGGCACACTCCAGATGGTTGCACTACTGCTTCAGTCTGTTGGTCTATCCCACACCACCACACATAACTATCTGCTAGCTCCTTCATACATACAATGACAGGATGTGCTTCGTGTAGCAGCTTTAACACTGCAGGTCAACTCTGAGGCTGTGTAACTACTCAGGGCCCTAATCATAGGCATCCATCCTGGATACTTAAAGACTCCTTAAGCTGACAGAAGTAGTATAAATCCATGCCCCCTGTCTCCGTTCGTCAAGTTCTAATCATTCTTTGCACTATGGACAACAGTGGATCCTGATCAATCCCCTTTTCCCCTGCTGTATCCAGGAGTCATTTCAAGCAGGAGCTCGGGGGAGCGCAGCTCCAAGAGTTGGTGCCAGCCCCCCCCCCATGGGGGAATGCCTGCTTATATCATGGCTGCAGCAAAATGACCCCGCCCACTGGAAAGGTCCTTGTTCCTCCGACCAGCTTTCTGAAGGCTTCAGCCACCACTGAAGCTATCCTCCCAGAATAGTGGTATTTCTGAGGCTTGGATTAGTAGCTGTCCCCTCTCTGCCAGCTCTTCCTTCCTTCCTTCCTTCCTTCCTCTCTCTCCTTTCTTTCTTGCCTTCTGACATACTTCCGGTGATGTCAGGTGGTGTAGCACATGCAAATAAGTTATGCTAATGGGTTATGCTAATGAGCTCCTGTACCTCTTTCTCTGTGAAATGACCCCTGGCTGTATCTATTAGTGCTGGGGTCTCTGCCTGCGGGAGTCATGGTGCCCGCTGACACCTTTCTTGGTGCCTGTCATGGGCCAGCCTGCTTTAGCTGAGACTCACTCAGCTGATGCTGATAATGTCCCTGTAAGCACCTCTGAGGCTCAACCAGCTGAGATGGTGGAGGCAGGTCCTGGTGCCCCAGTTGCTGAGGACAGCATGCACTCCAGCTCCATGAGCACTGGGAGCATGGAAGAGGCAACCTGGAGAGGCGGCGCCTCAGCAACCCAAGATCTCGGGAATACATCACAGGCTGCCTCACCTCCCTTTTCCCCAGAGCCAGAGGAACGCAGGAGGTGGTGGACATGCTTGGAGCTCCTTGAGAGGAGCACCTGGGGTTAATGAGCCAAACGGATAGCTGTCTCACAAGCAATGAGACCCAGCTGTGAGCTGCCAGTAAAGGACAAGGCTTCAGATGGGGTAGGTGTGGGAGCAACTTGTCAACTTTCTGGAGACACACAACCACACGACCTGTTTCTTTCTGCAACTCCTGAACCTTTGGCTTCGACCCCGGACCCGCTTGATTATGCCTCTTGGACCTACTCAAGACTCTGCTTCTTGGACCCTCAGCTGACTTCCCTTATGTATGACTCTTGAGCTGAACTCTCAGCTTTGCGCTTCTGGTTAGTAGACCAAGTTAAACATTTTCAATATTTGGGATTCATCTTTACGTTTAATGCTAACTTCAAAGCCCATACAGTCACATCAGCAAACGCTGCAGAAAAGAGCACAAATGCCATCCTTAGATTCTTTAGAAGAGAAGGTGCGGGCTTCATACCTGCAGCCCTGAAACTATTTCAAACAAAATCTTTAGCTCAACTCTTATATGGATCGCAAATGGGACTAACTGCTAATGTTAAGATTCTAGAAACAGTCCAATCAAAATTTCTTAGATCTCTGTTTAATGCACCTAGATGGACTCCTCGTGTCATTCTTAGGCAGGAAGCTGGTTTGCCCAGAGTCAGATTAAAAATATGGGAACATGCCATATATTACTGGATAAAAATTCATCTTCAACCAAAGGGCTTAATCCCCTGTTGTTAGCTTCTGACCTGTATACTCCATGGTGCTCAAACATAGCTGATAAAATTTAGCTGATTGGTTTGGACCCAGTAGCCCTGTTTGATTTGGGATTCAACAGGGGCATAGAGTTTTGTACTTACCGGGGGGGGGGGGCGGGGGCTCTTGCACATGTGCGCACTTTGCGTGCACGCACACTGTGACGGTGTCTCCACTGCCACCACCGCTGCAAGAGCCTCCCCCCACCCTGGCCCAGCTGGTTGGCCGGCTGGCTCCCCTGAACCCACTGGCTCCCTCCCTCCTCCCAGGGCCCAGCATGATGATGTCACCTGGAAGTGACATCATCACGCCGGGCACGTTGGCAGGGCGATGCTCTGGCAATCACCCCGAAACTCTATGGTGCCATAGAGTTTCCGGGCGATTGCTAGATGGTCGCCCTGGCAATGTGCCTGGCATGATGATGTCACTCCTGGGTGACATCATCACACCGGGAAGGAGGGAGCCAGTGGGTTCAGGGGAGGGGAGCCAGCCGGCTGGCCAGGCAGGTGGCTCTTGTGGCGGCAGCAGGGTGGCGGGCATGAGCAGGCAGGCCTGCCTGCCTAACACGGGAGGTGGGGAGGCACGGCAGCGGGGGGGTGAGCGCCCTGTTTCCCTGGAGGGCTCAGACCCCCCCTGGGAAACTTTGGGGGTGGCCTGAGCCCCCGAGCCCCCCCATAGTTGACGCCTATGGGACTCAATAATGCAAAAGCTCAAAGACTAATTGATATAGAGTCCCAAAATGATGAAGCAATACTTTCTTCAAATTATAAAAGCCTAAGTAAAGGACTGAGCTACACTGTATCCCCATACCTTTCTGGTATCACAAACAAAAGGTGCAGATGCATCTTCTCTAGAGCTCGGCTTGACGCATTTCCTTCTGCAGTTTTGTAGGGGAGTTTCTCCCACCTGCCCTTGCAGCAGCATTACTTTCCCTGTTCAAATAAAGTGGTTGAATCTATTGCACATAGAAGAAAGGTTGCAATTAATTATCCCATTACTCCATAGATTCAAACCACTGTAGTATTATATAGATTTTAGCCCTGAAACCCTTCGGGTATATCTATTAAATGATAGCCAGAGAACTATATCATATGCAGTAGCAAAATTCTGTGTGATATCACTTGACATAGGAAACATCAGTTGCTGGGAAATAAATTAATGAAGTGAGTGGGTTTTTTTTACTATTTTGATATATACACACGTGTTTTTCACCTTTTATGTATCTACCCATTTTAAAATGTATAAACTGTCCTTTTTATCTGTGCCTATTGTGGCTGGTCTTATGACCGTAATAAACCTTTGAACTTTTGAGCTTCTGGTTAGTGATTCTGCCTCGTCCCCTTGGTCTCAGCTGGGCCTGCTCTAACGCAGGACCGTGCCCACCAAGCACTTTGAGAAAGTAGGAGGGGCTAGGTGGGGCATTTGCCCAGCAGAGCTTCTGATTGCTTGTGCAGATTAAAAGGCATCCTGGTAAACAGAGTTTCAGCCTGAAATGTGGAATTGTCATGATTAGAGGTATATATAACCTCACTTCCCAACATTTTGTGGTCCTCCTGGAGCAGCTGTTTTGTGATGGGCTCCGTGTCCTGTGACAGCCATTTTGTAAATGCACCCACTGCCCAGTGTCAGAATTCCAAAGTGTCTGAAGGCTCAGAAAGGTTGGCGACCCCTACATTAGCGAGCTAGATATCTGTTCAATCAGAAGAATGGATTCAGCAGGCTGTAGCAGTGACTGTGGATGATCTAATACAAGCAGTCTTCTAAGTGCACCAGCATTATACGTAGCATAAGCCGACAGTATCAGGGCCCATCTCTGGGTTCTAGGAGATGCTATAGGAGGTACTTGTTTGTTCTCACTCAACAGACCCTGCAGGGTTTTATGATCTGAATGTATGGTAAAAGGTCTGCTATAAAGGTAAGGATGGAATGTCTCTACTTCAAAATCCTTCACATCCTCATTGTGAATAGTTTTTTTCTTCCTTCTGGGGCCAGAGATATTGATGCATAACTGATAGGGTGTTCCAATTCATTAGGCTATTCATGGGCTGGTACCGCTCCCACTTTTTATGGCTATCATAATGAAGAGAAGAAGAAGAATAGTTGTTTGTTATACCCTGCTTTCCCTCACCTTAAGGAATCTCAAAGCAGCTTACTATCACACTCTCTTCCCCTCCCCACAATAGGCCCCTTGTGAGGTAGGTGGGGCTGAGAGAGTTCTGGGAGAACGGTGACTGGCCCAAGGCCTCCCAGCAGGCTTCATATGGAGGAGTGGGGAATCAACCCCGGTTCTCCAGATTAGAGTCTGTTGTTCTTAACTACTATACCACAATGGCTAATGCATTAGGAGATGGTTTGTTTCTTTAAAAAAAAATCTGTCTCTTGTTTTTTACCCCTGTGGAATTCTATCCCTTTCTGCAACAGCTTGAGTAATGGGGCCAGTACTGATGCTAGATTTGTTAAAAACTTAATAATAATTCAGTAAACCCTGAAAGGTCTACATTCCGACACTGATTTTGATGATATCCCAGTGATGACACTGGTTGTAGGTCTGCTGCATCTGTCTTGTGTTCCAGAGGTCTGGAAGGTATACTTCAACATCTTAAGGCACATGCCGGCTGGCAATAATTTTGTCAGTACTTTATCTAGATTTTGCAACTGTTCTGCCCCCGTTTCTTCTCCGATTAGGAAATGATTGAGGTATTCACAGACAATGTGGCATCCCTTGGATCACATTGTTCATTGAAAAAATCCCAGGAGCCACTGAAACCACAAACAATGGGAATGGTAGCTGGGGGATAAGGTGGGACAGGGGTCCTTTCGTAGAAAAAGAGGTGCAGGAGCTCATTAGCATAACTCATTAGCATAACTCATTTGCATATGCCACACCCCCTAACATACCGGAAGTGTGTCAGAAGGCAACACCCACCCCTCAGGCTCATTAGCATAACTCATTTGCATATGCCACATCCCCTAACATACCGGAAGTGTGTCCGAAGGCAACATCCACCCCTCAGGCTCCACTCCACAGGTGAGTGAAACTGACCTGCTCTTCCTCCATTCCCTTCCCCATCCAATACTTTGTGCAATAAAAATAAGCGTAGAGAACACACCCTCATTCTCTTCCTGCTCCCTTGAACCACCAGGTTTCAAGTAGACTTGAGATACCCAGGACATGTGCACCACCCATCCCTTTCCCTTCCCCTCCCCACAACAAGACACCCTGTGAGGTAGGTGGGGCTGAGAGAGGTCTTTTGAGAACTGCTCATGAGAGAACAGCTCTGAGAGAACTTGTGACTGGCCCAAGGTCACACCAGCAGCTGCATGTGGAGGCGCGGGGAATCAAATCCGGTTCTCCCAGATTAGAGTCCAACTCCTGACCACTACACCAAACTGATGGGGTGGAAGCTGCTGAAGGGTTGGTGAAATTTCTCCAGTACTTATGTGCCATGTGTCCAGAAAAAAAATGGTATACTTAGAAAAATTATATGCCACTTTGAGCAAGTCTCTGGAAAAGCAGCACACAGTCATAAAAGGAACAATGATAAAATTATCAATATTAAAACAAAACATTAAAAACAATAAAGACCCTAGCAGGGCTTTCCCCGGGGCGCTGCGCCTCTGCACTGCTCGGGGAAGCCGAGGAGGGGGCGGGGCTTAATCATGTGCCCACCCCCTGGGCTCCTCACTCCCAGAGCTGCGCTCCTGTGCGCTCCCGCTCCAACGGACCCCTGTGGTGGGATGATGTCACAAAACGTTATAATACAAGTGCTAGTAAAATGCAGTTTACTGGCAACAACTGCCTTTACCCACCTACTCTCACACAAACTATATATACTTAATATAATTCAGGAGTATCAGCACATGGTAAGGTGTTCAGTGCATCCATCAAAATGCTTCATGTGCTCCTAGTTAACCTATCATAAGAAGAAAGTGTGTAACGCAGAATGGAGCATGCTTTATTAGTGCCTGTTCCTTTATAAATTTCCTTCAGCATTTGGATCTAGTCATGTTTGAGAGTGGGTACTTGATGGACCACTTGGCATAAACAAGAATGATTTATGTTTTTAAGGAAAACACTACCATTCTGTAAGTCAAAAAATGATTACGAGAATGAAAACGTTTGCAGTTTATATTAATTAATTACTTTTTTAAAAAAGGAGTATTTTGCTTGCCAAATATAAGGACAAGAAGTATGTTTGTACCCAGGTGCCCAGAGTCTGCCATGAAATCCCTTTAATGCATCAAGTACATTTTAGGTCACTCCTGCATGCTTGAATGCATTTTTAATTCTTTTTTTTTTTTTTAAAAAAAACACCAATAATTTCACATATAATGCACAGAGTTCATGGAATAAAACACATCTGGATTTTAGCTGTTGATCTGAAATATTCACAGTCCAATATGGTGGAAGCAGATGTTGGATTGGCAATCAGAGTAGATATGAATGATCACATCAGAAGTCCCATATGTAGCTTAGCTAAGAGCAACAAAGCATACCAGACTGCCTTCATCCGTGCTCTGGATTTATAAATATTGTGTACCCACCAAATATAATATACCAGTGCTCAACAGTGGTGGAAGTGGATATTATGAATGATAAACAGAGAAATAATTACCTGATTTTAATTTTTCCCCCGTACCTAAATATGAAAGCTGTCAGCTATCATCCCATTTGTATAGGACTAGTACGCAACTCAAATATTTATTTATTTATATATCAGACTAGGAGTAAGGCTCGTTGTGGAAAGAAATACAATGGACTCTAGAAAGAAGCTCCAGGTGAGTGTCCCGGCTGTGGCTGGTGGGGTGGCAGAGGGAAGGGGAACATAGAGGGAGGCGAGCCATGTTTATTTCCTTCTGCTTCGCTATAAGGCAGGGCTGTCTCAAGTCCTTTTGCTGCCCCAGGTGGGTAGTATGGGAGGACAGCCTCATGGTAACAGGTATGGTTCCCTCCACCCCTGACTTACGTTGATTTGGGGCTATGCAATGGCAGCTAAGGTAGAAAACCACCACCTCCTACGCCATGCTTTCTGGGTTCCAAGGGTCTGGAAAGCAGTTCCATAGCCAGGTACAGGGTTGCCAACTCTGGGTTGGGAAATACCTGTAGATTTGAGGGGTAGAGCCTGGGGAGGGCAGGGTTTGGGGTGCGGGGGGGGGGGAATTCAACAGGGTACAATGCCATACAGTCCACTGCCCAAAGCAGCCATTGTCTCCAGGAGAACTGATTTTGGTCATCTGGAGATCAGTTGTAATAGATGGGAAATTTTCTGTAGGGGAAATGATGTGCTGTGGCTGGGGAACATGGTGATTTCTGGGAGATCTCCACGCCCCACAGGGAGAGTGGTAACTCCAGTGACCATTTAAGGAAAGACTGGGATATGTATTTTACCTCAGGACACATTCAATGTCTCCCAACAGCAACAGCAAACTGTTTAGAATGTTAGAGGCAAAGGCCAATCAGGCTGCATATGCAAATGACCTCTGTGTTCTGACTGGCTATGTGGGAGGGGGACGGACAGCAAACTGTTTAGAATGTTGGAGGTGAGACTCAGGCAATGCAGCCAGTGGATAGAGACAGCTTCCGATTGACACATCATAGAACCAACTAATTTAGGAACGCGTGGAATGTTCAGAAAATGCCCCCCCGCTACTCAGTTATATATAAGGAGAGATTAGTGGGGGGTGGGGTGCAGGGCTCAGGTTCGTTCACAACAATTTGGCTTGTTACAATGTAAAATAAGTTAAAACCATAAAGTACAATATTTAAAACATTCAGAAACATTTAAACATTTAAAAAACAAGATGGCAGTGCTAGCATTCAGTCATGGTGGGGAGGGTGCCAGGCAGATGTAAAGAACTGTTGCTGGCCTCAACCAAAGGCCTGGCAGAACATCTCTGCCTTACATGCTCTGTGAAACTTTAATAGATCCAACAGAGCATGGATGTCACTCAGCAGAGAGTTCCACCAGGCTGGGGCCAGCTGGATATCTTTGGGGCCGGGGTCCACCAGAAGGTTCTTATCCACTGATCTTAATGACCTTCAGGGGACATACCGGGAGAGGCAATCCCAAAGGTATGCAGGTCCCTGACCGTTAAGGGCTTTAAAGATAAGCACCAAAACTTTTAATCTGATCCAGTGCTCTATCAACAACCAATGCAGTTCATGCAGCACTGGATGTATACGTGGCCTCCATGGGGTCCCTGTAAGGATCTGTGCTGCCACATTTTGTACCAGTTGGAGCTTCTAGGTCAGTTTCAAGGGTAGCCCTACATAAAGCAAATTACAGTAATCCAGCCTGGAGGTGACCATTGTATGGATTAGTGTGGCAAGGTCAGGGGGAGACAGATAGAGGGCCAGTTGTCTGACTTGGCGCAATTGAAAAAATGCCCTCTGGACAACATTGGCAATCTGGGCCTTCATAGATAAAGTTGGGTCCAGGATCACCCCCAGACTCCTGACAGTAGGTGCCAGTGTCAGAGGTACCCCATGAAGGGCTGGTGGTTGGCTCCCCAATCTCAAGTCACCCCCCCCCCCACACACACACACACAGAACCTCCGTCTTAGCTGGATTTAGCTTCAACCAGCTTTGCTTCAACCATCCCGCTACAGCCTCCAAACCCTCGGCCAGATTTGGGGGGGCAGAGTCTGGGCAGCTCCCCACCAGCAGTTATAACCCAAGCCCATAGCTCTGAACCAGCATTAGGGAGAGGATTGCACCCTGAGGCACTCCACATATCAGTGGGAGTCTAGTTGACATTTCCCCTGCTAGCACCACCATCTGTTCCTAACCTTGGAAAAATGAGATCAGCAACTTCAAGACTGTTCTGCAGACTCCTACACTGGCAAGACGGTGGATCAAGAGATTATGGTTGACCACGTTGAACACTGCTGTAAGTTCTAACAGTATTAGCAGCACCGACCCACCTCAATCCAGCTGCCTACAACCAGCACTGGGCAACCAACATCGTTTCCGTCCCATGGCCAGGGTGGAAACCAGACTGAATGGGTCCATTGTTGATGTTTCATCCAGGAAACTCTGGAGCTGCTCAGCAACCGCTGTTTCATTTACCTTACCCAGAAATGAAAGATTCAAGACTGGGTGGTAATTGGCTGGATCAGTAGGATCCAAAGTTGGCTTTTCCAAAAGTGGAACAACGAAGCCTCTTTCAACTCCTCCAGGTAGACACCTGAATCCAGGGACAGATTAACGATGTCTACCAAGGGGCCCCATATACCCTCACTGCCAGCCTTCACCAGCCATGAAGGACATGGATCTAGGAGGCACGTGGTTGGCCTAACAGCACCCAGAATCCTGTTGACATCAGCTTGGGAAAGCCGATTGAGGATTTCAAGAACTGAATCCAAAGATGGCCAAGGGGCCTCACGTTCACATACTGTATCAATAGTGGCTGGAAGATCGCGGTGGAGAGACAAGACTTTTTCCACGAAAAAGTTAGCACAAAGTTCAGAGCTAAGAGCCAATTTCCTAACATATTGGTTTTTCTTAGTAAGAGAAGTTAATGATCCAATTACCCTAAATAATTGTTCTGGGTGTGAGCTTGCAGAAGCAATGGAGGCTGCGAAATACTCCTTCGCGGCCTTCACCACCATCTCATAAATGTGAATTTCTTTGTATGTGGCAAGGTAAAGTCTAGGATGGTATAAGTTTTCTTTAGTGGTCCCATACTCTCTAAAATGCCCTTCTATAATTTAATTCAATTCATTTTTTAAAATTTGGTGAGAGCCATTTTTGAGATAACTATATCTATAAACCATACAGTTCTGGAGGTTAAGCATATATTCACCAAATTATACTTTACATGTGAATCACTGCTGTAGAGGAGAATGCATAATATAAGCATTACAAATCGAATGATTGTATTCCAGGAGCTCTCAGAGGTTGAGAGAGGCCTTAGCCACTTCCATGTTTTGAGGATCCACCAACGGGGGAGAAAATTAGTGTGCACCACAGCGTTGTGGCCCAGTAAAGTTGTGCGATGAACGTCTTCTTTCAGTCCTGTCAGTGTATTTCTGTAACTATATTTGGAGATAACATCAAAAGTCTAAATTGGAACCCTCCAGGAATGTGAGGGCTAGAACAAATGGCCCTCCTGCTCCTCTCCCATAGGGTTGCCAAGTCTTCTTCACTTACCGGCAAGGGGAAGTCCTCCATCATCCGGGAGCTTCCCCAGCGCGCGTGCAAAGCACGCATGCCCTTTGACGTCACCTGGAAGTGACGTCAGCATGTTGGGGGTGATGCCAGGGCGACGCTCTGGCAATCGCCCCAAAACTCTATGGTATCATAGAGTTTTGGGGCGATTGCCAGAGCGTCGCCCTGGCAACGCCCCCAATGTGATGACGTCACTTCTGGGTGACGTCATTACGTTGGGGAAGTCGTCCTGGCTGGATGACTTCGGGGGTGGGGTTTCCCCCGCCGGCCGAATGCTGGCCTGCGGATCAGGAACCCCTGTAGAGGGGGATCCCCCGCCCCCCGGGCTGACTTGGCAGCCCTACTCCCCCATGATAGGCCCTGGTTGTATCAAACTCACGTAAAGAAGTTCAGTTGGTACTTGACAATACAATATTGTGCCGATGCATGTTGTCATGTTCTGGATTACCTATCAGAAAGATACTGCATGATCGAGGTTTATAAGATTATGCATGGGATGGAGCAGGTAGAGAAAGAAGTCCTTTTCTCCCTTTCTCACAATACAAGAACTCGTGGGCACTCCATGAAATTGCCGAGCAGTCGAGTTAGAACAGATAAAAGGAAGTACTTCTTCACCCAAAGAGTGATTAACACATGGAATTTACTGCCACAGGAGGTGGTGGCAGCTACAAGTATGGACGGCTTCAAGAGGGAATTAGATAAACTTCTGGAGGGAATTAGATAAACATCAGTGGCTATTAGCCACAAGGTATAGATAGGAACTCTCAGTCTGGGGCAAGTGATGTTCTGTATTCTTGGTGCTTGATGGGGGGGGGGGCAACAGTGGGAGGGCTTCTAGTGTCCTGCCCCCACTGCTGGACCTTCTGAAGGCACGTGGTGTTTTTGGCCACTGTGTGACAGAGTGTTGGACTAGATGGGCCTCTGGCCTGATCCAACATTGGCTTCTCTTATGTTCTTATGAGGAACCTCATATCCAGCATCTGGACATGTGGACACACTGTTCCTATCTGTGTGCTTTAGCACATTCTATCCACTTTGGGGTGACTGGTTTCAGGAACTCCTTTCTTCACCTCCACTCCATGCTGACAGTGGTAAGCAGCTGTTCAGAGTGGGTCCTTTGTAAAACACAAAAAGCAGGCCCACTGCTGTGTGCAAGGATGCTTGGAACAGGGCCATCACAATACAGAGTTTCCAGTACAGGTATTGCTGGAAAGAGAGCCTTAAGTGCTTTGAATGGCTTGGGGCAGCGTTGACATTCCAGACAGTAAATTTCTATACATACAGTGCTTCTCCGCTGGCTGTTCCCCCCCTTACCATTGCCATTAAAAGGGGGGGGGGGAAAGGATGCAAATAGTAGGCCAGCCTGGATTCTGGGTTGGGTCCATACTAGTTCATATTAGTCACAAAACAGTATGAGAAGCTGGTAGAATCAACGCTTCTTTCATGAGTTTGAACACAACTGAAAGAAACACTTTGGGTTTAAAATGTATGGGTGCTAGGGTTGCCAAGTCTTCAGAACTCACCGGTGGGGGGGGAGTCCTCCTCCGTCCGGGAGTTCCTCCTGGTGCGTGCGCAAAGCTCGCACGCCCAGCGACATCACCGGAAGTGACGTCAGCATGTTGGGGGCGTTGCCAGGGCGACGCTCTGGCAATCGCCCCAAAACTCTATGGTATCATAGAGTTTTGGGGCGATTGACGTCACTTCCGGTGACATCATTACGTCGTCCTCGCTGGACGACGTCGGGGATGGAGTTCCCCCCGCCGGCCAAATGCTGGCCGGCGGATCGGGAACCCCTTTAGCGGGGGATCCCCCGCCCCCCGGGCTGACTTGGCAGCCCTAATGGGTGCTCCCAGGCACTAGTCATTAATTTTTTGTCTGCTTGTCCATCCCCAGGGTATCCCACTGCCCAAGAAGCTGAAGTCTTCTCTGTCAGTCATCTCTACCAGAAGACCAGCTCTCCTGGAACTCTGCCATTCCTTTTATACCACCCTCTGCATAGGGGGTCATTTAGATCAATGTACCCCCCTCCTCTGTTGCAGGCTAAGCCAAGCCATAGGCAAGGGGGAAATGAAAGTCTGGTAAACAAAACTGAGAACTGATAAATGTAGGGTCTTGTAAGTGTTGTCTGGACTTCATCCCACATTCTCAGGAATTAAACAGTATGGGCAATACGAATTAAGAGCATGTTAGCTTAAAAAAAATTTGAACCTCTATATCAGAATTCCAAAATGGCTCCCAACGTGTCCTAATTTATCAAATAAATGGATCTAATGGGGAGGGAGGGAAATGAAACAGACTGCTCTTCTGCCACAATTGGGTTTGACGATGCCAAAACTTATTTACCTGATTCGATTGCTGGCTTCCCAAGACCGTAGCTAGCCCTCCCTTCCTGACATTTTGGTATAAATGACATAATTTTTATATTTACAAAAATGTATTTGCATTAATATTTGAGAAGTTTCACTTTTAAATATCTGAGGACTGTTAGAGCCTATATTCACCCATGTTTCAGAGGGTATCCGTGTCGGTCTGTAGTAGTACAGCTCGATTTGAGTCCAACAGCACCTTAGAGACCAAGGTTTTCAGGGTATGAACTTTCGAGAATCAAAGCTCTCTTTGTGAGATACCAATTCAGGCATGTGATGCATCAGTCTGCAGTTAGTTTACTGCATTGTGATTTGCAATTCCTGACTCCTAAGCACATAAGCAGCCCTATTAAAAAGGCACACACAGTGCTTTGTTGTAAAAATAAAAAGTGCCAGTGTTCATTGATAAATGAATTCTTATGTAGAGGCTGATACGAAGTCTGTATCAATTTCCATCGATTCCCCCCCCTCTCTCTGCAGATCCCCACTAGCCTGTAACTGAGGGTCTACTCGCTTTTCCTCTAGCTGACCAGCAGACAAAGATCAAGACTTGGGAGAGCTCCCCCTACCCCATGCTAGTACTCAGTGCTGTCATTAAAAAGCCTCATGCATATGCTACCGGATCATCCTTAATAAGACCCTTAAAAAGTGGATGCATGTGTGTTACTGAGCAATATATCACCTCTTTCAATATAGTATGACAAAAGAACATTAGTTTTGTGTAAAACTGAGCAGTGTTGTTTTAATATTTCTGTTCAGTAAAATGGGGAGGGGATGACACACATGAAGGAACAAAAATGCCATTTTTGGTGCTTATTGAGCATTCCAAATGCTTGACATACAAAGGCTGGCAGAACTTCAGTTCAGAGGTTTGGAAAGACAGTGATGCTTCCTGTATAACCCTTGTAGCAAGACAGCAAGAGTCGAAGGTACTTAACAGCCACCTCTTTGTTCATGATTTATTTTGTTGAAGAAATAAATGTCTGAGACACGGAGAGGGACAATACGCGGAGGGAAATTCCAACATGAAAGATGCAATACTTTAAAAAAATTACAGGGACAGCAGATCTGGTTTACTGGGAAAAAAGGCTGCAAGGTAGTGAATGAAATGCTGGGGGGAGGAGGAAGAACAATATTTCAGTGCTAGAAGGCACAAGCATATGACATTCTGCATAGATCTTAGGTGGACTTCATTAGCTATCAGACTGGCTCACAGATGGTGATACTGTATCTGTGACAACTGTTAGTTGCAAGGGACTTCCTCAAATTATGAACTGTTAAGGGTCATTGAGTACTTCTGCGATACACATTATATTTCACAGCCTATTGGATGTGGTTCGGGTTGTCAGATTCAAGCATCTTTCCCTCTGCCATTTTCCTTTTTTGGTACAGAACTGCATAGAAATCTGAATGCATGTTTTAGATGCATTTGTTCCAAAAGAAACCATAATCTTGGGAGGGAATACCAGGAGTGATATTTTACTAATCTGAATTCTCTGTTCATTGCCAAGCCTCTCTGTGAATGGTCTCTATACTTTTATTACTTTTGAATTTTATGTAATTACTATATCACCTTGTGCTTCTTGCATTTTCTTGCTTTTGACCATTTTCTTTATCATATATGTTTTGCCTCGTGAAGACCTGCGACATTTGTCTGACGAAGTAGTCCACAAACATTCAGGCTAGAAAGATTGTTATTCTTTAAGGAGTTTCAAGACTCCTGTTTGTTTTTGCTGCAACAGACTAACACACCTACCCTTCTGGAATTATCACCAGAGTTAAGCCTGTATCATCAGACTGTAGGGGTTAAATGTGTGGACTCTAATCTGGGAGAACCGGGTTTGATTCCCCACTCCTCCACTTGCACCTGCTGGATGACCTTGGGCAAGCGGTAGTTCTGGCACAGCTGTTCTTGAAAGAGCTCTCTCAGACTCACCTACCTCACACAGGGTGTCTATGGGGAGGAGAAGGGAAAGGAATTTGTAAACCATTGTGAGGGAAGAGCAGGGTATAAATCCAATCTCCTCCTCCTCCTCCTCTTCTTCTATATTTATTTGAGTTATAATTTTGATTTTGATTAAAAAACATTTTAGGCATAGTTAAAGAAGTGATGCCCTGATTCAGCCTTTGAGGTCAGGGGCAACAAAGTATCTTGGGACCAATGTTCCCTCTAAGCTTCGGAGTCTTGTGAGCAGAAATCCTACTTTGTGAGCTCCTGGCATTAAAGTTGTGAGCGAGCAGTTGAGCTGCTGCATAAGTTAGTTAGCTCTGGAGCCACCCTTCCTGAGCTGAGACAAAAATGTGTGAGCCGGAGGCTAGAAAACTGTGAGCTAGCTCACACCAACTCAGCTTAGAGGGAACACTGCTTGGGACACAACCCACCAGATAATACCTCTTCTGCCGCTCCCTTTCTTTTGGATGGTGCTTTTGCACGGAAGAATTTCACAATGACAGGCTTAGAAGTACTCTGCCAATGAGCTCCCAGCTCCCATTCATTTCTCTTGGACTTACATGAGGGAGTTTTCCAGTGCCCTCAATAAATACACATACGGGCCTCTCTGATGAAATTCTGGATTTTACTTATGGTGGAGACATACAATACATATAATTTTGTGTGTGTGTGTGTGTATAATATCATACCAAGTACTGCTTACTTTAGTTCTTCAGACTAAACATATCCATTTTATTTTATTTTTAAGAAAGCATGAATGTTTTTTAAGTCTCGCCAAGGGGACCACTGGTATATTCTCTGGCCATGTATATCGTTTTTGTACAACTCTCTCTGGGATTGAATTAAAAATTCCAACGGCCTTTACTGTGGATATAACACCTCTCTTCAGCCCAGGACTATCTTTGCCAGATTAAAAGAATCAAAGGTTACAGTGAAATGGAACACAGCTTTAAGATGTAAATCAAGTTTGGTATAAGTTTCCTTAATTATACATAAAACGTACTGGCAGCATATCAGTCTCTGCACAGATTTTAAAAAATGTAATGGCAAATTTTGCGGCTGGAGGGAACAGAGCCACTGTATGGCATTTAGGAAAGTAATCTGGATAAAGGAACAGTCAGTTTAAAGCAAGGGACATCTTTTAACATTTGAAGGCATCTGACAATCCTGCCTCAGGAATATACCAAATGTTATTTTTGTTGCATTTTTCATAAAGAAAGCTATATTGTTTTTTTAAAAAACTGAGGAGCAGCAATCCTTTATGCAGAATTATTTTTTCACTGAAAAATTGTTTCCTGCCATGGAAACAGATTTTCTAACCTGAATCCTTTTAAATGTCTGTTTTCTTGCCAATGATTTTTCTTCATTTTAAAACAGCCAGTATTTAAAGTGCAAAAAAGGCAAAAATTGTTTTTCAGACCGAAAATATTAAACAGGTTCTTCAAAGTCTTTATGCTCTGTTTGGAATATTAATTTCTCTTCTGTGGGGAAGGTTTAAAAATCGTGGCCATTGATTGCAGTTCTGCTAAGTAATGTTGGGATTCAAGTTGCTTACGTTCCAGCATTAGAGTTAAATGTTGTTTTGTCAGCCAAACAGGATGTTACGTTGCTTAATGTATTCAATGGCGGGAAAGTTTGTGGGGGTTGTTTATCCTAATGAAGTGACCTGCAGCTTGTGTATTGGTCAACTAGCACCTTGTTTGTAGAAATGCTTGGATCTAGCATTCATGTATTCCCAAGGTTTATGACTCTTTGTGTGAAACAAACGGGAAACCGCTCAGTAGTCTGTCAGTGAGATGTAGAGAACGAGAGATGTAGACAGGGAGAGGAGAGACAGAAGGATGTAACATGTATTAGATTAGCTTCAAGTATGTCATCTTTATTTTCTTTTTATCCAAAGTACTATTCCCATGTTTGATTTACTTTTCTAGTAAAGATATTTTACCTTTTAAAAAAAGTGTGGCTCTTGTGTTTGGAAGGCATCCATCGACCTCTGAATTAAGAATCCCCAACAAGTAAACATCGGTGGGAAATATAAGGATGTGACCCATCTTTTGTGGAGCTTGAGAGGAAATGTGTCTTACATTTGTGAGCCACTGCTCTGCCCTGCTTTGAATATTGAAATGAATAGCTTATATGCTAAATTACTAACAGAGAAAAGGATGATAGACAGTTTACAGTATCTTGTAATTCAGTTCAGAATAATCCTTTGCTATGCTTTTTAAACTCAGGAAGTGATTGAAGCCAGGAAAGAAATGTCAGTTTTAATTTACTATTATTCACTTAAGTATAACAAACAAATCCACAATTCTTAAATACCACCGCTTATTCCACAGGTAAAAAAACAGGTAGAAAAGGCACCATACTCCCATCTTCATCCTTTATTGCAGGTGTATTATTTTTTCTCCTTTTCATAAAAGGTTCCATATTATGACTGAATGTTGCCTGCCTGAGAAATAGTGAGTTCTGAAAAGAAGGTCATAGGAAAATATTTACAATAAAGACATCTTTAATACATTGACTAATTTTGCAGTTGCTTTGCCTGTATTCTTCACTGAGAAGCTTTTTGCCTTTTATTTACCTTGACCTAAATCAGCTATTTAAAAAAAAGAAAAAGATTATCAAGGTCCAAAGATTAACGCTTGCCTATAAGTATATATATCTATAATGCTAGCTAGATTATGTTTGACCTCTGCTGTACTTACTAAATAGCAAACATTTATGTTTGGTTTAAAATCGTGATCAATACTTGTTACTTCAATGTGGTTCTTTCCTTTTCCTGACATAGATGTGGAATCTTGCAAGAGAATCATATCCAGTTTGGTGAATTTGCAAAGTTTTTCCAACAGATGGCAGTGCACCTCTCTCAGACAAGCAATCAGGTCAACCTAGGTTCTTAAAAATAAATCCCTACATTTTTAATGGCCCACTGCGCCCTCCCCCCTCCCCCAATTACTTTTAGATACAAATCATATGCCGTTTAGCTTTAGGTAAACTTTCCTGTATAGTAGATAAAAATAAGAACACAATTCGTATTTTCATAATTTGGGTCAACAAATATTTGTAATACAATTTTTGGGGGGTGGGGGTGGGGATAACTGGTGATTAGAGACAGGCAACTATATTGATTCACAATGATAAGAGCTTTTTTCTTTGTACAAGGAAGTATTTTTAAAAGATCAAAACCTACAATGTGATCCTAGCCTCCTACTCATAAGCAACTCCAAATATTATTGTTCTAAATTTCATTTTCAGAAGGGCCAGAAGCATGGGAACTCCTATGATCATCCAGAATAATATTTAGAAGTGATTAAGCCGTCCTTTGAGCTTTCTCTTCCATCAAATCAAGAAGCAGAAGTTACAACATAGCTGGCCCTTCAGAAACCTGCCGTGATGTGCCATGAGACACCCCACTGACTTTACTTTGGAGGCAGGCCAATGACGGAGCTGCCGAGGCCTGCCGAGGCCTGGGGAAAAACAGGGGTTTTATTTGGAGACCCCAAACGGTGTGTATCTCTCATGAGGCAGCCACGAGTCCCAGCGCAGACTTCCTGCTGCCATGATTCTTTAAATGGAACCGAATTCTTTAAACAGATTGCATTTTTCATCTGTATTAAACAGGAACAGATTTACAAATCATACCATTAAAAGGTTTAAAGGATTCGATTATTACAATGGAACTCCATGTCCCAGGAAATCTGCTGGTCTCCCTTAATATTGGCCTTCTGGTGCTTTTGGAAAGCTGTGCTGTTTTGGAGGGCTGTAGAGTGGCTGAGGGCTATTTCCTGACACCCACTTGACTCTTCAGATTGTATTGCTTATTATTACATGCCTGCTGTTCTATTAATAGCTGGTTCTATTAATTTTACTGGGTTTTATTATTGCCCTCCCATGCTGATTTGTATAATTAGCATTGCATTGCTGCTCCTTTACCTATTTGTTGCTCTTAATTTTTTTAATTGCATGTGAATTTAAATGGTGTAAGCTGCTCTGAGTCCTGTTTTATAAGAAAAACAGGGTAAAAATATCTCCTGCACAAATAAATACTACCTCTCCTCGGCTTAATCAGCCTATGTCCAACACTCCTAATCACAGTCATGTATAACCACAGCCAAGGAACTGAAATACGGAGGAGAGAGAAATGGAACTAAAGAAGATAGCAGAGAGAAAAGGGGCCAGGAAAACCCAAGTCTGTGCATCATTGCAGAGTTGGTGCTGATGAGCCTTTGCGGTTTCGGTGACTGCCGGAGACAACAGACTGACATGCCTGAAGTCAGTGTTTATGCGAAGAGTCTTAGACTTGGTCCTGGCAGTCCCACTTCATTAGTTTTACTTGGTCACTGTTAAATAGTGGGCCCCCTGGATGCACAGACTCCAAGTCTAGTGACCAGCTCTACTTTACCCAGTGATTTCAGCAAGAACAAAGCAGCAGACCGGACCCTCAGCTCAGTTACATTGCATGCAGTGGCCACACCCCGAACACACCCCACTCCCAACGATAGGCTATTTACATCATATTACACCTTGATTGGTTACTGACAGAATCCTGTTGATCTAGTGTTCTTCGCCTCCGAGCTCACCCTGTCTCTGGCAGCACAGTCCTGCAATGTTTTAGTCTCCATGCATAACAGTCACATCAAACTCTTCTCCAACAAGTAGGGCAGTGGCTGGAAATGTGTGGGAAATGTGTCTGGAAATGTGTGGGAACACAAAAATTAAGGGGGTTCAACATCAGGAAGAATGAGTAAGGAGGGGTCCCTAAGGTGTAGGTGAATGGCTGCCATTCTGTTTGCCAAGGACATCAAAATCCCCTACTTCTTAAGGATGTTCCTGCTGCTAAGTGCACATTCTGTCACCAGCAGAAGACAAAGTGAAGTACCCTTGTGTTCCATCTTAGTACTTAATATTTTTTCATACATCCTGATGTAGCATAAGTTAAAAGAAACTTGCATAAGACACATAACACTGCTGAAGGACTGCTCTTGTGCAGCCAGCTGCGAGCAGAACTGAAACTAAGGCTGTGGTCACACAGTCATTTTGATCAGGTTTCACTGCTGTTCCCTCTCACATTAAAAATCACTGATCAGATGGCCACATCCGCCTCCTGTGCTGAAGCGGGCTCACTCGCACAATCCTACCGGTTCCCTAGTGAGTTTTCTGACACCAGGAAAATCTAGTACTTTCCGGGTGTTTGTGGTTTAAATCTGCGATTTCACCGATATGGATGGTCATCTCTCGCATGGATCACAATTAGGGTCATCTGACCATTCTTTGCGTTATGAGGTTCCCCCCCCCCCCCAGCTTCCACCTTTGTTGACATGAGCAATCCTGCACTGAATCAACTCAGTGCTTAAACGTTCAAGCACACATTTAGACTCCATTGCTTCGTAGTATGTTGCCGGTTCATTTTATTTGCTGTTGTGGGGGGGGGCTGTAAACACACGGGAATACGGTGAGTCCAGGTGGAGGGTGATTTGGCCGTGTGTGTGTGTGCATGTGCAAAGCAACTTTTTTTAAAAAAAAACTCATGCCGTGCTGCCCAAGCAGTGGCACGGCTATCTAGATGGTGCCCAAAGCCTTGTTGCTCAATGCTTGGGGGTTCAGGAGGGATGTGTGATCATCTCAACCCGGAAAAATATAGAAGAAGTATATATTCCCAATCAAATTTATCATGGGAACAAATCACAAAAACCTTGCCGTGTGACCACAGCCCAAGACTTCACACAGCACTTACAGCACAAGCCTATGCAGAGTTACTCCAGTCTAAGCCTACTGAAATCAATGGGCTTAAACTGGCATACATGGATTTAGGGTTGTAAGGTAAAGGTTCCCTTGCTCAAAAGCCAGTCAAATACGACTCTAGGGATGTGGTTTCATCTCCGTTTCCAAGCTGAAGAGCCAGCTCTGTCCAAAGATTTCTCCATGGTCATGTGGCTGGCATGACTAGATACCGAGGCACACGAAACGCTGTTAGCTTCCCACTGAAGTGGTACCTATTTATCTACTTACAGTTTCTTGCTTTCAAACTGCTAGGTTGGCAGGAGCTGGGGCCAGAGACGGGAGCTCACTCCATCAGGCAGCACTCGGGTCTCGAACTGCTGAACTACGGACCTTCCGATCTGCAGTTCAGCATCTTAACCACTTGAGCCACTGCAGCCCACTGTTTAGGGTTGTACTATTATGTTAATATCTAACAGTCAAATGTGGGCCCATCTACCTAAATGTGCAGCTTGGGGTAACACACAAAACAGATGCTTCTGCAAACTTGGGTGACCTCCCAGGTTTGCAGAAAAATCTAAAAACTTAAAAGGAGTGGGCTTTTTTTTTCTTTTCTTTTTTTTTACAAAAAATCGAGAAAAGTCGACCGCGCAAGCACAGAGAACTGTTTTTGGCAAACACTCAAGAAGGAAGATAGGGAAGAGAGGGAAGAGAGACAGCAGGAGGGAAGAGAGACTGGTGGGAGGTCCTTACTGTTGAGGCAGTGAAGCTGCAGGCCCGGCAGGCAGGCAGCGAGGAGAGGTGTCCAAGAGGTGAAGCTGCAGGGTGGCCAAGACAGCTGCCACACCACCAGCAGTGTGGCAGTGAAATTTCTCAGTGGGCGAACAGCCAAAAGAATGGCCACCACTACTACAGTGGTGAAGCTGCATGGTGGCTGGGAGAGTCACTGCCCCTGGCAGCAGGGTGGCTGGCTGGAAGAGCCACTGGCACTGCATTGCCACGGCTCCCCCTCCCACTGCTGCCTCCCCAGCCTGGCACAGCTCTCTGCCCCCCATGTCGCCACCGACACCCCCTGCCTCTCATCACCACTGCCGACCCTCTGGCCCAGCACAGCGCCCTAACCTCCCACAGTCGCTGTGGGCCCCCCAGAGCCCTCAAGTTCTTTGCAGGTCCCCATTTGTATGCCTCATAGAAATCCATCTCCACAGTGAAGATCCTAATATATATCTACTCAACAGTTCCACTTCTCCCTGCACTTCTCCTGTTATTCTTTGGTTTTCAGCGTTATTGATTACTTCCTATTTTCTTTTGGCTGTTCAGTTCTCTCAAAGCATGCATTAGTTGACTGTTATCATAATCAGTTAGCAGGGGCAGGCTTAAAAACTGCTTTTTACTTTGCCAGCCAAAGCCACTGCTCATTCACTGCAAAATAATAATCCTAAAACAACATTAATAACAAATGAGTACTTGGGGGGGAAATTAGATGCTGCCCCCCCCTCCCCACACACAAGAAATGACAATGGCTTGGACCTCCAGGAAGAAGAAGAAGAAGAAGAAGAAGAAGAGATTGGATTTATACCCCGCCCTCCACTCCCCAAGGGAGTCTCAGAGCGGCTTACAAACTCCTTTTCCCTTCCCCTCCCCACAACAGACACCCTGTGAGGTAGGTGGGGCTGAGAGAGCTCTTTCCCAAGCTGTCCTTGAGGGAACAGCTGGTCCAGAGCTATGGCTTGCCCAAGGTCATCCAGCCAGGTGCAAGTGGAGGAGTGGGGACTTCATTCCCCCAGGAACAGGACTTCATTCCCCCAGAGAGGTCATGAAAGGAGGGAAGATAGCTTTGAGGAACCGTAGTGCTTGAGTATCCAGGGTATGAACCTGGTGCTTCAATTTTATTTTATGTCATTAAAATCTCTACCAATCGAGTGGGGAAGAAACCTGGAAGGTAACCGATTGACCTGTAGGATTTTTTCTCGATCCTAGGCGAACAAATCCTGGCTATTCCAGACTAAGTGGCCCTGAGCCTGCCAATGGCGGGGAGGGCGGGATATAAATGTAAATATAAAGTATAAATATGGCAGCAACCACAGCATCACAGAACAGGTTAGAACTTCTGTCTTGTGTCAATGCACCTGGCCCAGTTAGTTTAGCACAAAAAGCACAGGATTATGGTACGTCTAAAAACCCAGGGATGCTCGATGAATCCTTGAAATGTTGCCCAAGAGGCACTGGCAGCTGCATCCTTCTTGTTTGTTGGAGGTGTGCAAGTCCCTAAGAGGGCATGGCCCTTAAGGGAAAGTCAGATCCCTAAGCTAGCAATTCATCACAGAATCTTGCGCAAAACAGATCCTCCTCACTGTAATAAGGCAAGTGCATAGTTGCTAGTTTTGACTGAACGAATAGCAAAAATGTTGACCTGAACTGCAAACTACAGTCACACGTATATATAAATGCTCCCGTCTGTTAGTTAGAAGTTGTGTTTTATATTTCCAGCGCTGTAGTTCCAAATGTCTATGTCCAAAAGCATGAAGAAAATATGGGGATACAGCCATTAACTGGGACACCGTTTATATTCATATGCAAATTATTATAACTTCTGTGTGATCTCTCTCTTTGCACATATGCATGCACATGCTTGTAGCATTTAAATAACAAAAATTCATCTTTTTATTTATGACCCCAGTTTTAGTAGTTTAAGTACCTTGTTGTACATCTATATAAATAAGACAATGCTTAATATCAAAGGCTGTTCTGCTCTGAAAGAACCATTTCTTCCGAACCTTCTAGCCGTTTAAACGAGTTGGCATTTTCTAACTATAATAGCAATGGACCCTCAATGTGCATCTCTTATTCTAAATGAGTCTTTTATATTACTACTCTGAATTTCATTTTGGGAGGCCTTTTTGTGATAATAGGTCAGAGACTGATCAGAGACTGCTCATGGCATTCATTAACTGTTAAAAGCATTAGAGCTTCCTACACCCCTGTGTATCAGTTTTTCTGTACATAAGAGGAAAGAGATCTTGAATAATGAACATGTTATTTACCTTGGGCAGCCTTTGACACTGTTACTTAGGGCTGAAAAGCCATTTACTATTCCGATAGCCAGTGGTGCTTGACTTGATAACCAGTTCCTCACAGGAAAAGAAAAAAGTGTTCCGTACTGTTAGAAATTAGCTAGGCAGAATATTACTACAGGTATTTGCTGTAGTAGGTGTCCACTTCAGAAGGTGTAGTAGGTGTCCACTTCAGAAGGCTGCCCTTTAGGGAGAGCAGGGGCAAGATTTCTCCACCATGTTCTCCACCATGTTCTAGATGACATGTGATTACTCCTCAGGAGTTCCATACCTTGCAGTAGCCACATCAAATCCTCTTAAACTATAATACCTTTTCAGTTTCATCTAGAATCTGTCAGGGCTGCACCGCATTTTCATGTACAAAACTTTGCAGGGTGAAAAATTTGACCATCACACCTTTTTCAAAGGGAAACAGATCCGTAGGCGTGACTACTCTTCCCCTAATGAGGATGAAACCCTCAGGGATGGCACCCCATACCCATGGAAAGTTCCTTTTCCGTTCTGAGCTTGATTTCTTAAAATAAATAATATTGAAATATTGAAAATATTGAAAATAAGCTAACTGTTTTGGGGAAACAGTCCAATCATTGTTTTCACTGGTTTGGATGGGGAACATCTTTCTGGTTGTAACTGCCCCCTCCTAACTGGGTTGAAATCCTTCAGGATAGCATTTCCTCACGCAAGAGACTCTTTGTCCCAAATTTCAGGCATGTAGGAATATTGTCGTATGGGCACAGGGAAGAAGGCCTAGACATCTCAATGATTCCCCTCCTAGAATTCTCAGATGGGGTTTGGAAGATCATGGGTGGGTTTTTTTCCTCACATATAGGGCTGCCAAGTCAGCCTGGGGGGTGGGGGATCCCCTGCTACAGGGGTTCCCGATCCCCCGGTCAGCATTCGGCCAGCGGGGGAAACCCCGCCCCCGAAGTCATCCAGCCTGGACGACTTTCCCTCACGTAATGACGTCACCCGGAAGTGACGCCATAACGTTGGGGGCGTTGTCAGGGTGACGCTCTGGCAATCACCTCAAAACTCTATGATACCATAGAGTTTTGGGGCGATTGCCAGAGCATCGCCCTGGCAACGCCCCCAACGTGCTGACGTCACTCCCGGTGATGTCAGCCGGCTGGCAGAGGACTCCCCCCCCCACCAGTAAGCTCGAGGGACTTGGCAACCCTACAGGGCTATACAGTAAAGACGACCAAGATCTTATATCAGTGATTCTTTCTTATGCAGAGGTGCTCTGATCCTTGTGCTCACTGATGTCTCTAACATCTCCGAATTGTGCAGGTGTATTGGTTTATTATCATGATGGGATTAAGCTTCTGCATTTACTTCCCCCCCCCCTTCATGACAAAAGGTCTGCCGGTTCCTAAGAGGGGCAAAGATGGGCTTCTGCCTCTGTTCCTCCCTTGCCTTCCCAGCCCTGTCCACCTAACAGCATGTGTAAACAACACATTTGCCTCTTTACCCTACTGTAAGTGAGGTTGCTGTCACAGGGATGAGTAAAGAATGTCGCCCTGAGGCCTTTATTCCTCTCCACCATCTACCCTGCTTTACAGGATGTAAAGTCAAAGCCGTTGCTTCTGCCTAGCAGATGATGGATGCAGCCACAAAGAAGAAAACAGCTCATGCAAAAATAAGACCTATGCTTATACAGAATAAAAAGTCCCTCAAAAGCAATGGAATGGGCTATTATGAGTAGAAAGAGCAAATGCAGTGCCCGGAAATGCCAATCTGGTAGTCCTGTTTGGCGGGAGGATGGGCTGACTGTTCTGGTTGAACGATGACCCTGTCGGGCCCATTTCTGCAGAGCCCCTTCCCCCCTCACGGCCTCTCCCACCCCCTAGGAAAATGAATCCAGACAGCAAGGCACCAGAAGGTTACCAAACTCAGGTAATAATTCTGCTTAGATTCTGTGCATCTTTACTATTTATGAATGAGCATGATTCAGATCAGATTCTGTTTAGTAAATGTGATCTGCCTTTTTGTGGGTTGAGCACTGCACTGGAACATGCTGTGAGCATTGGAACGAGCAGCTGTATCATGATGTTCATGGACATTATGGCTCTTGGTAGTCATCTGATCACATTCCAAACAACACTCCAAATTACAATGGGCCACCAGCTGGAAAAATATTTCCCCCCCCTGTAGCCAGATATGTTAGTGCAAGGGGAATGCCCTTGAAACGGAAACAATTCCTTTTAGATCACACAATAAATGAATGAGTCTCAAGTTTTTATTGTGTATGGTAGTTTTCAAAAGCCACGTGAGCGAAGAAATTACCTGCCCCGCTTGAATTAAACCATGTTTCTCTGGTAAACATAAGAGGCTAGCATGCCAAATAAATCAAGAACGTTCCTGATCTTAAATCTAGGGGAAAAAGGTGCAGTCTATCTAAAATTCAACCTGCACTGACATCAGTGGAATTGAGAAGTGGTTGAATTAAGCTGGATGATGCCCAAAGTCCTAGTACATTTTGCGTTTTTTTGCTATGGCTCAATAGTTGGCTCCTGCTCAATTTCCATTACGCCCAAGTGCCTCACAAGATTTTGGGATGGTTATCTCCTTAAGGGTTAACTAGCTCTTCTGTTTAGTGTTTTAAAAAAACAATATTTTGGAAGGCTGGAGGTCATAGAAGCAATTTGTGGTCAAATATCTTTTTTAATTTGTCTTGATTCATGTGAAAGTAATTTCAAATCCATATTACTACTCTGCAAACTTATCATTAACACTTTTCAGTCAATTTAGTAAACATATGCTGCTTCCAAAATAAATAGAAACGAGGAAGGAGGACAGCGCATGTAGCTTAGAGAGGAGAATGTGTGCATATTAACATGCAAGGCAAAGTGCCAACAGTAAAAATGGGAAGGCATTGCAATGATATTTTTAGCACCGGCTAGCCATTTTATATCTCAAAACCACAACTCCTAAGCAGTGGCTAACCATTTTAATTTAAACCTGTTATTGATACTACTTTGCAATTCAATGGAACCTTCTGTTCTGTTCTGAAATTCTCAAAATGAACTATCAAACCTAGTTAAGGAACCCTTTTATAGCACGTCAAAGAAAATGATGTACATAATTATACACACAACAATAGAAAAGTCCTTTCCACTCCAGTTCTCACACTGTCTTGCCTCCAAAGAACCGAGTGGAAATGGAGAGACCTCTTTTAGAATAATGACAGACAAAAAGCATTTTCAGAATTAAGAAGGATAGGGGTTTCAGATATGGTACACAGGAGTCCGGATCATTTGATAAGCTCAGTATTGTGAGCAGCATCAGAGTTGAGGGTGCTTCAGCCCACTGATTTCAACAACATTAACATTACATAACTTTATGCTGGACTGTGACTTCTATCAAATAATAGATCCAAAGCCAATGTACAAAGAACATCCAACAGTGACTAGTGTTTCACCTTAGTTGACTGTCTGATGGGTTTGTTTACGCTGCATTTAACTGAGAAGATGAAACTTTGGCAGTAAAAGATAAATGACAGGCAAATAATTACTAAAAAAAAGTCCCATGTGTGAGGTGCTGCCTTACCCAGTTGTGGGGGGGGGGGGTCTCAGTGGCTGCCCAGTAGGGTTGCCAGGTCTGGGTTGGGGAATTCCTGGAGATTTTGTGGGTGGACCCTGGAGAAGGTGGGATTTAGGGCAGGAAGGGACTTCAGTGGGATATTGTGCCATAGAGTCTACCTTCCAAAGCAGTCATTTTCTCCAGGGGAAAGGATCTCCATAACCTAGCGACCAGTTGTAATTCCAGGAGATCTCCAGTCACCACCTGGAGACTGGCAACCCTAGGTCACACCCTCAGTACCCCAGAAGTAGGGTCAGAATGACGAAGGGAAGAGATTGCCTTCACCTGGTTCCTTTACCTCTCTACAGGCACCTCTGATGCTGCAAAGAAGTATCCTTCCACTTCTCTGTTAGCCTGGTTTCCTATCCTCTTTTATTCCTCCCATGAGGGCCTCATAAATCTAGTCAGTGGGCAGGGTCTCCTGCAAGAATCTTCACCCTCCTGAAAGGTATTAAACATCTACAGTTGCCTGAGGTGTGGCCACGTCCCCGCCCACAAAGAAAGCATGCATCTCTCCCTCTTCTTGCTGCTCTGTGGCCTTAAAGGGCCTGACCGCCCCCCCAGCCCAGCCCAGCTGCTTGACGGGAGCATGTGGCCCCTCCTCCTTGTCACTGAATTAGATGGCCATTTTGACCATACTGCATTGAGTGCCTACACAGGTTCTGCTGGGGAAGGAGGTGAGGCTTGGGGTACCAGCAGGCTGGGAGGCAGACATGATATAAAGTGACACCCTTCTACGTCCATTGAAGTCATGGGCCCCAGAAAGAATCCTTGAGCATACACTTTATGGGGAAACATGGGCCGATTTCGCACTAGCATTTGCCCCAGGTTTGCCCTCATGCTTGCACCGGAGCTTCTGGTCGATTTCACACCAGTTGCTCCGGGCTCACGTTTTGCTCTGGAGTATCACCCTGCTGCACCGGAGTTTCCCTGGAGCAAACAAATCCTGTTTTTAGAGGATTTTCCTGTTTGCTCCGGGGGAGAACCCAAAATGAAAACACGTCCACTCGCCCGCCTTTCATCAGGGCCGCCCCATTGTGGGACTTTCTAAATTTTTTTGGAGAAAGCCCTTCGTCACGGTATATCAAAAGGGCTGAGGTTCCAAGTGGGAAAATGAAGAAAATACTCTGGAGGAAACTGGGAGAGGAAATTCCGGAGAGAACGAGAGGTAACTGGCCAGTGCGAAATCAGCACAGAGTTTTAAAACTAGCAGCTTGGGAAACTTCTCAGTGTGACTGGAAGATATGTACAGTCCCTGATGAGCACGGCGTGACAAAGTTCAGAAGTATTCTACCTTTTACAAGATGTGCAGGGAATTCACAACAAACTCAAACATTTCAACAAAAAGTTTGGACACACTGAATGGGCAGCTCTTGCTGTGAAATTTAAACCACAGGAACCAAATTCATCTCAGCCCTAATTTTTACCCTAAGTTTCTCAATCACTCCAAGTGGATGAGTTTTTTCCTCAGTTTTCCTCAATTTGGGGGGGGAAAAAGTGAAATAAGGACACAAGTTTAGTAACCCAAACAGTTATCAAATAAAATAAACTACCTCTCTATTTCATGAAATCATTGATGTTCCCCATATCTTCTGATCAATCTATCAATTTGGTTGAAAGTGCTGTCAAGTCACAGCTGACTTATGGCAAGAGACGTTCGGAGATGGTTTGCCACTGCCTGCCTCTGTGTCAAGACTCTGGTATTCCATGGAGGTCGCCCATCCAAATACTAGCCAAGGCCGACCCTGCTCAGCTTCCAAGATCCAACAAGATCAGGCTAGCCTGGGCTACCCAGGTCAGGACAATCTATTGATACAGCTTAGTATTGGTGGAGAAATCTCCATTACCACAAAAGCTAAAAGGGCATGTAGGTTGGAAGCATTATGTCATGCAGGACTCAGCTGTTAAGTGGTGGATGCTTGAAAACCCACCAGGATGACCCACATTCTGCTCGCTGGTTATAGGTAGGGAGCCATTTGTTCAACAGGCAACTTGGCTATTTGTGAGCAGTTTGCACCTATTCAGCAAGTTATTTTACATGTATTTAAACTGGACAGTGAGGGACAGTACAATTGACAGCATTTCACACATGCTACATTTTCTCCAGATACATCCCCAAGTCAGGTCTGAGACATGTTCTGGGAGCTCTGTGATTTCCAGGCATAGGGAGCCCTGGTTTGGGTCAGGACTGTCATGCACAGGGAGAAGCTTGGACCTCCCCCTGCACCATTTTCCCAATCTGAAGCAGCCCTGAGGAGCTGTTTCTCCCATTGACGGCTGCATGTGTACTGGTACAGCTGCATGATGAAGAAAGCTTTGACAAGCTTTCCTTATGTCCCCAAAATCTTGTTGGTCTCTAAGGATCTCCTGGACTCAGACCTAGGTTGGCTAAATGTTAGTTTCCCCAGTGGGACAAATAGCAGCTCCATGAAGCCAATTCTGGTCAGGAAAGTAGTGTGGGTCCAAATCAGGTCCCTGTGTGCTTGGGAAACATGGAACTCACAGAGTGTATCTGTTACCCGGTCCAGGACTGCATACAGCTGGAGAAAGCACAACATGTAGTTAGCCCTCTAAATCTTTAACAGATGAGTATAAGAGTGATCTGGTAGACTTCCAAAAAAAGCTTTGGACAAAGCCACCCCAACCCCCCAAAAAGTAGGAGTCATGGGATAAGAGAAAGGGCACTCTCAAGAATAGATTTAGCAACAGAAAGCAGAGGGTATGGACTGGATGACAGTTTTCAAAACAGAGGAAGCAATACTATTCTGAATTAAGAATGGCGGCAGAGTTCACAGATGGCACCGCTTTTGTTCAGGATGAGACTGAGAAAGAGGTCCGAAAGGATCTCATCAAACTGGACTAATGAGTAAACAAATGGCAAATGAGGTTCAGTGTAAATAAGGTGGCACACATTGGGACAAAAAAGAAAATAATAACTTCACATTCACACTGTAGTGAGTGAACAGGAAAGAAATCTTGAGGTCATAGTAGACAACTCAGTGAAAATTGTTTGTGTGCCAGCTATGAAAAAGGCTAGATCAGTGCTAGAGATTATTTGAAAATGAGTAAAGGATAAAATGGTCAATGTAATAATGCCCTTGTATAAATTCCATGGTACAGCTGCAGTTGTAAAACTGTGTACCATTCTAGTTATCCCCACCTCCAAATGAACTGGAAAACGCAGAGAACCTAGGAATCCAAAGGACCAAGGAGTCAGAGTATTTTGCCTCTATTTATGGTTTATAAAAAAGACCAAGAGGAAGAGGACATGACGGAACTGTATAAAATTGTGCAGTGTGTGCAGAGCAAGTGGGCCCAGAGAACCTTCTCTTATAACATTCGTATTTGGGATGGGCAACAGATTCAAAGAATGGGCAGCAGAATCAGGTCAGAGGAGGAAATGTGTATTCAAATAACAGACTAAGGAATTTACTGCCACAAGTCGTAGTAATGGCCGATAGAGCCATTGGCTTTAAAAGGGGATGAGCTAAATACATGGCGTTTAAGTGAACCAACAATCACTAACCATGATGGCCAGACGGAACCTACCCATTCCTATATGGTGCACCTCTGAACACTAGATGTCAGGGAACCAGTACCAGAAGAGGATGCTACCTTCACTCCCTGCTTGTAGCTTTCCCAGAGACATTCAGTTAGCCACTGTGGAACAGGCTAGATCAGGGGTGGGCAAATTGCGGCCCGGGGGCCACATGCGGCCCGCCACAGAGTTTTTTGCGGCCTGCCAAGAAGATTTCAGGACTTCAAGAAAATTGAGCCTAAATTCAATTTGTTCTCTCATCCCATCACTGCTGATATTGATACAGCACCTGAGGAGCTGCAGCTTGAACTTCTTGACATGCAGTCAGATCACACTGTGAAAGAAATGTTTAATGCTGTGACATTAGTTGACTTTTACAAATCTTTGTCTGCTGAAAAAATGTCCATGTATGAAGAAATTTGCTGGGAGAATGTTCTTTATATTTGGGTCTACATATATTTGTGAGCAAAGTTTTTCTTGCATGAAGATCAACAAGAGTAAATATAGATGCTCTTTGACAGACATTAACTTGCAGGCTGTGATGGGAATCTCAACAAGCAATCTCGCTCCTGATTTCAAAAAAGTTGTAGAAAAGTGTGATAGGGTACATTTGTCTCATTAAACTGATTCTAAAATTAAATGTGCTTGCAGCTACAGATGATATAAAATTAGCACAATAAATAAATTGAATAAAACTACCACTATTTTATTTAATTTATATTTATTGATTTTTATGATACAATTTATACCTTTTCTGAAATGCAAAGTTAACTAATGAATGCAATCATTTTAAAAGGTGCGGCCCTCCGCTAACCTCTGCTCCCACAAAGTGGCCCCCGAGCCAAAACAATTGCCCACCCCTGGGCTAGATGGATCTTGGTTCTGATCCAGTTGGGCTCATTCTATATCTACCATGTCACTTTAGAATGCAAAGTGGTTTACTATGTAAAATGGTAACATGAGTGATAGTGGTATAGACACTCTCCATACAATACTGCCATATTGGGCACACATGGTGAATTTTCTGCACCACAGAGCCATTGGCAACTGTGTCGGATTTATGTATAGGCTAAGTAGGCTGAAGCCTAGGGCTTCTAAATCTAGGGGGCCTCCACAGCCATCTTCCCCCCCCCCCCGCAGGCAGTCTCCCCTCTCCCAAAATTGCAAACCCAAGACTTCATGTGAGGGCAGAGAAACTCGGGCCCAGCAACTATGAGACTCAGGGCCAGCCAGTGGGGCCCAATTTGAAACCCTGGGGCCTCACTGGAAAAAAAAATTGTGCAGCCCCAGTTCACAGCCAAAGTCTGCAGAATCTTAGAGATATAAATAAAATCCATCTAGATTGCCCTGGTGTGGGGGCCCCTTAGGAGCAGCCTGCAGGGCCCAATTTGGCCAAATTGCTCCACTTGGCTTAAGGCCAGCCCTTATGAGACTGTGCAGGGGTTGGACTGACAAGCCCTGCCCCTTCTAGGTCCCTGGTGCCACTATTCAGACTCCCGGACTCCAGAGCCAGCAGCCCAGAGTCAACAACCGGCTGAACAGCCTTCCCCAGCTCAAGGGTCAAGTCAATAGTGGTACGTGCTGCACTTTAATCAGTGGGAGAGTACGAGTGAGGGGCCGGCTGGGGCAGATAGACCAGGCAAGCAAGCTCTCCCAAGTCCCTTCCATTCCTTCCCTCCTTCTTGGCTTGAACAGAGCAAGCACGTGTGACTGGCACTGGCCTCACCCCTCCCAGGCAGGGAAGTCTATGATTGTTGGATGGGAGCCTGGTGTATGCTGCTGCTGGAATTATTAGATCAGAAATTATAATTAATTATTAACCTATGTTTTTGCATCATTTTCAAGCCTCCTAATTGCATGTGTCTTGGAGAAAATTATATTGAATCCTTTTGGCAATTTTGGGAGTTTATAAACTTTTGAAATGTTTAGATTGGGAAATGATGTTGTGCTATAGGGTTGGCTTTTTGGATGTGACAAAATAGACTCCTTCTTGTGTTTGCTTTATTTTAGGTTGTTTAGTTTAGTTAAAATGGCCACCCACCCTGGGAAGTAGGGCAGAACTCCAGGGTTGGCCTACAAATCCCAGATGCATCTATGGCCAAAAAGTGTGGGAAAGCCAGGGGGTGAAGTTAGAAGATGCTGCAGCCAGCCTGGGGGGGGGGGGAGTCATCCTGCAACCCTCAGAGAGGACTGGAGGCTCTTGCTGCAGATTGCCCACAGACAGAGAGAGGCCTTGGGGATCAGGGAAGGCAGCAGTGGGAAGGGATCCTCAGAGGGATCCAGAACTACCTGTAGAAGGCAGGCGGCCAGGCTGCAGGTTGGTAACTGAACCTCATCCCGAGGGAAAATAAGTATAGGGATCAGTTCAGGGACAGAGGAACAGCGTTTTGTCTTATTTTATTTGTGCCCACCCAGTGATGTTTTCCTTTCTGTGTTTGATTCAAAGTGCCTTTTTGTGTTTAAAATCCTGTTACTTGTAAATACTCAATAAAATCTTTGTTCTTTGTTTAAAACCCCAGTCTGGTGCTCTGACCATGGAGTCTCCCCCGCTCTGCCCACTATCAGTGTCTTAAGAAGGGTCCTGGGAGGGGAAAAGCCCAAAAACGTGCAGGTGCCAACCCTCCAGAAGAAACCCAAAGCAAACCCATAGTTTCATCTCCAAACCCCAGGAATCAGCCAGAGGGGTCTCACTGCCCCTCAATAAAGGCATAGGGGAAGTCAGTGAGTGGTGGCAGCTACTGAAGTGACAGAAGCCCACCAAGGAGGTGGGAAGGCGAAGCGGGGCTCACGAGCCACAAACTGGCTGCTCAGTCCCCCAGGGCTGAGGGTGGGCATCCGTTTCACCACAGTGGAAAACTGAATTCTGTAACCCTTCAGCAGCAGCCATCTATACCTTGTGCCAATAGCCACTGATGGACCTCTGATCCATGTGTTTATCCAGTTGAAGATTAATTTTACTTTTTTTATTTTTAGATTCTGATCTGAGCCTGAGTGAAAGATTTCAAAGTGGTGCTGGCAAGTGCAAGAGACAGAGACTTGAAAATGCTATGGTAATGAAGTTAAGACCAATCACTGCTTTCGTGCATCAACCACTCATTGAGGCAACAAGAGCCAGCAGTGAAGCTATCCAGCCTGAGCCAACTACTAGCATGCAACCAGACAAAAACTTCCCTGAAAGAGATACAGGGAAGCAGGGTGTGGAGCAGCAAGCTGATTATGAGGAAGCAGCCATGATGCTGGCTCAAACTGAAAATATAGAACTAATTCAAGAGTCACTTACTGGACAGGGAGAGGCTGAAGCGCCACAAGAAAATAATGTAAATAGATTTTGCAGTTCACACCTGAAAAGATAGGCCAAGTCCAAGGTGTTCCAGATGCAGAATGCCAAACATAGATCTACTGTAACAGATGTTGGTTTGTAGTCAAAGTTATCACATGAGGAAGTATCCTATTGGGTAGAGAGGGGTCCCTCTCAAGTTCTGCATCATTGTGGACCATTTTCAAATTCCAAGCAAGTGTACAAAAAGCAGTCCGGGTTGAGCACAAAAGCTCTTTTTTATTCAACAAAAGCAAATGGGGAAACATATAACCGAGAGTGGCTTGTATATTCTCCCTCAGAAGGTCAGATTTTTGCTTTGTTTGTAAACTCTTTCCAAATCTTGCATCTTCTTCCACAGCTTTAGCTACTGAAGGGTTTGATGACTGGCAAACCCCCCATCTTATCCAAATTCATGAAAACTCAGAGAAGCATAGAAATGCCATGTTGGCCTACCTAACAAGGAAGCGAGGGCAAACGTTAACTTCCAAGCTAGAGGAACAAGTAAAAGCAGAACAGCAGTACTGGCGGCATGTCATGGAGAGAATTATTGCTGTAATGTGCACTCTTGTAGAACAATTCTTACCATTCAGAGTAGACAATGAACACTTTGGGGCGCGATCATATGCACCTATTTGCGACACGAGAAGGACAATTCCCCGCCAGCTCAAAGTGGTGCAATCACACAAGCACATCTGGGAGCGTCCCATAGCCATCGTCAAACTGTTGCAAGCTGCTTTGAGCTGGTGGGGAATTGGCGTAAAAAGCTACTGGTGACAAGGCCGTCTCAAATGGTTTACAACAGCCCAGAACTGGCCTTTCCCTGTATGATTACGCAGGCGCAAACATGTGGCCTCAGGGCTTGGGTTTTTTGGTTTTTCCCCCTGTCCCGGTATGCACATCATCGGATGACCCCCTGGGTGGAGAGGCAATTCATCGATCCCTCGTTTCAGCAAATAAGTGCATTGAAAATGGCCGGAACACCCCCCCCCCCACTCGCCCGCAGTTGCGTGTGATCATGCAGCAGCAGTTTGCCCTTGCAGGTCCATGGACCTGAGTGATCCCGCAACTGCGGCACAAATTGTGCCGGCGCAAATTTGCATTGCTTCCCGTCCGCCTTATCTCGCTCGCGTGGCCGCAACCTTGGATCTCCAAATAATGGCAGTTATCTTGGTCTTAACTAGTGGCAACATTTGATCCATTTTTACTTGCTCATATCAATCGGTGTGGACATTCTGGATCAGGCAATCCCTCTTATTTGTCAAAAACTATATGTGAGGAAATAACTCATGGCAAAAAAGTTAAGGATGCAATTCTGGCTGATGTGAGAAAGGCTGGATATTTCAGCTTTTCAGTAGATTCCACTCCTGACATTTCACATACTGATTGGTTGACTTTCATTATCAGATATGTATCACCTGAAGATGGTCTGCCAACTGAGAGATTTTTAACTTTCCTTGAGCTAAAAGACTACTCAGGAGGAAGCATGGCTGATCTAGTGTTCAACTATTTCACTACTGAGCTTGAAATTGACTTTCGAAAATGCCGTGGTCAGTCTTATGACAACACTGCCAACATGGCTGATAAGTACAATGGTATGCAGCAAAAAGTCATTAAAAAAACAATTTGCAAGATTTATTCCATGCACAGGTCACTCTTTAAATCTGCTGGGCCATTCAGCTGTGGATTGCTGCCTTGATGCAGTGAACTGTTTTGGCATTATCAATGAAATTTATACCTTCTTTTCACCCTCCACAAAGAGATGGGCAGTTCTAAAATCATTTTTGCCACCTCAGTCTAAAGTGCCCAAATATTTGTCAGATACTAGGTGGGATGCACTTGCAAAAGCCACAGAAGCTGTTTTGTTACAGTGCTATCACTGATGCCCTCAGTCATTTGTACTCTGATGTTAATGGGAAGGGTGAGACCAGGCTTCAAGCTAACAATCTTTTGCAGAAAATGGAAGAACTGGAATTTGTGTTCATGCTGCGTTTTTGGACCCGTGTGCTAGGTCATTTTCACAAGGTCAGCAAAGCCCTTCAGAAATCAGACCTGTTATTGAGTTCTTGTGCAAGTTTGTACAGTTCATTTCTGGATTTTTAAAGGAAAATTAGAGAAGATTTTGATGAGTTTGAGAAACAAACAAAAGCCACCTTGCCAAATGTTAACTACAAAACAAGGAGACAAAGAGCAAGGGAATGGCAAAGAAATGACAGAAGTGCACCTGATGCCTTAGATGCACTTTCTTCAAGAGATAAGTTTAGGATAAAATCCTTTATTCCTATATTAGATGTACTTGAAGCCAATTTAAAAAGAAGAAGTACTGTGTACAGTGATGTTGCACAACTGTTTTCCATTCTTGCTAATCTGACAGCATCTAAGCAAGAAGTTCAGCAAGGTGTTTGAACTGTTGATGGAAGCATACCCAGAAGATATTGACCTGAAACTTATTGATGAACTTTTGCACTTTTACCTGTACGTGAGACAAAGCCATAGGCTTACAGAAGAGCACTCTCTGTCTCATACAGACCTTTATCAAATTATATACAAGGAAAAAATTCAGATGGCCTTTCCTAATGTGGAAGCAATCTTGCGGCTATTTCTTAGCTTTATGGTCAGTAACTGCTTGGGAGAGAGGAGTTTTACAAGACTCAAAAGAATTAAAAATGAATCTTAATAGGGCCACAATGTCGCAAGAGAGGTTGTCCGCACTGAGCATTCTGTACATTGAAAGTTACAAATTTAGACAAACAAATTTTGATGAAGTTTTGGATGATTTTGCTATGAGGAAGGCTTGAAAAAAACATTTTAGTCTTACTGTATTTGATGGTTGTAGTTTACTTCTTAATATGTATTTTAAAACTGACTGTTTAATGACAACATAAAGTAGATTCTAAAAGTGCCACAATGTCAGTTAATCATGATCATATTATTTACACTTCCCAGGCAATAGAATTTGTAAACTCAAGGTTGTTGTGTTTTTTTAAAATATATATTATAACTTCATTTTCCTAAAAATTAATACTTATTCCACCAAAGGTTTACAAAGTTCAGTTATTGCAAAAGTTTTTCAGTGTTAATTTTAACATTTATGCATTTTTTTTCAATCACAGTATTTAACAATAACATCTAATGTCCTTTAGAGGAAAAATTGTGAATTGCAGAATTTTAAATACCCATCACCATTCTTGGCTTCACTCAGTTTTGTTTATAACATTCCTCCATTTTCTTCTAGTCGTGAGGGTGAGGGATTGGGAGGGGCCTCACAAGTGGAGTAGCCTAGGGCCAGTGTTCCCTCTAAGCTGAGTTAGTGTGAGCTAGCTCACAGTTTTTTAGCCTCTGGCTCACACATTTTTGTCTTAGCTCAGGAAGGATGGCTCCAGAGCAAACTAATTTATGCCGTAGCCAAATCACTTGTTCCAACTTTAGTGCCAGTAGCTCACAAAGTAGAATTTTTGCTCACAAGACTCCACAGCTTAGAGGGAACATTGCCTAGGCCCTCTCTTCAGAGCCAGTCTGGTGTAGTGGTTAAGTGCGCGGACTCAAATCTGGGAGAACCGGGTTTGATTCCCCACTCCTCCACTTGCACCTGGCTGGATGACCTTGGGCAAGCCATGGCTCTGTACCAGCTGTTCCCTCAAGGACAGCTTGGGAAAGAGCTCTCTCGGCCCCACCTACCTCACAGGGTGTCTGTTGTGGGGAGAGGAAGGGAAAAGGAGTTTGTAAACTGCTCTGAGACTCCCTTGGGGAGTGGAGGGCGGGGTATAAATCCAATCTCTTCTTCTTCTTCTTCTTCTTCATCTAAATCCATTCCTGGTTGGCAAATGGAAACTTTTCAACCATCCTCCAAATGGCTGTTATAAACCTTTGAAATTAGTGAGATTTAGGAATACATTGAAACATTTCTTTCCTGTGGATTTCAATAAAAATTTAGACATGCCTGATTTCCACTGGATTATAATCTTGGTTTATGCTGCTCTATATTAAATGCTGGACTGGTTAGTGGTTATAGGTGCTCTCAACTACTAGTAGCAGCTTGCAAAAGAGCTTTCCTTTGGACTGCAGCTAGATTCTATACTAATGTACTTTCAACCAAGAACATATGAAAAGAGCAATGATGACATCCAGAGGACAGTTGGTTTCATCAAAGCTACTGTATGCAGCCTTAGCAAATATCCTGGGGCTATACCCCTCACCTACTTTTTCAATTTAAAGTCTGTTCCTATTAAATCAGCTATAGGCAGCCGGCTAAATTCTTCTAATTTCCCAATCTTACACAAGTGACCTTGCGAAGTTGAGCATTTCACCTCCAGTGGAGAAAAAGGTACATGAATAAGACAAACCTTCCTTAATGACAGTGTTTTTGGTCTGTGCTTCTGCTAACCCATATTGAAAAGTAAAGCACTCATCTTCCTGGCACATTAAGAAGTGTCTGGTTTATTTTACTTTTAAGTATGCCCACTGTGGCATCTCCCACTATATGTGGTTTCTTGGCTAATCTGTCTTTGTAACCTAGTACATTCTGTCCCCCCCCCCCCACTTTGTGAGTGGAGTATTGCTGGACAGGTGCACCATATGTGCAAGCTTTTGTTAAGAAAAGGCTCCAAATGTTACAAAAGGATCTATGGGCTAGCATCTATTTATTGACAAATCTGAAGGAGATACATTACCAGTGTTACTCTGTTAAACACAGCTCCACAATCAGAATTTAATTGAAGTATGGTGCCTATAATACGCTGAGATATTTGTGTTCTTCAGCATTTTATGAATTTGAAACAGATGGCCTATGACCAGGAAACAGTGAAGAACAGACTGGTGTAAAGCAAGCTGGCTCTCTGACAAGCCCAGGTACAGCTGTGGTATGTATTTTATTCAGCAGGCCCTCCTGCTGTACCTGCAGGCTGCTCTACCAGAGATTCAACTATGACTGGCAGAATGAAGAGCAGAAGCAAGCACGAGTCCAGATTTTTTCCCATAGTCCATAATGTCTGAGAACCCAGTAGAATCACCATGATAGAAATCATGCCAAATAAATTTATTTTTTGTGTTCTGCAAAATATAATAAGAACATTGGCATTTTGAGAACATTTCCACTGAGTTGTCGTCTGATGACTTGAGGGAAGAAAGGATGCTGGGTAATTCACTAAAATGAACAAACAAAAATCAAAGTATGGTCAAATCAGTGGTCCCCAAAAACAATGTTAGTGGGAACTATCCATGGAATTTTGACTTTGTCTGAAGCCATTTGCATCAGAAAACAGGATTAAGTAGTCATCCCATACTTAGGCAGATGTTCTCCATCGTCCCCCAACATTCACTTTCAGGTACCTTCCAAAGACTCCCGCATTCATCCTAACCTGTTTGTGAATTCCCATGTTAAGTGGAACCAGATAGCTCAATATACTAACTGCGTAAGTTCAGTTCTTTCAATGGGATGCAATTATGGGCACTCACTATGACAACTGCAAAAATGTTTTAGGACATACCATTACAGGACAGAATCATAGAGTTACATGTGACCCAAGGAATCACCTAATGCAGCCCCATCCCCTAAGGCAGGCAGTCCTCTGTATCAAGCACCCCCAATAGACAGGTGACTTTATCTTTTAAAAAATCCACAAAAAAGAGAGTCTGTGATCTTCCCCAAGCACTTTGTGTTAATGTAGACCCATTATTAACTTGGTTATTATTACTTAGGTTAACCAAAATTTACCTTCCAATAATTTGTCTACTTCTTTTATTCCTTCCCCTATTTCCCCAGTGGGGGACCCGAAGTGGCATGCATCATTCTCCTCTCCTGTCAGAATCTGTCAATTCAGCCAATGTATTCTTGCATGCATTCTATGTATCCTATGTAACCTTTATGCAATATGTATTAGACCTTTGTATTAATCCTGTTTTGGTCGGGAGGGTGACAACCCTTAAGGGTGAGAACAAGGAGGCCTCTCATCTCTGCCTCCGCATTCCAGCTGCCCCGGCAGTAACTTCAAGGGGAGGATGGCTCTCATCTCTTATCTCATGCTAAAGAACCTTGGAGCCATGAATTGTTATGTGAACTGAGGGGTCGGGTTAGAGAAGGGAAATTTACTGCTTAACACCTCACTTTTTTCCTGTGTGAACCAAACGGTCAAGACACCTTTTAGCCCGCCAATTTTCCCTGAAGGGGATTGGCTACCTATGGGTAATTCAAACTCCTTGGAATGGTATAATAGACCCGCTTGTATTATTTGTCTCATCTCTGACAATAATCCGAGATGCTGTACTAATGTAGGAAGAGGTAATAAAGAACTGTGGTTAACCAACCAAGATCTGATCCTTGACTACTTTGAGCAGAACTCTCACAGATTGTCAGAGATCTGTGATTGGGACTCAGCCGTTCCTGACCATGTCAGAAGACGACGCGGTCCCCCTCAACCCTACTACTCCAGAGGAGACTCCCGTTACCCCGGCGGATCCGGGGAACGGGGGTGGTGGCGGCGGAGGAGGTCCCGAAGTGCCGGTGACCACGAGCCAGGGGGCTTACTACATTCCGCGACGCCCGGTTACCCATCAGAGCGTGACCCCCAAGTACGCATGGAGCCACTTCGGTCAGCGTACCGTGAATTCGTGGGTGCACGACCGGAAAGGGGTGAGAGTTTCGCTCACCGGAGATCAGCCCGATCGAGGGAGACCGAGCTACCTAGGAGACGACCGCGAGCCGATCTATCGTGGAGGGCCGCGTCGCCCGCCTCTCGAAGAGGAGGGGATGGATCTGTATGGGCCCGATCCGTATCGCGAGGAGCAGACGGTCCCTTTGGATCAGATGATGGGAGACCTGCGGCTTCAACTCACCGCCGAGCTCCGCGAGTTGGCCCTCGATCTCCAGCACCAATTTCGCGACGCTATGATGGCCATGCAAGGAGCCCTCCCCGGTCAAGGGGTCGGAGTCCCACTACAGCCGCCGGCGCCCGGAGGGGTTCCGGTTCAACCGCAGGCGCCCGCTCTACCCGCGCAACCAGCCCAGCCGGTCGTCCCAGTTCCAGCCCCAGGGCCCGTCCCAGCGCCAGCCCCCGTCCCGGCCGCGCCGGCCGCCCGCCCAGCCCCCTCCGACCCTTTGACGACTACTTTCGATGGGGACCCAGAGAAGCTACGTTTCTTCATGCTGGAGATCGGGAGATTCCTGGACAGCTGGGGCCACCTCTACCCCACCGAGAAAGAACGGATTGGCTACATCGGGTCCAAACTGAAAGACACTGCCAGCGACTGGTATGTGAGCCTGCACGACAACCCCGGACCTGAACTGCGCTCCCTGAACAACTTCATGTGGGCCCTCCGGCATCAGTTCGAGGACCCCCTGGGTGAGGAAAAAGCCCGCAATCAACTAAGAAAGCTGTTCCAGGGAAGGTCGTCAGTGAGGGACTACACCGACAAGTTCCGGCGCATCGCAGCAAAGATCCATGGGTGGCCGGAGGAGCTGTTCATGGAGAAGTATTGGGAGGGCCTGAACCCGGAAATCTACGAGACCGTGCTGTTAGGGGGCCGCCCTGGCACCCTGAACACCTGGATGAGAGCAGCCATCGACATGGAGGAGCGCTTCGCCCTAATTAAGATGGGAGCGTCAGCGACGGCGGCCAGCAAAGCAGCCCCCCGAGTGAAGCCCCGATCCAGCGTGCAAGATGTCCGAGATGCGAGGTTTCGACAGGGGTTGTGTATGAAGTGTGGGGAGAGTGGCCACTTCGCCTCCGCTTGCCCAAGAGGGGGGGGGAAAGGCCCGAAGACCTCCACCCCCGGAGCGGGAAGCACCCCTAGCCGGGGAAAAACACCCATGAAACCTCGGGCGTTGCAGCTGGAAGGAGTAGCGAGCGACCAGGGAGAGCTGGAGCTGATGGAAGCACAGATGTCGGGAAACTCCAACGGCCTGCAGTGAGCGGCGCAGAGCTGCAGGTCCCCCGCCAAGAAGCGCCATCTCCGGTGAGCATCCCCGGCCCCCTGTTATATATGGTAGTGACGGTGGTGACCCCCGGATCGGGTACCCACATGCGGGTTCGCGCTTTAATTGACTCTGGATGTGCGCGAGACCTGATCAGCCCCCTAGTAGTGGAGAGGTTGGGACCCAAAATCACCCCTTTACTGGAACCCCTAAAGTTTACACAGATGGATGGGTCGGAGATGAAGGAGGAGTGCATAGCAGAGACTGAGAGCCTGATTTTGGGAACGGGGGAGCACTGGGAGAAGCGAGCTTTCGTCATCACCCCAAACGCCCAGTTCCCTATGGTGTTAGGCAGCCCTTGGCTCGGGGCACACGACCCTTACATAAAATGGAGCGAGGGGAAGATTTCGTGGGTGGACGAACGCTGCCAGAGCCACCGGTGGGACCCGGGTTGGGGACCTGGACCTCCGACCCCGCCTCCCCCGACTCCCGCGCTCGCCCTCACACCTACCATGGTGCCTAAAGAATATAGAGACTTGCTGGAGGTGTTCAGCGAGACCGAGGCGGATGAGTTGCCCCCCCATCGGCTGTCGGACTGTGCCATAGAACTCCTCCCAGGCGAGAAACTCCCAAAAGGGAAATTATACTCCATGAGCCCGTTGGAACGGGAAGAACTGCGGAAGTTCTTGGACAAAAATTTGGCAAGGGGGTTCATCCGCCCAGCCAAGTCCCCCTTCGCGGCGCCCGTGCTGTTCCGAAAGAAAAAGGATGGGGGCTTACGGCTATGCACTGACTACCGGGGGTTGAATGCAGTCTCCACCACGAATGCCTACCCCCTCCCATTAATAAAGGACCTCTTGGCGGAGGCGGCCAAGGGAAAGATTTTTACAAAATTGGATCTACGAGATGCCTACTTCAGGGTGCGCATCAGGGAAGGGGATGAATTTAAGACTGCCTTTAACACCCCCTTGGGGCAATTTGAATATCTAGTGATGCCGTTCGGCTTAAGTGGCGCGCCCGGGGTCTTTATGAGTTTAATCAATGAAGTGTTGCACAAGCATCTATTTAAGGGCGTGTTATGTTACATAGATGATATCTTGATCTATTCTACTGATAAGAGTGCGCATGTGACTTTGGTCAGGGACGTTCTCTCAACCTTACTGAAAAACCAGCTTTATGTGAAACTGTCCAAGTGCGAGTTTCACCGTGAGTCCGTGGACTTCCTGGGCTACCGCATTTCTCAAAAGGGGTTGGAAATGGACCCGGGGAAGGTGGAGGCAGTGGTGCAATGGGAGGCTCCGCGAACAAGAAAGCAATTGCAGAGCCTCTTAGGATTTTGTAACTTTTACCGAACCTTCATCAAAGACTTTGCCAAAGTCACCCTTCCCTTAACGGACTTGTTAAAAACCAAGGGGAGGGGGCCCGAGGCCGGAAAGCCAGGAGAGAAATTGGCGTGGAATGGGGAATGTCAGAGGGCGTTTGAGACTTTAAAAACCCTTTTCACTTCCGAGCCCATTCTGGCGCACCCGGATGAAACAAAAGAATTTATAATTCATGTAGATGCCTCTGATGTAGCCATGGGGGGGGGGCATTTTACAAAGTGATTCGGAGGGAAAACTGCACCCCTTGGCTTACATTTCAAAAAAATTTAACGAAACGGAAAGGAACTGGTCGGTGTGGGACAAGGAAGCCGCAGCCATTAGGTTAGCGCTCACTACGTGGCGCCACTGGCTGGAGGGAGCGCAAACGCCGTTCGAAATATGGACTGATCATAAAAACCTGGAGGCGTTGCGCACTCAGCGGTCCCTCAATGCAAAGCAGCTGCGATGGGCTGATTTCTTTTCCAAGTTTAACTTCGTGCTTAAACATTTTCCTGGGAAGGCTAACTCCCTGGCAGACGCGTTGTCCAGATTACCCCAACATGAGAGTGTGAAAGAAGAGGTGGTTGATTCCATGTTCTCCCCCCAACAGCTGGGAGGGGTGGTAGTCACTCGGAGCCAGGCAAAGAAGGCCGAGCTCAACACGGGAAATTGCCAGTGGGGGGGGGAGTATGCTCCTGAAGAGATAGAGGAACTGGAAGCTTTGGAGGAATGTTCCAAGAGAGAGGACCACTGTTGGCTGCATGGGGACAAATTAGTGGTGCCTAAGGCCAAGCGCAAAGAAATCTTGCTAAATTGCCACTCCTCAAAGCTAGCTGGACACTTCGGTTTCCTAAAGACACTTAATTTGATCCAGCGTCAGTTCTGGTGGCCGCGCATGCGCCGAGACGTCTCGGACTTCGTCTCGGCATGCCAAACCTGTTTAATGTGTAAAAAGCGGGGGGGGGAAAGTCCCAGGATTGTTGCACCCCCTTCCCACCGCGTCAAGACCCTGGGAAGCCATAGCCATGGACTTTATCACCAATTTGCCCCCCTCCAAGGGAAAAACAGTGATTTGGGTGGTGGTAGACACTTTTTCTAAACAAGCACATTTCACCCCCTTCAAGCAATTGCCCACAGCCAAAGGAATGGCTAAAGCTTTCTTCAACCACGTGATCAAATTACATGCTTTTCCGAAGAGGGTGGTTTCCGACCGCGGAAGTCAGTTCGTTGCCACCTTCTGGCGGGAGCTTTTGAAATTAATGGACATAGAACCTGCCTTAAGTTCGGGTTACCACCCAGAAACCGATGGCCAATCCGAACGAACTAATCAAATTCTAGAGCAGTTCCTAAGATGCTACACAAATTATCACCAGGATAATTGGGTGGAATTGCTACCCTTTGCAGAATATAGTTACAATAACGCAGTGCATTCATCCACCGGGGTCTCACCTTTCATGGCAGTGGGGGGTTTTGAAGGAAAGCCACTTCCTACTATTAAAGAGGACTCTCAAGCCCCCCCCTCGGATTTTAAAAATTGGTGGTCCAGCCTCCAAGACTCCTGGCCATTAATAGGGAAAGCCTTGGACCATGCCAAAGAGGACTACAAGAAATATGCTGACCGTGGGCGAGCACCGGGATGGGATCTCCAGCCCGGGGACTCTGTTTATCTCTCTACTAAAAATATCCATGGGTTGCAGCCCAGCAGAAAACTGGGATGGAAATATGTTGGACCTTATAAAGTACTACGTAAGATCTCTGATGTGTCTTTTGAACTGGAACTGCCTAAATCACTGAGTTCTGTGCACCCTGTGTTTCATTTCAGCCTACTGAAGAAAGATCCTGGGCCGAATGCATGGCATCCAGTTCCTCCAGTTCCTCCTCCACTGATGAAGGAGGGGAGTCCTCACTTCGAGATAACTGAGATCCTTGACTCCAAACTACGAAGGGGCCACTTATATTATTTAGTTAGATGGTTGGATTTCGGCCCAGAGCACAATGAATGGATTCGTTCTGAACATGTTCATGCCCCCAAGCTGATTAAACTATTTCATAAAATGTTCCCTGATAAAGCTAGGTGAAGAGAATTATGGGGAGGGCAGGGTGTCAGAATCTGTCAATTCAGCCAATGTATTCTTGCATGCATTCTATGTATCCTATGTAACCTTTATGCAATATGTATTAGACCTTTGTATTAATCCTGTTTTGGTCGGGAGGGTGACAACCCTTAAGGGTGAGAACAAGGAGGCCTCTCATCTCTGCCTCCGCATTCCAGCTGCCCCGGCAGTAACTTCAAGGGGAGGATGGCTCTCATCTCTTATCTCATGCTAAAGAACCTTGGAGCCATGAATTGTTATGTGAACTGAGGGGTCGGGTTAGAGAAGGGAAATTTGCTGCTTAACACCTCACTTTTTTCCTGTGTGAACCAAACGGTCAAGACACCTTTTAGCCCGCCAATTTTCCCTGAAGGGGATTGGCTACCTATGGGTAATTCAAACTCCTTGGAATGGTATAATAGACCCGCTTGTATTATTTGTCTCATCTCTGACAATAATCCGAGATGCTGTACTAATGTAGGAAGAGGTAATAAAGAACTGTGGTTAACCAACCAAGATCTGATCCTTGACTACTTTGAGCAGAACTCTCACATCTCCTCCCTTTTATCCTCACAACCAGGGGTCCGTTGGGGCCAGAGCGCTCCACCAGCTCAGGAGTGGCCACTAGGGCAGCTGCGGGCCGAATCAGATTCTCTGATCTGATTCGGCCCGCTGCCGAATTGCCGCCAAAATTCGGCGGCAACTTTAAAAGCGACTGGAGGGGAGGGGGTTTGAACATAGCTCATGTTCAAGAAGATTGGACCAGGGGGTTCAATTCTACGGGCCCCCAAAAAGGTTGCCCCCATTTCCTCCATTGTTCTCTGTGGCAGGAAAAAAGTAACACTTTTTCCCAGCATAGAGAACAACGGAGGGGATGGGACAACCTGTTTGGGGGCCCATAGAATTGGACCCCCTGGTCCAATCTTCTTGAAATTTGGTGGGTATTTCGAGGAGAGGCCCCAGCAGCTACCCTGCAAGTTTGGAGCCTCTCCCTCAAATCCCCTTTCCTCCAGCCCCTCATATACCCTATGAGTTTTTGCCATTGGTTTCAATGGCCCATAGGGTATAATGGGGCTGAAACTGACATTCCCTTTCTGATGCACTTCTGGTGATGTCAGGGGACGTGGCATATGCTAATGAGTTATTCTAATGAGTTACGCTAATGAGCTCCTGCACCTCTTTTTCTATGAAAGGATCCCTGCTCACAACAACCCTGTGTGGTAGGCTAGGCTGAGAGTGGGTGACTGGCCCAAGGTCACCCAGCAGGCTTCCATGGCAGAGTGAGGATTCAAACTGGGGTCTCCCAGATCCTAGTCTGATACTCAGATCACCACACTGTACTGCTTTTCTGAACCACTGGCTTTCCCCCTATTCTCAGTCTTTTCAGATACTGGAAAACTGGCTCTCTGTTTCTTGACCTCATTTTTTCTCCAGTCTAAACATATCCAGTTCATTCATATTTCCCCATATTTAAAAAAAAAAATCAGTAAAATACCCATTTAATGGTGGAAAGGTGGCCTAGGGATGCATAAATCCTTGCATAATGAGCTATGTTCATTATGTTACATTCTTCACTGTTTAGCCAACCATAGAGAATGTTTTCTAAAGCCCTGCACTTTTGCTTCTTCTGAATTCCGACCATAGTGGTGCTGATTATTGCTCACTTCGGCATGCTCCCCTTTCTGAGAACAGCAATCATCGTTGCCTTTCAGCCAAGCCTAAAAGTTAGTTTCCCTCTTTCTTTCTTTTCTTAGCAGATTGATCAGCAATAATTTCTGACTGTTACTATTTTTGATGGCCTTTAAGAGGGCAAATGACTCTCCTATGTTTGAGTCAAACTTTCTGAAGAAGTGGTACCCAGTATTCGAGAAACTTTTAAAGGATGTAGATTCCTCATATTCCTTTAGCAATCATCGTCATTTCACATTTATTTTGTTAATTTAACAATTAAGTTTTCTATAAGGTAGTATTGAAGTCTGCCTTGTAGTATAGGTATTTCAACAATTTTGATGTTCTGTTACTGGTTGATGTTTTGCCATTGACTGATGTTATTTTTGAACATTTTTCTTAATACATTTTTTTAATTAAGCTATTTTTTAACAGTTTACCGCAAAATCAGTGTCCTTTGCACTTAGGGATCTTTTATTTGTGGTGGGTCACACTTGGTCACAAAACACAAATGACTAGATAATACCATCCTAATTTATTGTTTACAATATACCTTGCAACATCTTTTTATAACATACCTTGTGTTTATCCTGAATTACCCGATTAATACAATACAATCAGGGGTCATTTCGTAGAAAAAGAGGTGCAGGAGCTCATTAGCATAACTCGTTTGCATAACTCATTTGCGTATGCCACACCCCCTAACATACCGGAAGTGTGTCAGAAGGCAACACCCACCCCTCAGGCTCCACTCCACAGGTGAGTGAAACTGACCTGCTCTTCCTCCATTCCCTTCCCCATCCAATACTTTGTGCAATAAAAATAAGCGTAAAGAACACACCCTCATTCTCTTCCTGCTCCCTTGAAACCACCAGGTTTCAAGTAGACTTGAGATACCCAGGACATGTGCACCACCCGTCCCTTCCCCTTCCCCTCCCCACAACAAGACACCCTGTGAGGTAGGTGGGGCTGAGAGAGGTCTTTTGAGAACTGCTCATGAGAGAACAGCTCTGAGAGAACTTGTGACTGGCCCAAGGTCACACCAGCAGCTGCATGTGGAGGAGTGGGGAATCAAACCCGGTTCTCCCAGATTAGAGTCCAACTCCTGACCACTACACCAAACTGATGGGGTGGAAGCTGCTGAAGGGTTGGTGAAATTTCTCCAGTACTTATGTGCCATGTGCCCAGATAAAAAATGGTATACTTAGAAAATGTATATGCCACCTTGAGCAAGTCTCTGGAAAAGCAGCACACAGTCATAAAAGGGACAATGATAAAATCATCAATATTAAAACAAAACATTAAAAACAATAAAGACCCTAGCAGGGCTTTCCCCGGGGCACTGCGCCTCTGCACTGCTCGGGGAAGCCGAGGAGGGGGCGGGGCTTGGTCATGTGCCCGCCCCCTGGGCTCCTCACTCTCGGAGCTTAGCTCCTGTGCGCTCCCGCTCCAACGGACCCCTGAATACAATTATCCTTATCAGCTGCATCTATCAGCCACTATTCTATTTGTTGGCCAGGCACTGGTCTGCTTTGTAATTGTATGTGTTTAAAAGATCCAACTGGAGCAGCATCTCTTGTTCTTGTCAATCTTATTCAACTACATAAGTACCAAAAAAAAGTGGAAAGAAGACATTGTCTGGCTTAATAATGAATTGAAGAAATTTTTATACATCTGCCATTTTCAGCTAGCACATGGACAAAAATCCAATAATGTTACACACATGCATTCTTTATTTAAGATCCATTGCCCGCCTTTGCCCCCTGCCTGCAAACGCCTCCGAATGTGATGTGATGATGTCACCCAGAAGTGACATCACCAAGCTACCGACATTGCATGGCAGCACTCTAGTTTTTGGACAAAACTCTATGGTAAATTTGGGCAAAAACCATAGAGTTTGCTCAATAACTAGAGCATTGCTGTGCAGTGTTGGCGATGTGATGACATCACTTCCAGGTGACATCATCATGCTGCGTGCATGCAGAAGATCCCAGCACGGCCCGAAGATCCCCCTGCTGGGAAGAAGGTAGGACCTGGCAACCCTAAGAGAAAGTCAGGCTCACTGGGATGTTAGAGACTCATTTAAATTACATTTGTGTTTTCTATTGTCTGATGAAATGCTTCCAGAAAATCTTCCACTGATTTCTACTTAATGGTAACAATCTTCTTGATTTGAGGCATGGTGTGTTGATGTAACCTCCCATGGCCTTCTGTTAGTTTTGAGTGAGGTAAAATCTATATCGACCAATACAGAAATGAGAGTATTGTGGCAGAGAAAAACATTGTTTTGGAAAGAGGCTATGATTTCAAAAGTACAACTCCCATAATGAATTCATTGCCTCACTGTATTCCACAAAACACACTCTGTCTGCTTTGCATCAGTGCTGCTCATGCTTATAGTCCAATCCTATACTTAAATAACTCCCAGTTCCCCAAGCAGTGAGGCATGAGTGAGCCTGGAAGACAATGAGAAATACATTTCTAGATTAGGCTTTTTGTTTTCTGCCCACTTAGAATGAAATTTTCAGAGGCTATACTAAAGATGTAAAAATTCTGGAAATTTTGAAGATGCTGAAAAAAAAATCCCCCCCCTTTTTTTTACCCCAGAAAGAAAATGAAATTTTGAGAAAAATCAAAATATATGCAATACTTACTTTCCTGTGAAGCCTAAACTTCTTTTACCATTTAACAACATATATACATAATTTATAACTAAAAAAATTAAATCATACTATTTGTCATGTTTTTGGAATTTAGAAGTACAAGTGGAGACCCGCAAGAAACTTGCAAAATGGTTATCCCTTTACTCACACCTTTGCTTCCTCCTCTCTCCCCCTACATCTCTCACACTCTTTCTCCTTTCTGTCCCCCCTTTTCTTACTCTCTCTCCTCCATGCATGTTACTTCCTCTCTCTTTCCAACCCGTCATCATTCTCTTTGTTTTTCTGCCTCCCCACTTCATCACTTTCTCTCTTTCTGCGCCCCATTCCATTACTCTTTCTGCCTCCATCACTCTCCCAGCCTCCTGCCTGATTCCTTCCCCACCCTGCACAGCAGCAGCAGTGCTGGTGGTACTCCTAGCCAGGGGTCATTTTGTACAAATAGAGGTGCAGGAGCTCATTAGCATAGCTCATTAGCATAACTTATTTGCATATGCCACACCCCTTGACATCACCAGAAATATGTCAGAAGGCAACACCCACTGCTTAGGCTCCACCCCCAAAATCTCCAGGTACTTCCCAAATCTTTATGCCAATAAAGGTATATGTATGTATGTATGTACTTCCCAAATCAGAGCTGGCGAGCCTACCCTCCTTTCTATTTTGTTCTAACAAAGGAAGGAAGGAAGGAAGGGAAGGGAAGGGGAGGGAGGGAATGGGGAGGGAGGGAAAGAAGGCAAACAGATGGGGAGGGAGGAAGAGAAAGAGGTAGGGAGGAAAAGAAGGCAAAGAGATGGTAGGAGGGAGGAAGGGAGGAAGGAGGGAGGGAGGGAAAGAGGACAAAGAGATGGGGAGGGACTGGGAGGGACGGAGGAAGAGAAAGAGGGAGGGAGGGAAAACAGGCAAAGAGATAGGGAGAAAGGAAGGAAGGAAGAGAAAGAGGGAGGGAGGGAAAGAGGGCATAGAGTTGGGTTGGGACTAGGAGGAAGGGAGGGAGGGACAGAGGGACAGGATCCCTATGTGGGATGGCTTGCACGCCAGTTCACCCATACACACCCATCCCACCCGATCAAGCCCCCGCCACCACCACCCCAGCCAGGCTGCCCATGGCTCACCCAACCCCGATCAAGCCTCCACCACCCCCATGGCTTTTCCACCCCCTGATCAAGCCCCTGCCACCACCACCCACCCCAGCCAGACCGCCCATGGCTCTCCCACCCCTGATCAAGTCCCTGCCACATACCCCATGACTCTCCCACCCAGATCAAGCCCCCACCCACCCCGCACCAGGCAGGTCGCCCCCACCTGAAACAAGCCCCCGCCCGATACCCCCACCAACACCTTGAAATGGATCCGGAACTCAATAGGCAGCCAGTGCAGGTCATGCAGCACCAGGCAAATGTGCACCCACACAGGTATCGCTGTCAACGCCCATGCTGCTATGTTCTGCACTAGCTGCAGCTTCTGGAGCAGAGTCAAGGGTAGCCCCGCATAGAGAGAGTTACAATAATCCAGTCTGGAAGTGACCATTGCATGGATCACTGTAGCTAAGTCTTGGGAGGTGAACCCCAGGCTCTTCACCCTCAGGGCCAGGACCAGAGGAGCCCTGTTGAAGACTGGGAGCCTAATCCCCTGTCCCAGTCCCCCACAACTCAGGTACAGGACCTCAGTCTTAGATGGATTTAGCTTCAGTCGGCTCTGACATAACCATCCAGCCACAGCCTGTAACACCTCCTCCAGATCTCTCAGGGCCATGTCTGGGTGGCCATCAGTAGATAGAGCTGGGTGTCATCTGTATACTGATGACATCCCAGCCCATACCTCCAGATAATCTGGGCAAGGGGGCGCATGTAGATATTGAATAACATAGGGGAGAAAATTGCTCTGGCATCCCACATTCCAGTGGGTGTCGCCAGGATAACTCTCCCCCAAATGCCACCCTTTGTCCCTGACCTTGAAGGAAGGAGGCTAGCCACTGCAAGGCAAGCCCCCATATCCTAGCATCGGCGAGGTAGTGGGTTAACACATCATGGTCAACCATGCTGAACACTGCTGATAAATAAAGAAGTATCAGCAGCGCTGATCCGTCTCAATCCAGATGTCTCCAGAGGTCATCCACCAGGGTGACCAACACGCTCTCAGTCCCATGGATGGGGTGAAAGCCAGACTGAAAAGGGTCCAGGATCTTAGCATCCTCCAAGAAAGTCCGTGTTGCCACTGTCCTCCCTATTACCTTACCCAGAAACAGTAAATTAGATACTGGGTGGTAATTATTAAGGGCCGTAGAGTCCAAAGAAGATTTTTTTTAAAGAGGGGGTGGACCACTGCCGCCTTCAGTCCCCCTGGGAAGGTCCCTGTTAAAAGGGACAAGTTGATGATCTCTTTCAGGGGGATCCGCACCTCATCGCCACAAGCTTTAACCAGCCACAATGGGCAGGGATCCAGGAGGCATGTAGTAGGCTTTACAGCCACCAGACTCTTGTCAACTTTGTCCTGAGAAAGCAGACTGAAGTGATCCAGAATTGGACCCGAAGACGGCCGGTGGGCTTCCGGATCTTTTATTGTATCAAGTGTGGTCAGGAGGTTGCAGCAGAGTGACAAGACTTTGCAAAATAGCTCACAGCCTATCACCACGGCCTCACGGCCTATCACCAATTCCCTAGTGTCTGGAATGCACTGTGGCAAGTTAGTCAATGACCAAATAGTTCTAAATAACTGGGCTGGGTGAGAGCTAGCAGATACAGTGGAGGTCATGTAGAAATCCTTTTTTGCATCCTTCACTGCCATCTCATAGGTTCTCATAAACGACCTATAGGATGCTCTTGTAGCTTTGTCATGAGCTCATCGCCACCCTCTCTCTAGCTGTCTTAGCTCCCGTTTCATCCACCATAGTTTGGTACAGGGGCGAAGAGGACGCCGGGGAGCAACTTCGTTGATGGCTTCGGAAAGACGGAATTGCCAATCTTCCACCAGCACATCCAATAAGTCGCCAGAGGGAATCGGATCCCGCAGAGCTTCCTGAAACCTATTTAGGTCCATTTGACTTTGCGGGTGAGCATAAATCTGCTTGCTGCCTAAACAGAGAAGGTTAGGGATATCCAGATGGGCCTTCAGGACCAGGTGGTCCGACCATGGTACTGCATCTGCAGTAATCTGGTCCACCATAATCCCTGATGCAAAGATAAGATCTGGCATGTGGCCTGCTTGATGTGTGGGAGTCGATACAAACTGGGAGAGTCCTAGTGCCGCCATGGATGACACCAGGTCTGTGGCCTGAGAGAAGGCTGCATCATCTGCAAGGACATTGAAGTCCCCCAAGACCTTGGAGCACCAGGTGCTCCAAGGCCCAGCCAGATACGGCCTCCAACAGGCCCGAAAGGGCATTTGCGGTCGGTACACCAGCCAAATAGCCAAACTCTCCTCAGCCTCCCACAGGAGATCCACACATTCAATGCTGGCAATCTTTGTCTCAGGGAGTGGCCTGAAGGAGACAGCCTCTTGGATGAGTAGGGTCCCTCCCCCATCAGTCTGGGACTGGTGGAGGACTGAAAAACCCGGAGGGACCAGTTGGTTCAGGGCGACTGTTCCACCCTCCCTCACCCAGGTTTCAGTCACGCAAGCCAGTTCTATCCCTTGTTCTATCAAATAACTTTGCAGGACAGAAATATTATTATTGATAGACCTGGCATTGCACAGCACCGGTGTCGGAGAAGGGTATATTTTCCTATCCCTACAGCCAGCATCTCTTGAGATGGGACAAAGGTTGGAAGGGGATCAAGCGTATCCATATCTCCTTCTCCTTCCCTTATTCCACCTTGCCCCACCGCCATACCTGCCCCACCCCATTTGCACTGGAATCCCCTACCCCCACCTTGTTTCCTCCATCAAATCCTACTGGCCTGGATCTTGGCCCACTAGGCGTCTGATGAAAACCACAATAAACGTCACAATCCCTGGCAATTTCCACCCAAACAATCCCCAGTTCCAGTTCCTAATAATACTTCCCGACCACCTGTCTCAATTTCAGACCCAAGAAACCTGCTAATTTGCCAATTTATTATTACATTTAAATAAACTCCAATAATATATTCAACTCCCCAGTCAGTTTATAGCAAAGCAGCCCATCCATTTTTTGATTAATTAAAACAAACATAGGAGGGGACCAAATGCAACAAATCCTTACCCCAGTGTTTTTCAACCACTGGTGTGCCGCGAGATATTGTCAGGTGTGCCGCGGGATTTTTTCAATGAAAGAAATGTGCCTTCCGGGCTGACCTTCCAGGACGCGTTTGCGCATGCGAGAAAGAACAGTGGCATGCTCTCGCTGATTCCTCTCGCACGCTCTGTGGCCGGCCTGAGGTAGGAGGGAGCCGCCATTGAGGCTCACTTTGGATCTGTAACTTACGATTTCAAGTTGAGTGGCTATTACGTGTATTTGTAATACTGTCATAGTTAATACTTGAGCTGAGGCAACTAATGACCCATTTATCTTGTATTTCAGTGTTTTTCAACCACTGTGCTATGAGATATTGTCAGGTGTGCCGCGGGATTTTTTCAATGAAAGAAATGTGCCTTCCGGGCTGACCTTCCGGGACGCGTTTGCGCATGCGAGAAAGAACAGTGGTGCGCTCTCGCTGATTCCGCTCGCACGCTCTGTGGCCGGCCTGAGGTAGGAGGGAGCCGCCGTCGAGGCTCACTTTGGATCTGTAACTTACGATTTCAAGTTGAGTAGCTATTAAGTGTATTTGTAATACTGTCATAGTTAATACTTGAGCTGAGGCAACTAATGACCCATTTATCTTGTATTTCAGTGTTTTTCAACCACTGTGCCGTGAGATATTGTCAGGTGTGCCGCGGGATTTTTTCAGTGAAAGAAATGTGCCTTAGCTCGAAAAAGGTTGAAAAACACTGCCTTACCCAATCTCTCTCTCTAACCGAAGCCCCCACCCTAGCAAGTAATAACTATCTTTCAGTACTTGGTTTAAGCCCTCCTAATGAATAACTATCTATTCAATAAATTTGATCAATCAACCAGTATAATTCAAATCTAATTTCTACTCTCAAATAAGTAACCTTATTTAATCAGAGTTCAAAGTGCATGATCTCACATACTTCAGAAAATATATCAGCAAGAAAGGTGCTAATATAGCCAAAATACTCCTACACACTGGGAGATCTCCGATCCTCCAAGACCAGCTGCCATGGACAAAGAGAAGCCTGCATTTATTGTTGGGGTGTGATGCCTTAACCTCTGCCTCTATCACCACATCCCCCAAACTGCAGTGAGCTGCCTATTGACAGGTCCAGACAAAGCCTCTGCCTCTTTTTCTATCTTTACTCCATTCTACACAAAGTAACAGTGGACACTGTCTTGTTCAGTAGAAAACCTGCTAATGAGACAATAATGTCTCTTACATGCCTAATAAAACAGAATAACAAAATTCATTCCAGCATCAGCTTTCATCATGGCACGTCATCAGATTCACCCAACGATCAAAAACCCTTATGCTGAAATAAATTTTGTAAATCTTTAAGCTGCCGCTGGAAATCTTGCTTTAGTTCCTGCTACAGACTAACACACCTACCCATCAGGAATACATCTGCTTCATCACTCTTTCCCTTTGTTGCCCCTATCACGGCCCAACGAATTAAAATCATACCTTGAGATGATAGAATAATGATCAAATCTGAACCCTTCTGAGCCTTATTGAATATCATGAATTATGTTGTTTGCATTCGTTACAGTAACTATCATATTAAAGTGCACCTCAGCATCTAGTCATGCCAGCCACGTGACCATGGAAATGTCTTCGAACAGCGCTGGCTCTTCAGCTTGGAAACAGAAATGAGCACCACCCTCTAGAGTCAGGTTCAACTGGCTTTCGAGCAAGGGAAATCTTTACCTTTAATCACATTATTCAGGAGAGATCTTGATTAGCTGTTACCCAGCAACACATTCCTAAACTGCAGCGCAGGCATGCCCAGGTGAAGGACATGTAGCCTGAACTTCAGCCTCTATCCCCACCCCCGGTCTATTCCAGACCTGCCTATATACCAGCAGGCACAACCAAAATTCTCCCCTTCCTCCCAGATGTACCCTAACTGATGGGGGAAAGAACTGGTGCTTATTACAGAACTAGAAATTCTTCCTGAAGCCACTGCTGGTCCAATGACTGGCAAAAGGCAGGAGCACTGAGTACAGAAAGGCCAACTGTGATTATCTTGTCAGAAAGAACATCAGCAAACTATTCTACAGATCCTCTGCTTTTACAGCTGATCCCCAGCTGACAGAGATCAGCTCCCCTGGAGAAAAGGGCTGCTTTGAAGGGCGGACTCTGTGGCAGTGCTCCATGCTGAGGCCCCTCCCCTCCCCAAACCCCGCCCTCTCCTGGCTCCACCCCCAAAGTCTCCAGGTATTTTTCAACCCAGACCTGGTAACCCTAACCTACCATGTATATTCATGTTGTTCACAGTTTTACTAATTGAATTACTTCACAGATTGTGAAGAAGTGAAGTTTAATTCAGGCATGGGACTGACCAAAATTAGATTTGATGATTTTATAGTTGATTTGCAGGTACTGAAAAGAAAAGAAAGGAGGAACCCTGCCGGCTCAGACCAGCCTTCTCTTACCCACAATGTCCTGAAGTGCCTAAAAACCCTAGAAGAAGGGAGCAGCAGACAAAGTTTTCTGCTGCTGCCACCCCAGAGCAGCTAGAGATACACTGCTCTGAACATGTAGGTTCCATTTAGGAATCACGATTAATCATCTGTTGATGGACTTGTCCTCCTTGAACATCCATCCATAATCTTAAATTGCATTGGTTCAGGGGCCCACTGGAGGATGTTGGCCTCATCCATTGACAAATATGTCAAAGAATTTCTATTTTTTGGTTATCTGCTTTCATATTGTAGCTGTTTTAATAATATTTTATCATGTATTTGATATTGTGGCTCTCAGTGGCCACTATAAACAGCTTTGTTTTTGCTGAAGCTTTCCCTCTGGCCTCTCAGGCCATTTTCTGAGTATCTGTTCGTAATTTGCAGTCCAGCAGCACTCACCCCAGGCAGGTCTTCGGCACTTTTGACTCCCTTCTCATACCCTTCCTCCTCCGGGTTCAGCTGGTCATTCTCATTTCTCTCCTGATGATTTTGTCACTTCATTTTAATGTAAAACTCAGTTGCATCTATGAAACTGTACACGACTACTGTGTGTCTGGAGTTGGAGCCTCAGCTTGCTGTGGCCGTCTTGTGTTTCATTTATCTTTCTCATTCCATTCATATCTCCCAGTAGTACAGACTTTGCCCTCTCCCCCTGTGATGACCACTGGGCTGACATCCTATCCATCAGGCTTTGTCCCCTCCAGCTGACTCCAAAATATGTTACCTTTCATTTCAGAGGTTCCCTCAAACACTACTAAATCTTCTGTGTCTTCTGTAATTTTTTTCCATCAAGTGCTACATGACCTCGAGCTGTTTGGAAGGCTAAAAATAACACCTCTGGACACACACATACACAAACCCTTGGCAAGTTTAAAAACTGTTTTCTGGTATCTCTTCTGTCAGCAGTTTCGCAGCATTTCAAGACCAGTTGGTGTCACAAAAGGGAACAGGATTTCACAGGAAGGGTGAAATCCTACAGTCAGTTTCAGAAATTCATTTCTTGAAAAGTCACTAAAGTGAAGTGTGATGTTGAATGAAGTGCTCAAGTAATGCTCTTTCAGATTTTTCCAGACGGCAGCGGTCATAGGCCTTGACCTCTTTGTCTTCTGGTGACAGAGCCTCACACAGGGGTTCATGTTGGCCAAGAAGGAATTTACATAATGCCCAAGCCAAGAAGATAATACTTTCCAGACTGTGCAAGGAGAGAATCATTTAGGTCTAATTTACCAGCAAGCTGCCAGGCATAGTTCATATTCATTCCTGTTCTCTTATGTGTGGGGCACAAGAGCAGATGACCTTTAACTTGTTTTTGTAAAGACAGATTGTCTAGTATATTCAGAAAGTAGGGTTGCCGAAGCTTGTTGCTGAGATGATTTATGATGGATTTAGTTCTTCTTCTCCAAGACAGCCCTCTGCTTCTGACATGGGAGGGGCTGTGGATGACTAGTAAACTACCTGCTTTGCAAGCAGAGAAGGTCCCAGGTTCAATGTCTACTATTTTCAGAGAAAAAGATCTCAGGCAGCAGATGTTGGGAAAGATCTTTATCTGCCCGCACCGGAAGGTAACTATAGAAGTCTTCTGAAGACAGGGTGTTCTACAAGATAGGTACCACCGTAGAGCAGGCCCCAGTCCCTTCCCCATTGATCACATGTCAATAAATATGGCAGGATACAGATGACCTCCACACTCTCTGATATCAAGAAGTGAAGAGGGACATATGGGTGGAGGTGGCAATTCGGTGGCAATTTTATTGTCTTTTCCCCAACCAGTCCTGGTTCAGAAAGAACGGTCGACAGTTCAAAAACACTACTAAGTAGTACCCCTTCTGTCCATTCAGTTGGGTAGAAAATGTTCGTCAAATAGCGTCTTTTTGATAGTGACTGGCTCAGAACTGAACTGGAGAGTGATATCTTTGATTCATTCACAGTGCCCATTGAGGCAGGAGATTAATACCAGGAGACACGGTTGATTCACTTTCTCTCTGTCGACACATCTTCAGAATACCGCCCATCCCAGTTATGTGTCTAGAGGAAAGAGGTAATGTCAGTGAGAGACAGACAAAATCCCCAACATGAATAAAAAGACATCCTTCACACTTTCCCCCTTCTTGCTTCTGTTCCTTCTGCCCTTGCCCGTGTTCTACTATAAGAAATACTCTGGCTGCTGAGGTAATAATCAAGAGTCAGTCTGGGTAGTGAACATGCATTTCACACTGACAAGACAAAAGCATTACCAGCTCGCTAACTCAGCTTTTAGCATGACAGAAACTCATAGGGTGTTCTGTTTGGAACTTAGAACCACTTCTACTAAGTCAGAACCATTTCTTGGACCACTGTAGACCAGTGAGACAAGCCCTTGTTTATCCTGCTTTTAGCTTTTTAATCACTGTAATCTGTAGATCCCCAGAGGAGTTCCTGTCTGATTCTCCAGTCTCTGCTTTTTTTTTAATGAGATACATTTGAACCTTTCGTACGAGTGACCTGTGCCAGTCGTCTTGCCAGGAATCCACCAGGGCTGAATCTACATTGTCACAGTGACAAGCTGCACTGTTGTGAGACTTCTGAGTAGACCAAATAAGCCAGGCTTTGATGAAAGCAAAAAGTCCTTTTTATTCTTAACCATCTTTCAAGAACACGTTGTTTGTCAGTGATACCAGACTACAGGCAGCAGGGATTCGTATACAGTATCCAAAAGGTAGAGACAGGTAAATCACCAATCACAGGAAATTAAAATAAGCGCGAAACTCCTAACCGTTTGGTTCTCACAGTAAAAAGGCGCGGAAGCAACTACAACCCCCCCCCCCCACGGCCCCTTTGTGAACTCTGCTTGCGTTACACACGCCAGGCTCCTGGCCGAAATCAGTTTCAGAAGTCTTCAAGGTTACTAAGCGAGATTAGCTGTCCTGAGAAGCTGGGATGAAAGGGGTGGAGGAGGAGGCAGCGGGGAGGGAAACAGAGGGCTTCATGACGTGGTGACAATTAGCAAGCCAACCTCCCGACGAAAGAGTGAAACTAAACCAAACTTATGGCAGAGGATCGGACAACGATCCTGTCCGACACCGCCCCATTGTCTCACTTTTCGTAGTGGCATGGCGATGCCTTCTTGCTGTACTTGTTTCCTCTCCCTGTTCGTCAGTGACAAAGCCATGGCACTTAGTACCTTTGCCAGCTTTGGCTGGGGCACCAGCGGGTGAACCACGCTTTGATCACATGCAGGTTAGATTACTGTAATGAGCTCTACACAGGACTGCCTTTGGAAACCGGTTGGAAACTTCAGTTCGTCCAGAATGTGGCAACCAGGTTATAGTCAGGGGCAGGATGTAGGGATTGTATAACTCCTGTGTTGAAAGATCTTCACTCGCTGCCCATCTCTTCTAGGGCACCAGTCAAAGTGTTGGCTCTTACCCGTACTATTTGGGGCTGGGGTGCTTGGGACTCCATTTCCCTCCATGTTGTCCAGCCTGCCAGTTGAGACCCTCTTCTCTGTCCCCACTCTCTGTGCCCCCAGCTGCAGAGGAGAGGTAGGCAGCAACCAGAGTGGGGGCTTTTTCAGTGGCGGTAACTTGCCTTGGGGATGCTGTCCCCCTTGAGGCTCACCTGGTGCCTTCTTTATTTTCTGTAAGGTGCTAGGCCAAGACATGTGTCCCGACGACGGGACTCCCAGGGAGCCAGGAGGACTGGCAACTCCCTCCCTCGTCACTCCCCCACCAACAAACATCCTCTCCCCACTCACCCAGCCAGTGTGGAGTGTGGAGGGGCCGACAGCAAAGAGCTGAGGGGGAACAGCAGAGAGGCAGCAGCAGCCGGGAGGGAGAGCCCGCAGCTTGCTCCGTGCTCCGTGGCTAGGCTGGCCAGAGGGGAAGGAAGGGGGAGGAGCACTGAGACAGGATGCTGGGGCCTCTCCAGCGGCTCGGCGTCTCGAGTTAAGAAGGGGGGAGGAGTCTAGAAGGGAGGAGAGGTCAGGAAGGGGATGTTGGGAGGGGGGAGGGATAAAAGAGGGCAGCCAGAAGGGGCCGAGGAGGATGCCCTGACGTGAGACTGATTGATGGTTCCAGAGAGAGAGTGAAACCCAAGTCTGCGCAGGAGGGACTAGGAGAGGGTGTGGTGACGTAACCCCCCTCCCTTGTCCTTGCAACTGAGGCCCTGGCTGCCCTATGGGGTTCGAATTGACAGTGGCGGAAGGCGGCGCCACTCTGGACTCTAGCGACAGCAAGGCGGGGTCTAGCGACTCAGTTGACAACATGTTTCTTCTCCCAGGCTTTTAACAAAAGGGTTCCATCCTTTTTAGCTGTTTTATGGTCTGCACTTGATCTGAGGACTCTTTTATCAACACCATTTTAGCACAGGAGTGGTACAGACCCTCTCTCCGGCCCCCAACAATAACCTGGCCAGGCCCATAGCCGAGATTTGGTACCTTGTAGGGCAAAAAAAATTCTGGTGGGGCTGCCATTATTTCTCTGCTGGTACACATCTGGCAGGAAGCAGGGGGAAAGGGGGACTCCCCAGGTTTTATTTATATATTGTGTGTTTATATCTCCAAAGAAACACCTCAGTTTTCCAAAGCAGATTTTTTTAGGGTTTTTAAAATTAACCCCACTTTTTAAATTGATGTTGACTGGAATGCACTTACTTCCAGGTAAGAGGCTTGCAACCCAGTCCACATGGATGCCAGCATCATGCTGTCCCAGGGGGGTTTCTCCCAAGTAAGTGACCAAAGGAGTAGGAAAGGGGGAGGTCTTTCCTTAAGTGTGCACCAAGACCGGCAATGGCTCTCCTGCACTGTGAGAGGCGAACAAAAGCAAGACACACAAGAGACTGGGGGGGGGGGGTCGATTCAAGATGCCTCCTCCTTCTCAGTGGCTCTCTGAACTGATCCTCCACTTGGAAGTTCAGAGGCCTGCAGGAAGAGGCTGGCATCCCAGCTCAGCAGATGAAGCAGGCTGGCAGCTGCTAAAGCTTTGAGCACCTGGAGCTGAAATTCCACGGCTTCTGGATCCGTCTGTGGGGTCATGAGTGATTTTCCAGCCTCCTTCTTTGCTTGTTTTTTAAACAATGCAGATCCACCAGGAAGGGGAGCAAAGTCCGTTCCCATAGTCAGGAAATCACCTGTCCTGGGGGTGAAGGACTCTCTCCTAGGCTCCAACTGGAGAAGGAGGTGGTGCGGGTCTGGTTCTGCAACCGGCAACAAAAGGAGAAGTGCATAATGTTGCCCAGCAAGCCACCCCAGCCCCACAGCCTAGCCCAAGCTGCACACCATTTTAAAAGCTTGGACATTAGGAAAGTAAAAGCAGCTGTCATCAGGGATTGCTGAGTCTGCTCTCAACTCTGCCTTTTGTGGCATGGGAGCATGCACCTTTTAAAAACGCTTTTAAAAGGGGCTTTAAGGTGGAAACTTATGGGGCTGTGCCTTTAAGAAAAGGGGCAGAGTCCTGAATAGCCCTGTGGTAGCTCCGAGCCTGAACCTGACCAGCACATTCTGAACCACTGGGATTCTGCATAGTGTTCAAAGGCAGCCCCATGGGGGAAAAATTACAGTAGTCTAACATGGATATGATCAGGTCATGTTTTCAAGGAACACCCCTAGCTGATGTATATGCTGAAGGTGAACCATGTTTATTGAAAATATTGTACCTACCTCTCCTGTGCTTCTGCTGCCCGCTTTGTTGGGGAAGGAAAACCGCCATTATGGGTTTTGTTTCTTTAAAGCATTAAGTCTTGGATTTCCATGATTTCCTTCAGAGCACATTAATACAATCTGCTGATATTCAGTAATCTCAAACATACATATTTCTCAGGGTATTGAAGAAATCTTAGTATTATCAAATCAAGTGCATGACAGGTCTGATTTCAAAGCAGCTGTGTGTCCGTAACATGAAGAAGAAGAAGAGATTGGATTTATACCCCGCCCTCCACTCCCCAAGGGAGTCTCAGAGCGGCTTACAAACTCCTTTTCCCTTCCCCTCCCCACAACAGACACCCTGTGAGGTAGGTGAGGCTGAGAGAGCTCTTTCCCAAGCTGTCCTTGAGGGAACAGCTGGTACAGAGCTATGGCTTGCCCAAGGTCATCCAGCCAGGTGCAAGTGGAGGAGTGGGGAATGAAACCCGGTTCTCCCAGATTAGAGTCCACGCACTTAACCACTACACCAAACATGGCAGAAAGCTTGCCCCCTTTCCCCCATCCTTCCTCCAGGCTACAAAAGAACATTACTCCTGATGTGCATTTGAACAATAATAATTCCTTGCTTTTGCACTGATCCAGAAGTCTGTACCCTCTAAAAGGCAACAGAAGTTCCAAGCTGAGTGATATCCCATTTTCAGTATGAGCAACTTGAATAGTCGGTTCCAGACGGGCTATGCAAGAAGGTAAAACAAAGTTTGAATCCAGCAGCACCTTTAAGACCAACAAGGCTAGTTACCTGGTTTGTACATATGTGGGTCACTACAGCAGGGATTCGAGTTGATACCTGCCCACCTGTCTCCACTGCATCTTCCCTTTAGTATTTGGTTATGCGCATTACTTAAGCTCCATTCCCCCCACACACACACTTCCTTTGAAAAACGACACACTATTGTGCCAATGTAGCAGTGACAGAAATGTAATTGGCACAAGATGCCTTCAGTGAGTGAATGACTGAGTGGAGCATGGAGTACTAAGATGGTGCTGTGAGGCTATTGTGGTGGAAGGCCTATGTTTGCAGAGAGTGAGCTATTGATTTCTTTAAAGCAGTATGCGCCTAGCTTTTGTTTTCTTCCTTGTCCCCATTATTTGCTTTTCAAGATTGCAGTGATATTTAGCAATAAATCACAGTGCTTCTAGCATTGTTTTTAGCTCTCTGTCTTGCAGAGAGAAGAGCAGAATGGCATAGGAAAAGATGGCCTTCCTGGGGATGGGCCATGGCTCAGATGGGTCATGTGACAGAGCTCCCATCTACAGGGCCTCAAACAGGTTGCCCCATCCCCTCCATTGTTCTCTATGGTGGGAAAAAACATTACTTTTTTCCCTCCATAGAGAACAATGGAGGGAATGGGGGCAACCTGTTTGGAGGCCCGTAGAATTGGACCCCTTGGTCCAATCTTCTTGAAACTTGGTGGGTATTTGGGGGAGAGGTCCCAGGAGCCTCTCTCTCAAACCCCCTCCCCTCCAACCACTTTTAAAGCTGCCACCAAATTTTGACGGCAATTCGGCAGCAGGCCGAATCAGATCAGAGAATCTGATTCGGCCCATGGTGGCCCTACTGCCTACTTCTGGGCTGACGGAGTGGTGTTCCGCCTCGCTCCGGCCCCAAAGGACCCCTGAACTTTAAGAATATAAACTTCAAGTGCACTTTAAACATGTACAATACCATGTCAGAGAACTAAACACATCAATAACAAAGCTAAATCCAAATCATAAAGCTAAATCCAAATCATACTCAATTCAACAAGTAAGTCTTCTGAAAAAAACAGTGGCATCAGGGCTATCTGAAACTTCTATGTTCCACAAATAATTCACTTTCTGGTGAATTGTCATTTTCGGAAGACTTACCTGTGAAATTAGTCTGCTGGAAAGCTACACAGTCTACTGGAAGATTTGTATATGCTTGCTGGTGACTTGTTATTTATGGAACATAGAAGCCCCCAAAATAAGGGTAACCCATGCTCGGACCAGGGGTCTGGCAAAGCCACTCCCCTACCTCATAGCTCCCGGGTCCTTCCTCGCTCGCTTGCCTTGGTGAGCCAGCAAGGAACGGTGCACCAGGGGGGGGGCTCTGTGGGGCTTCTTCTGCCCACCCACTGAGGCAGGCAGACAGAGGAAGCAGGAGGAGGCATTTAAATACCTGTCTGCACCTCCCTCCCCAACCTTCCTAGCTGGAGCGCCTCGGCTAGCAGGTGAGCTAGGAACAGGGGAGAGCTCTGCAGGGCTTCTTCCTTCTCTCTAGAGTTGCGCCGCAGTGACAGCGTGACTCTAGAGAGAAGGAGCGTGGGGGCGGGGCTTGCCGCTACCGCCATTTGTGCTGGCTCCTGAGCTCCCAGCACCAAATGACCCCTACAGAGTGCCACAGAGGAGGTCACCATCAACAGTAGCTGGAGAGAAGCAGAAAGGAAACCATGGTCCCTTCTGAAAAGTTGCACACTTCAGACGTGCACACATAAATTCAAAGTCAAAGATCAACTGTCACAGAAGATTTTGGATAGGTGCAAAACTCACTGTTGTAGGACACAGAGCCATTGTTATGTTTTATTGGCTTAAATTTTATGTTGTTACCCATCTTGGGCCCTAGATTTCTGGGAGGAAAAAAAGCTTATAAACAAATGACTCATCCCTGCACACAAAAAATTAGTATGCTAGGAATAAAAGTTCTAGGTTAGTTCTCTCCACCCGCCATGTGCTAATTTCCAGTTTGGTGTAGTGGTTAAGTGTGCGGACTCTCATCTGGGAGAACCGGGTTTGATTCCCCACTCCTTCACTTGCACCTGCTGGATGACCTTGGGCAAACCATAGTTCTGGCACAGCTGTTCTTGAAAGAGTTCTCTCAGCCCCACCTACCTCACAGGGTGTCTGTTGTGGGGAGGGGAACGGAAAGGAGTCTGTAAGCCTCGCTGAGACTCCAAGTGAAGGGCGGGGTATAAATCCAGTCTCCTCCTCCTCCTCCTCCACTTCTTCTTCTTCTTCCAGGAATGTTATTTATTTAGGGGCATATTCAAAAACTGCAATTTCCTACCCGCCATGACAGGACTGTATTACGTGATTTTGCTATGCATCTTTCATTCTTAGATTACCATTTACTCAGGGAAATCCATATGCTTCCTCTTTTGTATAGGTACTTCATAATTGTCTTTAGTCTGCATAAGTTAAGACAATGCATTTCTAGATGTGCTGCTTAGATGAGTGAGGAAACAAAAGCAGCTACCTATTCATCATGGTAAAGTATTGCATATTATTTTGAGTGAAGCTAAAATAGATTCAGAAAGAGAAATCCATTTTAAAAGGCCAAGTAATAATTATCCTGTACAGTAGCACATGAAAAATAGGCCATGTCTGGAATCATTTCTGTCAAATGCAGCTAAAGACTGTCCCCTTTAATATACTTGAAGCACCGAGCAGGTATTAAAATCTATAGCATACAAATTGGTTGTGAAAGTTTACAATTCACTGAGTCTCAAGTGTTGTAAAGTTGGTGTGTGCAAAGGGAATCCCAGACTGGCAGTCGAAAAGATAACTTCTCAGAGCATCAGGTAGCTGGTGTGAGAGCAGAGATGGATCCTCACCAGGGAAACTTGATTGTCAATAAATGTCTGGGGAAAGGGGTATTAGAACTCGAAAGGTGTGTGGCCTGGTTTTTGTTGGATGAGGCAAAAGGATAGATAAGCATCTGTCTGAAATCAGGACGAAGCCCATGGGTTTGGTTGTAGCAAAACATCAGCTGCCTGGCAGGGGAGCCTTTGTTTCACCTACAGAGTGTTTTCCTTTGCAGCGCATGCTATTGGCAAGCAATATGCACAAAGATAGCCAAAGATTGTAGTTTGGCATTTTTGATGCCCAGCTGAGCTAGTAAGGTTGCGATCACATGCACAATTCGCCCCAACATAGGAGTGAATGCCGGGTGGATTAAAGGAGCAGAATCAGACGACAACATCTGGGAAGTGCCCCGCAGCTGTCAGCAACCTGTTTTGCTCCAGTGCAGAAGCAGAGTTAAAAAACACCTCGGAAAATCCAGTAGTAAACTTTCCTGCGTCTGATCACCCCAGCGTACTCCCATGGCATCAGGATAGTCTGATCAGGCTATCCCAACTCCGTGCCATTACTTCCCCCCCTTCACAGTATGCACATCAGTGCGCACACACACACCCCACTCCACCTCAGTGTGGAGGTGCAATTCATCGATTCCTCATGTAAGCGCATCGGAAACAAATGGCAAAAAAGAAACCCGACTCACCGGCGGTTGTGTCTGATCACACAGGGCTGGGCTGCGCCCGCATCTACAAGAGTCTGTGTGATTGTGGAATTATGGGTCAACTTACGCTGGAGGGAATAGCCTCAATCCCCCACCCCGCTTTATCTTGCATGTGTGACCGCCACCTTAGAGTCTTCAGTATTTTCACTGACCGAAATGACTCTAATGCTAACTGTCATTGCCCCACATATTTATTACAGTCCTGCACAGAGTTAAGGGGACTTAAGTTCACTGGTTTCAATTGGTTTAAGTGCATTTAAGCCTTTGCTGAGATTGTGGCCAATGATTAGCATGCATGCCACAAGTCCTCTGGCCCTTATCTCTAGCTCATCACTAGGCCCTACTTCATGAGATGAGAGATGCTTACATACAACACAGTTTGATATAATTGATTGGAAGACGAATGTGTATAGCTTTATATATGTGTAGTGACAGGCTTTCCTCTAGGAACATTTTTCCCTCTTAAAGAGTCCAAGATAAAGTACAACTTCCCCCCCCCACTTAAACATTTTGCTTCTTTTAATGTCTACATGAATAATATAAGCAACTGAGCACTAAGGCAAGAACATCCACAAAGGTGACATGAACCAACTTCTCTGCTTCTATTCTTTTGATCTCCAGTAACACACGCTGTGGGGAGCACCCTCAACCGGAATTTTCTCATATTTCCTCCCCTCTCCACATTTCATGAATCCCCTCCCCTCCAGACCATGTGGGCATTCAACAGCTATGCTAATGCATCCAGTCTTGACCAACAAGTTCATTAAATCATGATATGGGCCAACTTAAGTTTGCTTCTTTTTTAAAAAAGAGTTTAGCATGTTGTTGAAAATTCAAACGAATTATCTGGTTGGTTCCTTAATTCGGTTTCTAAGCATTTGTAGCAATGTAATGGAGAAATGTGCTATTGATCAAGTGAATACTGAAAACAGATATCAAGGGCTCATATAATCCAACACCTCTGCATCCAGTTAGATTTCCTACTGCGCCAGGGGCGTCAAGTTTTCAAAATCCGGGGGGGGGGCGGGAGCTCTTCTGTGCGCACACGCTTCGCGCGCGCGCCCACCGGGACCATGTTCCCACTGCTGCCGCCTCCCCCCCCCGGCCTGACCTCTCCTGCTTCCGTCCCTCCCTCCGTTTGTCCAGGGGCCAGCTGGGCATTTGCTTAGCTGGCCCCTGGACAGACGGAGGGAGGGACGGAGTGGCCAGGCTGGGGGGGGAGAGAGGCGGCGGCGGCGGCAGCCCTAGGAAGGGCCCGGGGAGGGGTGGCAGAGGGTGCACCGTTTTCCTGGGGGGTCTCAGCCCTCCCTAGGAAATTTCGGGGGTGGCTCGAGCCCCCCCGTATTTGACGCCTATGTACTGTGCTGTCTTATAAAAACCAGTTCCATTTCCCCATCTGCTTTGCTGACTATCTTTGATGTTCCTGGAGTATCTTGAACTCCCTTTTGTTTTTCTTCCTTTTATCAAAAGACTCAGGCTATTCTCACTGTTTCTCTGCTTCTTTTTCTTACGTAGTTATAAGATCATTTGCTATAAGTTAATTTCCTTATCTACCTTTGTTTATTTTTATTTCATTTTCTCATGATTCCATTTCTTTCCATATTTTGGTCTCATTCATACAAATCTTGTTCCCTTTACAATGAATCTTTTTTTTCATAGGCTTGAAATCACTGAGCCAAATTAAATAGTACACCTACCCCTTGTGCTGGAGCAAGAAGCGGGTTGTGAAAGCCTGACACTAAGCTGCTGATTTAACTGTTGCCTAGGATCACCAGTTCCGGAAAGACAAAGATCAGGCAAGAGGCAGAGGCCAGGCAGGGGCAGAAGCTGGCACATGCCCTCTTACCCAGGCGCAAGGCCAGTGGGATCAAGGGCAAGGTGTAGAGCTAGGGTGCAAAGCATGGAAACAACAGAAAGTGCTTTAATAATCTAAAGCAGGGGTGGCCAAACTGTGACTCAGGAGCCACATGCGGCTCTTTCACACATATTATGCGGCTCCCGGCAGGGCAGCTGGGGAAGCTAAATATCATAAGCAAACAATTATCACTGGACAAATAAATATCATTATCCATATCTGCTTTTATCCCTTTTGTTATTATTTTTGGCAGTTTCATTTAATGTTAATAAAAAGCAAATTTCCATATTTTCCAATAAAAATATGTAATATTTGTTCATGTCTTGTGGCTCTCAAACTTCTGATGTTTATTCTATGTGGCTCTTAAGTTAAAGCAAGTTTGGCCACCCCCCGATCTAAAGTGCACAGCAATGCCCTGTGTTCACAAGGAATACATGATAACAGGCCACCAACACAGAGTTGCCAACTAGCCTGGAAGAAAATGCTTGTCTCTTTAATAGAAGATTATTGAAGCTTTGCATAGTATGGAGGTAAATAACTTCTCATTGAACTTCGGTTAAAGGGATGGGACATTTTTCTTCTGGCCAGTCGGCAACCCTACCGTAATAGTAGGCAATGGTGTCTACAAATACTGAGGGAATGGGGGCTTCTTGTTTTGCAGGGACCCAGGGCAAATTGTCCCATTTGCCTGCCCCTTCTGTGTAGCTCTGGTGTGACTCCATCTAGAACAGACATGTGTGTATCTATAAGCAATAGCAACATGTGCCCCTCATCTGCAGATAGCTAAATCAGTGGATAGGAGCCATACTGTCACCAAGCAGATCTTCTTGCAAACTTGGGGTACCCCCTAGGCTTGCAAAAAAAAAAATCTTAAATCTTAAATAAAAATACCCCAGAAGGTTACATTTCCTCCAAAGTAAAAAAAACAACCACCATTCTCTGTGCATGCACTTACTTTTAATCTTTAGAGCTGGTTGGTGGTGGCTGAAGCTAGGAGCCACTCTGAGCCCATCCAAAGCAGCAACAGACACCAGGAGCTGCTCCAGGCTCAGACACCATGGCAGCAGACACCGGGAGCCACTCCAGGCCCAACAGCAGACGCTGGGAGATGCTCTAGGCCCAGTTGTAGCAGCAGACTTCGATGGATAAGGGTTCAGTAGTTTATGTAGAACATTGTCCTTCCCTGTGACTAGCAGGAGGAGAATGAATTATGAAAAGTAAATATATGCGAGCAATCTGAATAATGTTTAGTGATTTGCAGAAACAAGGGGCGATTCCGCACTGGCTGGTTGCTGCCCTGTATTCCCGGATTTTGCTGTCCCGGAGTAATTATTCCATTTCCGCATGATAAAGTTTTGAGCCTTGATAAGTCTGGGTCTGCGTTTCCGCAAGTAATGTACTCCGAACGTAGTCTTCGGAGGAAATTTTTTTTTCTCTAATGGGCGGGGTTGTGTTGCAACATAGCTCCGCCCACGGAACCACCACCCCCAAGTAGCATGCAGTAGCATTCCATAGACGGTGCGTTGCAATGTAGCACAGTATTAGAAATAAAAAAAAACTCTTTGGTAGGACACGATGGAATCTTGTTAGGGAAAAGATAAAACAAAATGGAGGGACCCACGTGCGAGTAGAGGTTGGTGGGTGGCGGAGAGAGGGGCGACCTTACAAAGAGGGGAAGAGTAAGGACAATCCCCCGGCTTGTGTTCTGCACGGGAACGATCCGCACTCCAAATCGCAGCAGAGAAAAAAACTCTGAAAATCAAGGATCGGGAAAATGCGGGGAATTTCCACAGAAAAATCGGGTTTTAATTAATTCCGATGCAAACTATGCAGAAACGCTTGCTTGTGCCGAAATATATTGAGTGGTAACATCGGAGAAGGCACTGGTGCGGAATCGCCCAAGGTTTTCTGGCAGAACATGTGGGCTATCTTGGTGTGTGGAATGTTGTGCGCCTGATCCATGAAGCTCTGTCCCTGATCTGGTTGCAGAAGTCATTCAGAAGACAGTGAAGGAATAATAGGCTGGACCATGACCGTCTAGAGAGAGCTTATAATATGCAGTAGATTTTGCTATGCTGATTTCAGTCCTCCCCACAACTTTTGTGCAGTGGGGAAATAATTATTTTTCACATTGTACAGGTGGGGTACTGAGACCTAAAAACAATGGGCGAAGTTTAAAGGGGTGTGCCTGTCAATATTTTCCATTCCGAAACTCATTTCAAAGACAGAACTGCCATTAGGCAGGTTGGAGCAGACTACTTGCTGAACTTATGATTACTTTTTTTTTAACCATAATGGAAAGGTACCGTTAGGGATTTTCTTCCTCGGGCATCGAAAATGCCTTGGGTTGTCTCTGCATTTGAAAGTCCCTAGAGCAGAAAACACATTTTGCGAATTGGGTGCAAGACCTATTTAAAGGGGAAATGTCAAGGCGGAATGATACCCAGAGATATTTTCTCCAAGTTTCTCTTTATAAAGTTACCTTTCTAAATCCCCAAGTAATGCTTTTTGAAACTGGGGGTCTGGGGGTGAGGAAAGTGTTAAGAGTAGTTGGCTAGATTGTAGCCTGTAACTACATGTGTACTATCTGGTATGTAGAGGAGTAAGCTAACATTTAAATCCTGGTCTCTTGGATATGTGAACACCTTATATTCCTTTACTTCACCTTTATCCCCATTGGGGACCCAAAGTATCTACACTGCTCTCCTCTCCCCTATTTTATCTTTACAACCACCCTGTGAGGTACAGGAGACTGAGATTGCATGACTGGCCCAAGGTCACCCAGTGGGCTTTGTAGCCAGCCTCCTCAGCCCTGAACCCGGGGTGGTCTTTCCTGAGAGAGAGACAATCCCAAAATGACCTCTGAACTTCCAAAAGCAGTGCCCTCATGAAGCCAGGTGAAAAGTACTGGAAATGGAGTCCAGTTGCAGTGAAATCAGCATACATTTTATTGAGCAGGATCAGATGAGGCATGCGGGACGGAGGTCAGGGGGCCTGCTTATATGCACAGGTAAGCCGCACCCCTGACCTCACCCAAACAAGGTAATTGGAGAAGTTTCCCGCCAGAGGCTATCATAGGACTATTTGAATACCCTAACCCTCTGATAGGGAGACAATTAGGATCCTAGTGTACTATTGTTCTCTGGCCCCAAGCTCAGGGCTTAGCCGAGCCATGTGCTGTGCGGGGGCCATGTGGCTGCCACCATTACATTCATTATACCAGGCATGGCTTAAACAGTGGCTTTTGCTGGGAGGCTAGGAAAACTGCATCTTGGCTGGGAAAACTCAGGCCAAGTGAAGACTCTCCAGGCTGGCTGAGCTGCCAAACATCCTCCATGCAAGCAAACCCCTCACACACACACGTCTACCCTGTCAGCTCAGTCCAAAAAGGACTAGAATGGGCAAGTCTCTGCTCTCGCCTCAGGCATCTTCTACTGACCAAATGGCCAGTCTTCTGTCTGTCGAATGTACAGGCAGGCAGGGACAAAGAGATTCTGGTCTGGTCTGTTGTCATGAACAGGGGTCTGTTGGGGCCGGAGCGAGGCAGAGCAAAGCTCAGCCAGCTCAGGGCTGGCCAGTAGGGCAGCCACGGGCTGAATCAGATTCTCTAATCTGATTCAGCTCACCGCCGAATTGCCGCCGAAATTCGGCAGCAATTTTAAAAGCCACTGGAGGGGAGGCAGTTTGAGGGAGAGGCTCCAAACTTGCAGGGTAGCTGCTGGGGCCTCTCCTTAAAATGCCCACCAAGTTTCAAGAAGATTGGACCAGGGGGTCCAATTCTATGGGCCCCAAAACAAGTTGCCCCCATTCCCTCCATTGTTCTCTATGGTAGGAAAAAAGTTAACATTTTTTCCCTCCATAGAGAACAATGGAGGGGATGGGACAATCTGTTTGGGAGCCCATAGAATTGGACCCCGTGGTCCAATCTTCTTGAAACATAGTGGGTATTTCGAGGAGAGGCCCCAGGAGCTACCCTGCAAGTTTGGAGCCTCTCCCTCAAACCCCCTTTCCTCCAGCCCCTCATATACCCTATGAGTTTTTGCCATTGATTTCAATGGCCCATAGGGTATAATGGGGCTGAAACTGACATTCCCTTTCTGACACACTTCTGGTGATGTCAGGGGATGTGGCATATGCTAATGAGTTATGCTAATGAGCTCCTGCACCTCTTTTTCTGCGAAAGGACCCCTGGTCATGAATGAAGTGTATTGCATGTTTCCAGCCCCAACTTCTGGTTTACTTGCATGTCAGAATAATCCTCCCATTCCTGTGTCTCCATATATCTGTCTAAAATATCTGCATTCTTATACTTATGCCAGACCTATCAAGGAAACATTAACTCTCCATGTCTAGTGAATGGTCAGGTTCATCCTGCCACACATTAAGAAACATCACCTCTTTTGTCTGGCACCAGGAAATGCTAGGCCACTCTTCCACAATGGACACTCCCAGCCACTCATCCAGCACCTGGCTTAATCCCATTATAGCTAGACTCTGCCCCTCTGAAAGCTCACTGGTCCCACCTAGGACTTGCACCTCTGGATGCCACACCTCTTGAGGCTCATCATTGGTCCAGGTAATCTTTTGTTCTTACCTGAGACCAGCCCCCAAGGCCTCCCACTGGTCTGCATTGTTTTCCAGTGTCTATATCCGTCAGAGCACGTGGCCTCAGATTTTGTGTCTCTGTCTCTGGTGCCAACTGGAAGTTTGCCCCTAAACCTTCAGTTTGGGCCATAAACTCATCCCCATGGACCCCTGCATGCCTGGACAGATTGTATCACCCCATAACTGACCCCTCTATTCACTATCAATCACCTCTGCTTTCTTGGTTCTGTATTGCTTGCTCTTTTTGAATGTTTAGTATGCTTGTAACTAGGAAAATACTTTAATAAACCTGTTATGTCCTGGACACAATTCCACAGACAACCAGGCTGTGATTCTCTCTGGGTACACTTGTATGATTCTTTGATGTGACCAAACGTGTAATGGCGCCGGCCATGCGGTCTGACTGCATGGCCTGGAAAAGGTACGTGCTTGAGGTAAAAGAACTATAGCACCCAGGTTCCTAAAGATCCACCTATCAGGGGCTTAGCATATTCAAATGAACCAATTTAATCTCTGGTGGGAAGATTAACCTATCCCGCAGTGTAGATGGGGGCAAGGCTTTTCTGTGCATATAAGCTGGCCCCTGGGCCACCTCAGGTATGCTTGTTCCTGATTTACAATAAAGTTGATCATGCTGAAACTCACTCCACCGGCCTCCAGACTCCAGTACTTTTCAAAACCTATTTAATTTACTCTTCAGATCTGGAGTTTGCCTACTGTGCCTGACCTTAGTATACAAGTGGTGTGCGATTCCTGTACCCCTCTGGCCTATCCTGCCACATAGCTAAATTTCTCAAACAACAAGGCAGGCCATTGGCGGTATCAGCTTCCGTGGCTAAGTGAGGATTTGAACCTGGGTCCCCCAGATCCTAGTTTGACACTCTAAAATACTGTACAACACTGCACCACCTAAGTGGACCACAAGATGCTACTGGGCTTGTTTGAAACAGCCTGTCCACTATTTTTTGTAAAGCCTTTTTCTTCCTTCTTTAAAGCTGGTTCTCAGTGCTGGTTCTCAGCGAAACACGCCGAAGGATACATCTAAATGAATTCCAATATAGGCAAAGAAACTATGGTCTATTGCTATCTTTGTTCTAGAACAGCGGTTCTTAACCTTGTTGGAGGTACCGAACCCCACCAGTTTCATATGCGCATTCACCGAACCCTTCTTTAGTGAAAAATAATTCTTACTACTTAGTAATAGTACTAAGTTGGAGGCCCCACTGAACCCCTGAGACTGACTCGCCGAACCCCTAGGGTTCGATCGAACCCAGGTTAAGAACCACTGTTCTAGAAGGAGTGAAAGTTGTAATGAGCCAAGAGGAGTCAAGAAATAAGACACCACCGCCCACAATGTTCAGCGTGTAGTTTTTCTTTTTCCTTTGCACCCTTTCCTTTCTTTCGGATACCTCCACTCCGGCCCCTCGGGCCTTGCATCAATCTTTCACGTGAGAAAAAAAATAGCAGGTAAGTTCTCTGTTGCTTCTCAGCTCCTCCTGGGAAACGAGCTGAAATCTCATGTTGGATGTTGTGTCCCTGAAGAGCAGAAAGGCCTGACTGGAGGCTGTGCTCGGGAAAGGCAATAATGACTAATTGACCTCTTTTAATAAGCTTAACTGTTATCAAGTGGATAATTACAATGGATATGACATATTTTATCTCGGGCTTAAGAAGTTCTCTGAGAAGAATCTCTGTGACAGGCTGCTTCGGAAGATGAGTCAAGCAGGGACTGGGGAATGAGCATGCTTCGGGAAAACAAAAAAATAAACCCTGTGCCTTTTCTCAGGCCTTTAACCAATGTAAAGGAAGAAACCAGAAGCATTTTGCAAGGTTCATGCTGTTCCTGACTTTCTTAAAGAAATGACCTGAAAAGGGAGAGCAACTGCATGCTTGCTGTATTTGCTGATGCTACTAAATTGTAAGGCACACTCTGCATAGAATGAGTGGCAAGAAATATTCATCACAACTTAGGTCAGCTTCATAATTGAGCTGACACATGGCAAATTAAATTTATTACAGAGAAATGTGAAATAACGCACATTGTGCTTGCAAGTATGAAATGACTGAGACAGAATATGACCAGAGAAAGCTTTGGCAAAAGAGCCCTGCTTAGAATATAGCTAAGCCTTAAAAGACCAAGAAATGGAGAGGCAATTAAGAAACTGATTCTGAAACCATCACAGTGCAAGGGCACATGTTTATATGAACTTCACAGCTATTCACAACACTGTGGCCATCTGATCTCTGGATAAATGGTAGTTTGATTTGCATAGAACTAACACGGAGATGCACGGTAAATGTAGCCAGGCTGTTTTTTATATCTTTCTTCCATCTTTCCATTTGTAGCAGGTTGGATGCAAAGATTGTTTTCTTCCAATGGAAGACACTTTCAACACTGAAACAAGAATGGTCTTGTCTTTTCCCTCCTGCTGAAGCCCAGTGAGTTTGCTAGCATGCTGCTCCTGGGGGACATGGGACCCTCTAGAACAATGACAAGGAACAGTGGGGTCTACCATGAGAGAGAAAAATTGACAAACATCCACCTGGTAGAAAACACCATTTGAAATATATATCCAATATATATCCAATGTTTTCTAGGAATGTGCTAATCTATTACCTGCTCTGCCCAGTCTTGTCAGATCTGAGAAGCTAAATAGGGTCATCCATGGTTACTCTTTGGGAGGGAGACCACCAAGGAAGTCCAGGGTTGCTGTACAGAGACAGGCTATGGAAAACCACCTCGGAATTTCTCTTGCCTTGAAGACCTTACAGGGTCACCATAAGACGGCTGCAACTTGATAGCACTGTCAACCACCACTACCTACTCAATAATTTTTTACCTCATCCTTACTTAGTGGAACTCAGAGAAGGAAAGTAAAACATGCTAAAATCATAGAATAGCATGGAAATAATCTAAAATTATTTTAAAATAATAAACTATTAAAATCGTATGTTGTCGAAGGCTTTCACAGCGGAAGTTCATTAGTTGTAGATTTTCCGGGCTGTGTGGCCATGATCTTGGCATTGTAGTACCTGACATTTCGCCAGCAGTTGTGACTGACATCCTCAGAGGTATAACACAGAATGATGGAGTACTCTCTGTGTCAATGTGAGAAGAAAAAAATGGTAGGCAGGTAATTTATACCTACTCAGGAAGGTGGGTTAGGGCTGAGTCATTGTCTTGCAGGAGTTTCCCAGGCTGCGACATGGTAATGGAGCTTTCCTGAGGAGGTTCTTTTGCATATGGATTTCCTGAGGAGGTTCTTTTGCATATGGATTGAATGTTGAAAGTTTAATCTTATCTGTAGTGCTCTTGTAAAATGTAGAGCATATTGTGTTTTTCAGGACTGGAAACCATGCCCTGTTTATTTTTAAACTCTCTTCTTTCCTGTTGAAATTGTGTTAATGAATTTCAATGGTTTCCCTGTGTAATCTGACATGGTAATTGGAAGTATTTTTACCCCACCCTTTCTTAATGGAACTCAGAGGAGGAAAGTAAAACAGAGCATTAAGTAAGGAAAGTAACATGGAGCATTAAGAAAGCATTAAGTGTCATAAAACAGTTCTCAGGCTAGAAGTAGACTGCTGAAACAATTTAAAAGGATCAACCCTATAACGAAAGCCTGGATAAAGAGGTTTTTGGCCTGACAGGGTAAGACAATAGGGTAAGTAACAAGTCAGTGCCAGGGGGAAGGGCATTCCTAGGGCTGCCAGCTCTGGGTTGGGAAACACCTGGAGATTTTGGGGATGGAGCAGGAGGAGGGCGAGGTCTGGAGAAGGGAGGGACTTTTATGGCCTTGAAGTGGGATTGTGCTCAGCAGCAGACCTTTCTGCACAGAAAAGGGTGATATGGTCCCTGTATTCTGCCCCAACTACCATATTTTGTACTAACTGAAGTTTCTGGGCAGTTATCAATGGCAATGTGGTCCTGTGTTTATAAATGTTTATATATGTCCCACTGAGGACTCACTGGTGCCACACATTGTTTTTTACCTATAGCGAGGTAATTCAGTGCCTGTGGCAAAGTAAAAAACAGCTATGCACCTGTAGAAAACATCCTAAACACAATATTCTAATATTGTTCATATTTTGGAAAGGGGCTTTGTGTCATGTATCACCTACACACACACTCTTCCAGCCCTCACTCAAGTTATTTGGGGGGGGGGGGAGAATCCCTTTTCTCACTCTGAATCTTCTGTCCTTACTCTTCGGTCTACCTGTATATCCCTTCTCCGTCACAGAAAAGAAAAAGTTAAATGTATTAAGGAAGCACCTATCCCGTGTTTTCATGTCTCCATTCAGAATAAATGAAGATTTGGAAGTGCTGAGGCTCAGTGGCAGACTATCTGCTTTGCGATGGACAGCAAGAGCCTGTCCCACTTGGCTGTATGGATCCCACATAACTGGTAGGTCCTGGGCTCCAAAAGTTCTTATTTTTTAAAAAAAATTGTTTGACATTTCTTTGGGTTCTTGGTATTTTTCAAGGGCCACATCTTCAGTTTTGTGAGCAATTTTGTTTGTCCTTCTCTGTTTTTTAAGGCAGTTGTCTATTTGCAGTTAGGGTTGCTTCCAAATAAACAGGCAGTATATATGGCTCATAATGAGTGGCAAAGCTCTCAGTAATGACACTTGATTACCAGTACATTTTTGTGTTTTACATTCTATAACACTATTTCAAGTTTGTATTTCCAAATTTCCTTGTAATGGCTCTGCTTTGTATGCTGTTTGTTGATGCATTATTTCACAGCTCGATTATGTCTTCCAGTTAAGTTAGGGCCCCCTGCTGATCAGTGCTGAGTGTCTCTTTGGGATTCACACGTAGCCTACAGTTACCATGATATTTTCCTTCATTATATGCCTTCTGTAGATATTTGTCTTTATTACTTGATCCTGTATACATACAAAGAAGCCCCAGTTTCACCATGGACACTGCCACAGTAATGATGCTTTAATGTTGATTGCATTCTAACGTTCCCATGCAGTGCTTTGAGACACCGAGCATTTTAATTTCGCATGCATTTTCCCCACTAGATGATTTATTTCTTTTGGGCCTAACTGGAAGGGGGTACAATATGAATTGGCTTCTGTCAGACACTGATAAAGTGGATTAGTTTGTTGTCTTATAAAGTATTCCTGTTGTTTTTATTTTCCCATCAATGATTTTTATTGCTTTTTAAAAAAAAAAATACACATTTAACAACAACGAAACCGAAAAGCGACACCAATAAATCCTTCTGCATTCAGGTTGTTTGAATGTTCGAACGTCTCATTTTTATGAGTGTCTGTTTCCTTAATTCAGTTACAGAGGTACATTATCAGGAAAAAGTTTTTTTTTTAAAAACAACAACCCAAAACAGACTTAATTTAGAAGAGAAAGAGGTGGGGTTTAGCAAAAAGGTTTGGTTGATTGCCAAATGAACTAGGAATTATAAATTGCTTAAAACAGGACAGGTATTTAAGAGACAGGCTTATGTCCTAAGTGGTACTCCCTTCCTTCACATGAATGGGTGTGTCTTTTGGAATATGCTAGTTAGAACTGGGTTACTGGAAGATAGGACTCCAGCTGCTGATAAGAAGAAGAAGAAGAAGAAGAAGAGATTGGATTTATACCCCGCCCTTCATTCACTTGGAGTCTCAGAGCTGCTTACAAACTCCTTTTCCCTTCCCCTCCCCTCCCCACAACAGACACCCTGTGAGGTAGGTGGGGCTGAGAGAGCTCTTTCCCAAGCTGTCCTTGAGAGAACAGCTGGTACAGAGCTATGGCTTGCCTGAGGTCATCCAGCCAGGTGCAAGTGGAGGAGTGGGGAATCAAACCCGGTTCTCCCAGATTAGAGTCCACGCACTTAACCACTACACCAAACTGGCTCTCTACAGCAAACTTAAGTCTAAGTTGTTCCCTGCCTTGCTGTTCTGCACATTAAATAAGGTGTTGAAGACATCCTGCCTGCTGTGTCTTTCTGGCCTTATGGCATTTACCCACTGCCACAGTGAGTACACTTTACTAGCGATGGACACAAACCAAATTTTTGTGGTTCAGTTTGGTTCGTGGTTCATGGCTGAACCACGAACTGAACCATGAACCCATATGAACAGGGAAGTTGGTTCGTGAACTGACCTGGTTCATATCGGTTTGTGAGCCATTTAAAGTTTAAACCACTGCTTTCTGCTCCCCACAGCTTTTTGCAGGGGGCCATTTAAACCAGACAGCTGAAAACTCATGAAATTTTGTGGCAGGTCTTCAGTGTGTGAATATTGCCTCACAAACTACGGACTGGCCAAAAGTTGTGACAAACTTTAGTTCATCAGCTGGTTCATGCCCATGACTACACTTTACAGAGGAGCTAGACTCTACAGTCAGGAAAACGCACAACATTCTGACATTTCATGATCTGATGAGTATTTGTACATGTTATAAGCATGGAAAAGAATTCACCATGGGAATGGCATCCTTTATGGTGAGTATAATGTGTAGCCCATATATAATGTCCTTCTTCTCATCATTGTATTCCAAACAAGAGCTGTTTAGACATTACAGGCCCTTTTTTATTAAATAGTTCATTAATTTTTATAAGTAAAGAAACAAAGCAACACATACACACAAAAAAGAAAGCACATAACATACAACTATACAGAGTCTGTACTTCAAGTAATTGTTTAAGTTTGCCTATATAGAATCTGCTTTAAATGCAAATGTATCAGGTTATACTTCTAACAATATAGGGCAATATTCCAGTTCTTAAGGTTTCTTAAGATAGTCCTCCACCCATTTGTATATCTTGACCAATTTTTGTCAATGATTTCTTCTTTCTTGCCTTGTAGTTGTAAAGTTAATTTGTCCATTTCTGCAGTTTCTAGTAATTTGTAGATAATTCCTTCTTTTGATGGGATCTCTTCTTTTTTCTAGTACCTTGCAAATAAAATTACAGGCCTTTTGACATCATTAAGCATTACAGGCCTTTAAACATCAGGTTCGCTGCAAGGATAAGCTGCTATGTGGCAAAATTCCCATACCTTTGCCCAATGTTTTTTTTTTAAAAAAAAAATTAAATGGTGCTGTGCCCATATATAAGGCAGCACTAATTTTCACCCAGTCCCTCCCCTCCCCCAAAAGGTGTCAGTACTCAGTACCAGTGAGTAAAACTCTGCCTTTATCTCATTCTCAAGGTGGCAAAATCTGCGGATTCTTAAATCTGGAGATTGGAGCCATGAGTAGATAATACAGGTCTTTCTACAAACCCAAGAAAAGCCCCAGGTTTGCAGAAAAAGATCTGAAATCTTTAAAAAGTACATTGGGTTATTAAAACCTCCAAAATGACAGAAACAGCACCTGTAGCTTTAAGAAATGAATTCCATCACTGGTGGTTGCTGGCCAACCACAACAATATTGCCAACCTTCAAGACTTGGTTTCTGTCAGTAAAGGGCAAGTGGAGGGAGCAGGACCCTTTTGGGGGTTGTTTGGCCTTTGAGGGAGGATTCACTGGGGCCAGGCCTGGCAGCCACTGGAAAATTTGATACCACATGAGTTGCATGAACCACCAACCACTGGATGCTTGCTGTTGTTCAAACGAATCCACCCTGCAAAAATCAAGTGTGGCACTGTGGTTAGAGTTCCAGACCAAGGTCTGGGAGACCAGTCACGCATTCTCAGCCCAACTGAGGGTTTTTGTTAGGATCAAATAGAGAAGAGAAGAATATTGTTAGCTGCTTTGGGCTCCCATTGTGGCGTATGAATGAAGTAAATAAATAATAAATATAGGTGAAAATGGGACGTGGCAAATAAAAGGTTGGTGGGAGAATGGGCTAATTGATGGGAAGGAGAAAAAGAGGCATGGGAAGGTTAAAACAGGACAGGTCTTGAAGATAGGATGGGAGAAGATAAAGGTAGGTTGGCTGGTGGGTGACAAGGAAAGAAGGAAGCAGGAAAAGGCGAGAGGTTATGGGATCTTTCAGGGAAGGAAAAGATGAAATAGTCAGGGAGGGAAAATGAAATGCTCCTTACAAGTCCTTATGGGTCCCCCACTTGTCGATTATGTAATTGAGCATATGAGTTGGGACCACCATGTCATGAGTTCCCAGACTCCAGACAAAAGCCACTCACATGGATTCTGGGTGAGAAATTTGACAGTGTATTAGCATCTACTCACATAGTAAGTGCTACGGTTGGGGTGGCAAACTCATTATAGCACTACTGATCTCTCTGCAAGAGTACCAACTAGACTAACTCTGTGTATTGTCTGATGACCCTCTTTCCTGTGTCCTTGCCTTTTGCCTCACTGCACCTTATGATCATGACAGACCCCACATCTCTATTTGACAGGCTCTTTACATGTCCTCTTTTAACAAGGTTTTTTTCCCAAAACACCCCAGCGTGCTTCCTAGCCATCCTCTACCCACCCATTCTGTTCTCAGTTCCTGACACCCCCGACACCCCAAGACTCACTCTGTTATAAACTATAGTTGCCATTCTCCTGGTGAGGCCTGGCAATCTCCCAAGTGTACAGCTCATCTCCAGACTACATAGTCCAGTTCTCATGGAGAGAGTAACTGCTTTGGAGGTTAGACTTTATGGCATTATACCCCACTAAGGTCCATCTTCCTCCCCAAAGCCCAACCTCCCCAGGCTCCACCCCCAACTCTCCAGGAATTTCCTCACTCCGAGTTGGCAATAGGGTTGCCAGATCCTACCTAGCAACCAGCGGGGGGGATCCTTGATCCTCTCTGGAAAGGATATCATCATGTTGCCACCGTCAGGGTGGGTGACACTCTAGTTTTTTGGGGAAACTCTATGGTTTGTAGCTGATTTTACCACAGAGTTTTTGCCCAAATTCTAGAGTGTCACCACTTGATGTCAGCAATGTGATGGCATCACTTTCGGGTGACGGCATTATGTTGCCTTTCAAGCCAGTTGGGGGCGGGGGTCTGGCAACCCTAGTTGGCAACCCTAGGCATGAAACTGTGAGATGGGGCTGCTAGGTCCCCACTGGCCACCAGCAGGGGATGGGAGAGTAGGGTTGCGAGCTCCAGGATGGGAAACCCCTGGAGATTTGAGGTTGAGCTTGGGGAGGACAGGGATCTCAGTGGAGTACAATGCCACACAGTTTAGCCTCCAAAACATCAATTTTCTCCAGGGGAATTGGTGTCTGTAGACCAGAGAACAGTTATAATTCTAGGAGATCTCTAGGCCCCACTCGGAAGTTGGCACCTCATGCCTGTAAGTCTGCAAGTTTTGCAAGTACAATCTGTCCCTTTGTTATGAGTTGTAGAGCACCTAGCACTCTACTCAGAGTACAAAAACCTTTTAAAAGGAAACCAGTAGTAAGGGTAGACGTCCTTTTGATAATCTCTTTACCAAGATCAAATAAATATTACTTCCTGTTTTATCAATAACGTTTGTATCTTATTATTTCACCAAGACACTCAGAGTGGTAAATATGGGATTTTTGCATTATATCCTATCTACTGCTCTATGAAATCAGGCCAATATATAATGACTGGCCCAAGGTGGCCCATTGAGCTTAAAAGCTGGGCTGAAACTCGAATCCAGCTTTCTCACATCCCAGGGCATGGGCGTCAACTATGGGGGGGCTCGAGCCTCCCCCAAAATTTCCCGGGGGGGGGGGCTCAGCCACCCCCGGCAAAATGGAGTGCTCGCCAGTGGCCAGTCAGCCGGCCAGCTGGCCGTCGCCGCCTCTCCTTCCCCCCCACCCCCGGCCTGCCCTCCTGCCTCCCTGGGGCGGGGGGGGGAGAGAGGCGGCGGGGACATGGTCCCGCGCTTCGTGCGGGCGGCAGTCAGCTGGCCAGCTGGCTGCCGCCGCCGCCGAGACTGTGCGGGTCTGCCTCCCTGGGGCCGGGGGGGGGAGGAGCAGCGGGGACATGGTCCTGTGCATGCGCTTTGCACGCTTTGCACGCGTGCACAAGAGAGCCCCTGCCCCCCTTGGGGATTTAGAAAGTCTACGCCCCTGTCCCAGGACACCACCCTACCACAGCTGCTCTCTTTTTGTTGCCCATTTTAGGTGATAGTCTGACATGATTTACCTGGAGCTAACCAAAAAGAACTTGCTAATATTCCTAATATTGCCCAATAATGGCATTAGTGATCCTTTTTCATCACAGCCTAATTGTCACTTCCCTGAGGATTCCAAGCCATTTTTCCAAATACATTCACCTTCCACTAGTATCACATTTTTCTTTTCATAAATGGATTGTTTGCAGGCAGAGAAGTGAACTTAAATGTCACCTAAGAGACATCAAGAAAGGTAGGGGGCCTGTTGAAACAAAATAGCCTCTCTAGCTTCATGTCAACACCACTAAATGCACTGTTACAACAATGACTAAAACTGTCCAATAGTATCATCAGTGGCAACTGGTCAGTTAAAATGTTTTTTTTTTAATTGTGACTTGGATGTGCTTATCAGTGTCTCTTGGTGACATCAAAAAGACAGCAGAGAGACACATGGAGACATTGTCCTTGAGGGAAAGGATTAATCATCAGTGAGCGAGCAGACCTAAGCAGATGGTCAGCTATGCCTTCCTGAAGTCATTTCTTCTACCCACCATTCAGTGTCACTGCCAAATACAAGAAGAAGTGTTATCTTGACATTCAACATCTTTATAATAAAATCACTAATTGGCAACTAATACTAACGTCTCTCGAGCTGTAAAATCTCAGCAGTGAGCTCTAATTTAATAAATATTACTTTCAAAATCTGCCCTTCCTCTTTTCCCCCTCAGGAATGTTATCATTTAATTATCATTTAGGGAATGTCTATATTACAGGACTTCAGGCTTAGCAATTTTTTTACCCTTGTGTAAAAATCATTAACAGTGCGGAGACCCTGTTTAAAAATATATTTTAATTAAACTATTTGACTAGAGATTCAACAGGATTTTCTTCTCAGTTATTTGGTAATTCAGAAACATTTGTCAAAACAAATTAGCACTTTGGGCTGTAGAAATGTATGTTTTGTGAAAGCTGAAAATGTGTCAGCATTGGACATTGGTGAAGTTCCCTTGGTTTATATGGGATTCATTTTCCCCCTCCTTATCAGTTTGTTATTCCTAGCCAGGGGCATGCGAGTACTTTGGTAGCTCTTTCAATATTAAAAACACCACACACACACAAATTCAGAAGCTGCCTTGAAAAGAGTGGCTAATTATGGCAGTGATTTGAATGTGTTTAATCACATAAATATAATTTCTTTTTAAATTATATTTGTGCCATTCCCTCACGACCCTGTTAGAATATATTTTAAGAAAGTGCACCAGGAAGGCTAAATCCTGATCTTGTTTACACGAGAGTAAAACCAAAGTTGTTCCTGCTGCATGAGCAGTGAAGATTTCAGTCTGTTATTTCAACCACATACCCCATTTATCTGAAAGGACGGCTACACTTTTTTTCCACATGTGCCATCAAGAAAAGGAGGGAGCCATCTTTGAATGCATTATTTATGTACAGTAACTTCAAAAAAAAACCCTCTTGAGTATACCCTTTTGTGGATTGTCTTTTACACTGAAGGTCATCTTCCTTTTAGGAAAATATAGTACATTTGGGTTATCAGCACTTAGTCAAACACTGCTGAATTATTACAAGCGCGTACATGAAGCTCTTCTGGAAACTGTAGAATGTCTTCCATTGATTTTAAACATGCATTAGGGCATCCATTGGCTTCTAGGTTCTCTTTTCCCTTGAGGGTTTCTTTACCCCTTTCTTTTAATGTGTAGAAAATTATATGAATATATTATGTCATAATATTATACATCCCAAAATGTTGGTAAATGGTTTTTCCCTGAGATTAGAGCATTACTGGAAAAAATAATGATTAACCTTTAAAATCAGATTGGCATTTCTTTTTTCTCCAAATGTAAAATTAATACGCATTTTTTAATCATTAGTGTAATTTTCAGGATGATACTTTTGTTCTTTTGGCTGTTGAACTGTTACGGCTGCTAGTAACCCTTCAAATTGTTTGCTTCATTCAAGCATTCTTTTCTGAATAATTCATTAGGCATTATTATCCAAGCGTGGAACACCTCATTTAGCACTGGTGATCTTTTCCTTATGTGTAGCTGACAGGCAATCAAAGTTTTTATCAGTGCAGAAAATTTGCAATTCAGAAATGTAGTTGCTGCAATTAGTAGCTATCAGGTAGCATAGGAAGGACAGCTTCATAAAAAAAAGAGAAAGCTGAATGAGCCCAACTGATGTTCCGCACAAAAGTAATGGGTAAAACTAACCAGCTGTTTCTAAATTTACCAAATGGAACATCTCCCCCACCCCGTGCAGGAGCTTTAATTAACTTTGTGCTATGTGGGGCTGCACAAAAGAAGGTACTAGGTGTCAAGATGTTTGTCTTTCATTATCCCTCACTTAATTTTGTAACGCTATTTTTGCATAGAGGTAAATGGCATTCTTTCACATATCATGATGATGGTGTCAGGGGGACTCTCCAGCTTAAATTGGGATCCTCAGAGTCCAGCAACTAGCCTAATAAGCTCCACAGACTCTGCATTGTCAGGCCCCAGGCCAGAACCATCTTCTGGTATGGAAGGAAATAGGACTGTGCAGCATGGGCCCCTGAGATTGGCAGTCAGGAATGAAGCTTCTGGATTGGCTAGGCCTCATGGTGTAACTGGCAGTCATACAACCTTATCCTATTGCCTGGTCAATTGGCTGTTACTTACTACTTGCTGTACTTCAGTATGCAGCTAAAGTCTCTGAACTCAACTTTACAGGGTTGCCAAATCTGAGTTGAGAAATTCCTGGAGATTTGGGGGGTGGAGCCTGAAGAGGGTGGGGTTTGGTGAAGGGCAGGACCTCAGCAGGGTATCCAGAGTTTACTCTCTGAGCTGCCGTTTTCTCCAGGGGAACGGATCCCTGTGTTCTGGGGATCAGCTGTAATTCCATGAGATCTCCAGGCACCACAGGTAGATTGGCAAGCCTATGAGCTGGACATGCTAGATTCAAGTCCAATCCTGCAGAGGGCCTACCTGACTCAGAGAGAGGGTTCCTGTTGAGGCCATGGCCATGGGTCAGAGTCATTCTGCCAGATAAGACTAGCCCCCTTTTCTCTCTTCCAAATAGGGTTGCCAGGTCTGGGTTGGAAAATACCGGGGGACTTTGGGGGTGAAGCCAGGAGAGGGCGGGGTTTGGGGAGGGGCCTCAGCATGGTACGATGCCACAGAGTCCACCCTCCAAAGCAGGCATTTTCTCCAGGGGAGCTGATCTCAGTCAGCTGGAGATCAGTCGTAAAAGTGGGAGATCTCCAGGCCCTGCCTGGAGGCTGGCAACCCTACTTCCAAAGCCCAGTCTCAGAAGCTGTTTACAGATTAGAACTGTCAGTTCGACCTCAGATTTCACTGCCAAAATATAAAGCTGGTGAATGGGAACATGTGCTGAAACAGTAATGTATATGATTTCTTCAACATGCACCCAAACTTTTGGGGGGAGATTTAAATCTCCCCAAAAGTTAAAGAGTGGAACACTCTTGGAACTCTACAGCAGCCCGGTGGCTGAGAGGCTCTGTGGCCTTGCTGCCAGTGCCTGGGGGTGTGGGGTGGAATCGGTGGCCTGGCGGCTGAGAGCCACTCGGGACTCACCACCAGTGCCAGGGGGGAGATCAGAGGCCACACCATGCCCCCTTATATAGGCCTGGGCAGGCAGGCGGCGGGGCATCTGCGGCAGCCACAGCCCAGGCAGAGCAATGTATTTGAGCTGCTCCCGGGTGCGCTGAGGCAGCACCGCAACAGCAGGCTCAGCCCTCGAGTGCTGCTGCTGCCACTGCAGGAGCTGCCAGAGCCACCGGCCATCACGGGGGTCTAGTGGAGAGGCAGGCAGGGCAACGAGATGTTGCTGGACACCAACAAGCAGGAATGCCACCTCCAAAGTCAAGCAGGTGAGCCAGAAGGTGTCCTTGGGGAGGCCTGGAGACCTCCCGAAATTGCAGCTGACCCCCAGGCTGCAGAGGATCCTCCTCCCCCCCTGCAAGTATCGCGGGTCCCAACTCTTGTCCGTTTATAATGTTATATATAAATCTGTGATTTGCAGTCATGAAACATTAGAATTTTGTGGTTGATTGGGGCTCCTAGTGACCATGGATAACTCTGGGAATACCTGGAAACACTATGGTTTTACCATAGATTTTCTGGCTATTTCTAGAGCTGCCCATTGTTACTTCTGGGGCATGCCCATAAGTGATGTAGTGACATCAGCCAGGGGCGTAGAGTTTAAAAACTCCCGGGGGGGGCAGGGGTGCTTTGCGCGCGCGCGCCGGAGCCATGTCCCCACCGCCTCCCCCTGCCTGACCACTCCTGCTTCCGTCCTTTGCTTAGCTGGCCCCTGGACGGACAGAAGGAGGGTCGGAGTGGCCAGGCAGGGGAGGGGAGAGGTGGCGGCGGCCCTAGGAAGGGCTGAGGGAGACACAGCGGAGGGTGCACCATTTTCCCGGGGGGGCTCAGTCCCCCCCGGGAAATTTCAGGGGTGGCTCAAGCCCTCGAGCCCCCCCATAGTTGACACCTATGACATCAGCGACATCTCACCCAGCCCATGTCCCCACCACCTAACTGGAAAGTACTGGAGTCAGGAGGCCGGTGGAGTGATTTCAAGCATAGCTCTTTTATTAGTGGTTCAGCTCAAGCATGCCTATGGGGCTTCAGGCCCCTGCTTTTATGCTGGCCGGAGCCACACCTCCGACCACACCCAATTGACCCGATAGGGTCTTGCATTTACCTGAATTGTCATAGGTTCCCCGGGGAGAACCTAGGCTCCTTATTGGTGGCCACTTAGGATCCAGGTGTCTATCGTTCATCTAGACAGAAGCTCAGGTCACTGCCTAGCCATGTGCTCTGGCCACATGGTGGTCGCCATTACAGGAGCACATGGTGGCGATATTGTACTATAAAACCCAGGACATTACACTAACTAACCCTCCTGCTGAGCCTGGAAACCCTACTTCCAACTCTAGTGTTTTCATAGCAAAAGTGTGAGTAAATGTGTGTAAAAATATAAAATGGCTGATCACTTGTCTTCATGAAAATTTTCTGTAGCTCATAAAAAGGTGGCTGCCATGTATTCCCTTCCCAGTGATGCAGGTCTCACTTGGTTACTTCACTGACAGAATGAAAATATCCCTCTCCCCCCCCCCCTTCTCCTTCTGGTAGAATTCAGTTTCTTTCTTACTCCACAATGAGTATTGAAGTGCACTGATTACTTATCTTCTGAAATACAGCCAAGTAAACCCCTCCCTCACATACATAAAGACACACACTATAATTACTATATAGTATCAATATAATTGGGGCAATGAGAGAGGAGAAGAGGGGTTTGTCCAAGCAACTGGAAACTTTTTAGCACCAGCAAGAAAGCAGTTGTGAGTTGAATAATCAACATTGGTATCTGCAGTTTTAGCTATATGGTTGAATGAAGACAGGCAATACTGGTGGGTGAGAAGCTGTTTGGACATGCAGGTGAGACATCCAGATAATCTATGAGTAATTCCCCTCATATGTTGTTTCGTGGTATTTCTCACACCCAAGAAATACCTTTACATCTAGCCTGGCAGTTTCCCTCCCCCCCAAAGGGTGGTTGCTCTCAGCTCTAAATTTAGCAAACAAAATAAAACCATGCCACTTTGTCAGATGGCATTAGCCGTCTTATATAACCAGATGGCAGTCATAGATTAATGACAGCACACAAAAAAATTCATTCAGTGAAGCACATATTATGAGTGGCATCAGTGCATACAAAATGGTTTAATGGTAGATTTCCATGGACATTGACCCATCTTCTCTAGTGTTTCTGGAAACAACTCTGGCAGTATAGTTTGTTACTAGAAGTGCTGTGAACTTCACAGTGAACATGTTCATCAGGTGAACATGCCATTTTAACAGCCACAATCACTCATGAGATGTGCCTTGGATTTCCTCATCTTGCCACTGTCCAACTCAAGAAGCTATCGACAATTTGGCAGTTATGGGCTGTGGTCACACTGGAGGTTAGGTGTGGTCTGGGCACCTCTCTTAAGTGTGCCAGTTCAAATTGTTGCTGGAAGGACTGGCCAGACAGCACACCCTGTGGTGGTTTCCCCACGCACTCATCTGTTGGTGAAGCATCCACATTACTACAGCGCCTCAGCCGTGGAGCGTGCGGCCCAGTCGGTTTCTTTTTTAAAAAAAAACCCAGGTTGGGCACATGCAAATATGCACTCATGCACTTATGCAAATATCGGCAGCTACTCCCCACAAAAAACACGCAGCGGAAATGGATCTGCCGGTTCAGACTTCCCATCCGGATTCAGATTGCGACAGAGCACTGCGACAGAGCACTGGCATCGGTAAAGACTGGACTTTCTCCAGTGCCCAGTTACTCTGTTTCCAAAGCGGGGCAAATGGGGTGGCCACAACTGGGGCACAGAAGGCAGATGTCATTGTCTAATCCTGCTCCTTAAATCTGCAAAGGTTCCGCAACAGTATCGCTGAAACTGCTTGTGTGACCACAGCCATGCAGTAGCCAGGGCTGTGAGATTTTATTTGCCTTGTGGCCATTTTCACAGATGCACAGCAGGTGAAATTGATTGTCCCACGAGACCATAGGTGCTGAGCCAAAAATAGAGGAGATCGTTGGCAGAGGGTCCCTGGCAAAACATGGTGTTCACATAGGATAGTGTTAACCACTGATACAAGTCCATATTGAGAAAAGTGGCATGTGTGAAGATGCCTTAAAAGTAAACATTAAGACAAGCACCACCAGGTAACTGTCATAAAGTGCTTGCAATGTGGTTGATGCCTGACTGTCTTAAGCAGGACTGCTAACTGTCCTGGAGGACAATGTCCTGTCCCTTTAAAGTCAACTTAATGTGTGAAAATAAGCAGCTGAATCTTTTCAGGGCATGGAGGTTGAATGACCCATTAAGCCTGAATTAAAGGGACAGGACATTTTTCTCCCGGACTATTGGCAACCCTAGCCTCACATAAAATGTATGAGAGTCTTCACACATTACAAAGTACAATGGTTATGCCTGTGTACAAAGTGCACTGCTTATGGAGGGCTTCCTGCCCCCACTGCTGGACTTTCTGAGGGCACCTGGCGTTTTTGGCCACTGTGTGGGCCACTGGCCTGAGCCAACATTGGCTTCTCTTATGTTCTTATGTTATGGTCTTATCCTGTGTCCTGTGTAAAAGCCACACATCGCTTGTAGGTTCTCCTCCGTTCCCAGGGGTGTTGCCTAGTTCGGATCACAACTGCCGCGTGCAGGAAGGAGGGGCTTCCACTTCCCACCACGACCCTTTTCCTAACCTGACACAATGGGTGGGCCCTCTCTGGCCTGCTGAGGAAGCCCACACTCGTTAAAGACTGGAAATTGAAAAGGGCAGAGAAGTGAGATTCAGATATTCCTCTGATTTCTGAGATTTCACAAGATGCTGTTATTTCAAGCATATATTTTAAATGATATGGGTTAGAAACTTGTTTTATACAAGGAAAGTAGAGTCAATAGGAAGATAGAATCTATACCCAGTATCTCATTCTGCACTTGTTTTTTCTTATGTGGATGAAATTGCAGAATACAAAGTCAAATACAACCTACCCTTTTCATGCAAACCCTCATTCTACCAATACTGTGTCATTCCCACCACCAATATCTTCAGCTTTCACTGACTCATTAGATGTAAAGCTGCTGCTGTGGGTATGTTTCTCCAGCAATAGCAGACCCACTTGTCTATGTAATGCTTCACATCTGACAATTTCAAGAAAGAAGGAAGATCGTTTTTCTTGATAACGCTGTCAAGCATCAGTTTGACTAACTGAGACAGTGAACATTGGGAATGTGCTTGCATGTCCCAGACATGCAAGTTGCTTTTTCAAAATTATAAATACGTTATCATTAAATGCACCATGTTTTCAGGGTTGATCTGCTGTAAAAACCCTGCTGTATTGCTCATTTATTGAAGGCACACAATAAGACATCAGTGCACATCAAAAGAATGTGCCCATCCTCGTAAGCCATGAATTCTCTTGCAAAATGAATTACCTTGCATAATATTTTCTTATTTACAGTAAAACCAAGCACGTAATTCCTAATCAAATCCCAGATGGTTTTTGCAGTACAGTTGGTTGGATCTCCTCTACATATAAAGGATTATTTTAAATTATTGTCACTGTGTTTTTGGGGGGGATCATTATCCAGTCAGTTGTGAAATTGTCGTTTTTGTCACAGACAATCAACTTAGCTATTGGGACACATTCTCAGAGAGAGGGGTCAACCTGAGATAATATCTGATTTTTTAGAATTAGGGCAACTTTTCACACTAAGAAAAAGTGGGAAAGAAAGCAAGTGACCCATGCCTCCTCTTAAACATTTTTCCCGGAGTAAGAACAAGAAATGTGTGCCTCCTACATAGTGGAAGAAGCTTGAGGGCTGATTCATATGATACAAAGTCCTTGAGGCTGCTACAGAGACTTGTATCACGTGTGTGCTGGGAGTTTCATGCCCCCAAGTTGCATGGGGGCCATATTCTAACAGTGTGCATCGAGAAAGAGCTTCGGCTTTCCTCACTGTGCCATTCTTGTGAACTAAAATGGCTCTGAGGAGCTGCTATTTGCTCCATTTGGAAACTTGCATGTAAAGATGGCTACAGGTAACTTTCCAAACTGAGAAAACAAGCTCCCTGGGACCATTTCAGTTTGTGAGAACCACATGGAGGAGGATAAAGCCCCAACTCCATACATGTTTGTAAACAGAACATGGTTCCTGTGAACCCATGAAGCACATGTCTCACAATGCCCATGTGACACAAAGCCCTTGTGGGAGCCCTCCGTGCTTTGTCCCTTGCAAACTGGCCCTGAGCTGCTACATATTTGGACACGATCTGTTTCCACAGCTCACTTGCATTTTCTCCCTTTTTTGCTTATAAATTAAGAAATATCAGGAATATATAGTACAATAATGATACAATATAACAATTACAATACAAAATAGGAACACTTTCTCTTTTGGGTGCTTTCCTGGCAATCCATGAAGCCTCCCTTAATTTATAAAGCAGATTAAACTGGTATCTAAAGCACTGGGCCAGTTAGTATTAATTTGGAAATTGCTTTTTAAAACCTGAATACTCACGTTGAGAAGGAAATTATCATCCAGGATGATAATCAAGATGTTTTGGGGGGAATGTTGTATACTATCGGCCTTTCCTGGACTATCCTAACCTCATATTATCTGTTCCACCATTGTCATGCTGTGCTGTTGTCCCTTCTTCTCACTACCAGTCCTTGATTTCTGTGTTCTGTATATTTATGGTGTAAATTGCTTAGCAGCAGTAGTCATAAAACTGGTAATCATCTTAGTTGGTTCTCATCAGCATGCTTGGTTCTGCTCCCCTCAACTTTTGTTGGCCCTGTATACCAATAGGTCGTATATACATGGATTCAGAGTCAGAACAGCCTTGATCCATCTAGCTCAAAATTGACTACTCTTACTAGGGCTGAGGACAGACTGGCAGTATACAGTGCAAGGGAGGCAGGGCAAAAAGACCCGGGCCAAGTTGTGCCAGGAATTCCCGGTTGCACTGCACCGACTGATGCGGCAACTTTAACAGCACCGCTTGATTGCGGCTTTTTTACGTGCACACTTCCGGGAAGCGGGATCAACATGCCCTTCATGGCTTGCCCCGGCTTTCACCTGGTACTTTTTAAAAGCGGGAGCGAATCGTTAAAGGACAGGGTGAGTATGGCAGGGGAACACCAGACAGCTGTGGCTGTGTGAACAGGCCCACTTGATCCACTTGTAAAAGGTGCCTATATTGGGCCAAACTGCCAGACTGAACTCGGCCTAGCAGTGGTTTTTCAAAGTCTCAGGAAGAGAAAGGTCTTTTCCAACACCTGCTACTAAAATCTTTTAAATGGAGATGCTTAGAAATGGGCTGTGGCTCAGCAGCAAAGAATCTACTTTGTACATAGAAGACCACAAGTTCAGTTCCTGTTATCTCCAGTTTAAAGCAGGGGTATCAAACATGCGGCCCAGGGGCTGGATTAGGCCCCCAGGGGGCTTCTATCAGGCCTCCAAGGGACTGGCTGTCTCCTGCTTCTTCCTCCAGTTCTGCTGCTGCTGCTGCATCATAGTTTGCTTTCCTAGACTCTCTCAATCGCTCAGGAGAGATAGATAGGCAAGCTTCTGCTCCCTGCACTGGGCTGAGGCTCCTCCCCCTCCCAGATTGCTACAGCCCAGACATTTTGATGCAGTAATTGAAAGCAAGAAGTGTCAGTTATAAGAGACTGTTAAATAAACAAAATATTGCAAGAATGCTAATGTTTCAGGCATGTTTTTATTTTAAGTTAAAAAAAAACCCTTTGTGTTTGTGTCCTTTATAAAGTTCATATCTCCACTACCTGGCATTACATTTTATGATACTCATGGCCCGGCCCGACAAAGTCCATTTAATGTCAAATCCGGGCCTCCATAACAAATGAGTTTGACACCCCTGGTTTAAAGGATCAGAGATCAGGTGATGTGAAAGACTTGTCTCTGACACCTTCCAGGGTTTCTGCCCGTCAGTAGGAGACAATGCTGACCTTGCCAGTCCAGTGGCAGAAGATAGCTTCAAGTGGCTTGAACCTGGGGCTTGTGCATGTAAAGCATACACTCTACCACACAGCCACCTGAAAATGAATCTCCTACAAAGATGCCACTTCCATATAGACAAATAAATAATTCAGAACCTGGACCAAACCAAGGCCTGCTTAGTCTTCCACAGCAGCAAGCTAGTAGCCCCTGGGAAGCTCACAAGCTAGCAGACACACAGTCATGTATTTGGCATATGTACACCCTGTGGAAAGTTAATGTGCCCAGGGCTGCCCACCATGTATATGTGGAGGAAACAGAGATATGAGTGGTCAGCATGTATGAAGATGAGTCATAGAATAACATTTTCACACTATATTCTATATGGTAGTACTTTTTTTAAGTACAGTTTTTCTACTTTCAGTTAAATATATGACCTCTGTGTGTGTGTGTGTTGTGTCATCAAGTCACTTCCAATTAATGGTGACCCTATGAATTAATGACCAAAACATCCTGTCATTAACCCTGGTTTTTCTGGGTTGAAGTCCCCTCCCCTCCTTTTTGTTTGGTCTTGCAAACTGAGAGCCATGGCTTTCTTGATTGAGTCAATCCTCTTCTCCTGTGGCCTTCAACTTTTCCTAGCCTTATTGTCTTTCCCAGAGACTCTTGTCTTGTCATAAAGTGACCAAAGTATGTTAGCCTCAGTTTAGTCATTTTAGCTTCTAGGGACAGTTCAGGCTTGATTTGATCTAGAACCTGCTTATTCATGTTTTTGGCGGTCCATGGTATCTGTAAAACTCTCCTCCAACACCACATTTCAAATGAACCAACTTTCTTCCTGTCAGTTTTTTTTTCATTGTCCAACTTTGACAATTATGCATAGTAATGGGAAATACTGTGACATGAATTATCTTTATCTTGGTCACCTTGCTGCTACCCTTCCCAGTCTCAATCTCCTTCTGATTTCTTGGTTACAGCCTCCCTTTTGGTTGATGACTGAGTCAAGGAATAGAAAATCTTGACCGATTTCAATTTCTTGTCAACTTTAAAGTTTTGTGATTCATCAGTAATCACCATTTTTTGGCTTCATGATGTTCAGCTGTCCTGCTTTGGCACTTTCTGCTTTAACCTTTGTCATTAGTTGTTTCAGATTAATATTTTCTGCCAGTAATGTGGTGTCATCTGCACATTTCAAATTGTTAATGTTTCTTCCCCCAGTTTTCAGTCCACCTTTTTCTAAATCTAATCCAGCTTTCCTTATGGTATATTCTGCATATAGATTGAACAGTTAAGAAAATAAAATACATCTTTGTCTGACACCTTTGCCAATTGAAAACCTATCTGTTTCTCCATATTCTATCCTAACAGTAGCCTGTTGTCCAGAGTACTGGTTGTGCACCAAAACAATCAGATCTTGTGGCACACCCATTTCTTTTAAAACTGACCATAACTTTTCATGATCCACACAGTCAAAAGCTTTGTTATAATCTATGAAACAAACTGATTTTCAAAAATTTATGATCTATCTCTATGAAAATTTAACTGTACTTCTGTCTCAACCTGGTCAGTCTCCTTTACAGTTACGTTATGATTTTCCCCCAGTTTCTCTTTCTTCATTCATTTAGTGTAGTCATGGTTAATGGTATCAAAGCAGGAGCATGGATATACAGATTGAAGGAATATAGTAGAAGTCGAGACCAGATATGCTCACAATGAAAAAATGGCACAACTGAGAATACATGTTTTTTGTAACTGTGGAAATCTGATAATGTTCTAGAAAATGAACTGCCCTTTCACTGAAGTGAAGGCACACAAAGCTGAGGAACGATGTAAAGGCCTAGAAACTCTGGCGTGTGTGCATGTGTCTGGCTTTGATTTCTGGAAGAGAAAAGGCACTGACAACATCAGCTGCCTGTAGCAAAAATTCTCTCAGTTAAACACTTTGCTTCATATATGGATTCCAGGCATGATTCTGCAAAAGAAGAAAAATGTGATTTTCACAATCCTGGGCCCATGTAACATCGAATTTTGTTGGTACTGTAACTTTTGTAATTTGTATGGACATTCATTTGCATTATTAAGGTGTAAAACAGACTCATTCTGGAGGTCATTTTTACAAAGGGAATAGGAATATAGCAAAACAAGTGTGCAAGATAACGCTTCTAATATTGGTGAAAGGGCGTTAGCTTAAATTGTCTGTGGAAATGATTAAACAATTCTTTTCCCCTCTCCCCTCCTACTGCATTGTTTACAGTATAGTATATTGTTTTTATTTCATTCTTCTCTAATAGTGAATCCAATTCTATTGCATTGATATTGCAGAAGAAGAAGAAGAAAAGATTGGATTTATACCCCACCCTTCACTACCCAAAGGCATCTCAGAGCAGCTTACAAACTCGTTTCCCTTCTCCTCCCCCACAACAGACACCCTGCAAGGGAGGTGGGGCTGAGAGAGCTCTTTCCAGACCTGTCCTTGAGAGAACAACTCTGACAGAACTATGGCTTGCCCAAGGTCATCCAGCAGCTGCACGTGGAGGAGTGGGGAATCAAACCCAATTCTCTCAGATTAGAGTCCGCACACTTAACCACTACACCAAACGGGCTTGTATCATTAGCATGGTCTTGTTTGATCGCTTTATAATTCTGCAATGCACCTCCAGTCTCAATGAGAAAGAAGGATGATAGATGAATTAAGTAAATAAAAAAGTAAATGAATAAAGTATTAAAACATCACTTAAAATCAACTAAGCCTGTGTTCAGACTGACAGTTTGGCCTGATAAAGGCACTGTTCACAAATGAATTCAATGGGCGCAATCACACAGCCAATCTGTCAGGTGTTCCCCCAGCATACTCATCCCTTCATAGGATGACTTGGAGCTGGGTTAAAAAGGCACCACATCACAAGTGGTTTTTTGGTTCCCTGTGTATTCACTGAGCATGGCCGGATGTCTGAATGTGGGGGAGTGCACACAGAATGGATTTGGCAGTCTGAGCCTGCAGATCCATTCCCGCTGCTAGGAGGGTTTGTTTTTAAAATTGCCTGTATGCACATTTGCACATGCATGCACACTTATGCTCACACATGCACATTTATGCACATGCATGAGCACACGTGTGCACACATGCATTTTGAAAATTTTCTGAGCAGCGCACTCCATGGCTGAGGCACTGCAGTAATGCGGGACCACATCCGGCCTGTGCTGAGGTCACTGCACTTGCTGCCTATAGCATACCGGATCCAGTTCAAGGTGCTGGTATTGACCTTTAAAGCCCTATATGGTTAGAGGCTGTCTACTTGAGGGGCCGCCTTTCCCCATATGTGCCCCAGAGGGCATTGAGGTCAAGCTCGCAACATCGCTTGACTCTCCCCGGTCCGAAAGATGTTCAGCTGGCCAGCACTAAGACCAGAGCTTTCTCAGTGGCGGCCCCATACTGGTAGAATGAGCTCCCAGATGACATTACAGTTCTGCAGGGCCTGCATGATGGAGCTCTTCCACCAGTCTTTTGATTATGAGCCGCCACCGGGGGAATTAAGGATAACATCACCCTGGAACCGTGGGCCAAACCTCTTGCCGCCGCTTTCACCATGTAAACTCTGATTGCCGCCAGTCATTGTGGTTTATATATGTTGTTTTAATTCTGAAATGATTATTCTTATGTTTTAAAATTGTGAACCATTTCGATGGTATTTTATTCCCAGAAGCCGCCTTGAGCCAGCTGTCTGGAAAGGCAGGATAAAAATGTGAATAATAAATAAATACATAATGTAGATGCTTGACCACAGGATGTCTGCATGGGTAACCCACAGCAGGGTATGCTGTATGGATGATATGCCCCACAACACTTTAAACCAGCACAATTAGAGGCAGTGCCATATCTTGCCAAGCTGCCAGTCTGACCACAGGCTAAGTAAAACAATGAATAAGAGAATCTTATTAAATGTGGGCTATATATATAAAACTGAAACATTATTTAAAGAATTTGGGGGAGAATTAGCCCCTAGAAATTTCATTTCTGTACCACATTGGACATCCTGGTTCACTTGGGAAAAGGTTGTGGCTTGATAAGACCTTTGAGTAGACCTTTGAGTATTGCTGATAAGACCTTTGAGTATTGTTGTTGCTCGACCTGTCAGCTGGGTTCGACACAGTCAATCATCGGCTGCTGACCCGCCGCCTCGCTGACATTCAGGGACTCGCTTTACAGTGGCTTGTTTCCTTTCTCCAGGGTCGGGGACAAAGGGTGGTGCTAGGGGACGAGCAGTCCCAGAGACACCAGCTTGAGTGTGGAGTGCCTCAGGGGGCTGTTTTGTCCCCAATGCTTTTTAACATCTATATGCACCCCCTTGCCCAGATTGCCAGAGGGCGGGGCTGGGTTGTCACCAGTACACTGATGACACCCAGTTCTATCTGATGTTGGGTGGCCGGTCTGGCTTGGAACTGGACGATCTGGACCGGGCATTGCACGCTGTGGCTGGATGGCTCGGGCTGAGTAGGCTGAAGCTGAACCCAGCAAAGATGCAGGTCCTGTGCCTGGGTCGGGGTGGGCCTTGGTCGGGGCTCCCGCTCCCAGCCTTCAACGGAGCACCATTGGTGCCTTCGCCGGTGATTAGGAGTTTGGGAGTGCTCCTGGATCCCTCCTTGTCAATGGAGGCCCAGGTAGCAGCCACTGCCAAGTCAGCCTTCTACCATCTGAGGCTGGTGCGGCAGTTGGTCCCCTTCCTGGACCACCTGGACCTGGCTACAGTGATCCATACAGTGATCCATGCAGTCGAGGATAGACTATTGTAACGCTCTCTACATGGGGCTGCCTCGTTGCAAATTCAGTGGCTTCAGCTGGTGCAGAATGCCGCAGCAAGATTGCTGATGTGCCTTCCTAGGCGGGAGCACATACGACCGGCGCTGGAGGCACTGCACTTGCTACCAGTGGCATACTGAATTCGCTTCAAGGTGCTGGGGCTGGCCTTTAAAGCCCTAAATGGCCTGGGTCCGACCTACCTAAGGGACCACCTTTCCCCATATACACCCCAGAGAGCACTTCGGTTTAGGGCCCAACTTCGCCTGGCCATACCTGGCCCAAGAGAAGCCAGGCTCACTGCCACTAGAGGGAGGGCTTTTTCGGTGGTAGCCCTCTCTGGTGGAATGAGCTCCCGGAGGAGATCAGGGCCCTGTGGGACCTGATGCAGTTCTGCAGGGCCTGTAAGACGGAGCTCTTCCGCCAGGCTTATGACTAGTGAGGCCGCCGCCTTTTTCACCTACTGCCTTTTTCATCTACCCCTCACTGTCGGCAACCATCAGTGACCAGTCATATGCATCGCCCAGTTGCTGGCGATACTGCATGCTCAACATTAGTCTGCGATATACGCCGTCAGGTTGTACTGAGCACTTTATAAATTGTATTGTTGGAACTGTATAGTTTTAATGATGAAAGTTTATAATTGTATTGTTTTTACGATGAGAATTTATAATGTTTTAACTGTTTATTGATAATGTGAACCTGGTTTATCAGGCCTTGTAAGCTGCTCTGAGCCTGCTGTGCGGGGAGAGCGGCCTAGAAATGGAATTAGATAGATAGATAGATAGATAGATAGATAGATAGATAGATAGATAGATAGATAGTCATGAACAAAAAAATACACATAAACATGCTGAAATGGCATTTATTGGAGACATCCGCATCAGCTTTGCTCCTTGGATAAGACTACAAGATTGTAAAATGCAGAGGAGGAGGAGGAGGAGGGAGAGAACAGAATGTGATGTATTTTCAGGCCTCCTCTAACCATCTGTCTTTCAGAATTTAGGCCAGCCTATTCAACATGACAGCCTAAAGTTCTACACCTCTGTCTATAATCATCCACCTAAAGAATGACCTAATTTCTAAAGGTCTTGAGTTTCAAGGCAATGAGAACTGGAGGTGCTCAACACCTCTGCAAAGCAAGTACCTTGTAAACGTATTTGTATGTGAGCTTAGGAAGTTTTCATGCTTGAAATAATGAACTCCTTTCAGCCTACATAATTAAAAATCAGTCTGATTAGAATCAGAGCTCATTTGAGCTTAACTCCAGAATCTGTTCTCAATATCAAGGCTCAGCCCCAGAAACACTAAATGGGAGACTGCATTTGAGTGCAGGTGACGTCCTTTTTTCTCTATCAGTGAGTAAACACATCTTTAGCACTTATATATGGGAATAGTCAATATGACCCCAGGTCACTCTGCTTCTAGAAATGAATTCACTGAAATAGCTGTCAAAGGCTGAACTCCCATCCTAAAGACAGAACTACATGAAAACGTTTTCCAGTGGATCAGACTTTTCCAGACCCTAGTTTGGCACAAACAGAATATACTTTAGAGGTGACTACTGGGCTTTAGGTAGTACACAGAGGAACAACCCCTACTAAGGAAGAATACAAACTAGGGGTGGCCAACATTGGTATCATTTGTAGCTACTCAATGCTAGGAACTGGAAGTATACTTTCAATGCAGCCCTAAAGCGGGTCCACCGAAAATCCTATTGTTGTCTACTCGATGGATCTAACTCTCAGTAAAATATTCTTAGGACTGATCTGTTTGTCATGCAAACCAGCCCCCAACAGATTCAGCCTCAGTCAGGCAGATCACTCAGAACTGCAGTCCCAAGCCAATACATGCCCCTGTGCACTTGGTCACATTGGTTCACATTTGGTTGTGCAAACATCAGAGTCCTTGACTCATGCCCAATGTAATATCTAGTTTGGGCCTCAGAGCATAGGCGTCAACTTCAGGGTGGCTGGGGAGCTGGAGCCCCCCCCCCCCCGAACTTTTCCAGGAGGTGCTGAGCCTCCATCGGAAACAATGGACTGTGATGTCTCTGGCCCAGCTCCAGCCCCTCCCCCCCCCCCGGGAAATTGGAAAGTCTACACCCTTGCCTCAGAGATTCAGAAGCTGAGATCTCTTGGATGACTTCAGAAAATGGCATCCTATTGGGAGGGGGTGAGAAGTTATACCTAGAAATCTGTTTCCTATTTAAATCAATGAGGAAAAACGATTTGATTTATTCCCTAATGTGACTCATTCTTATTCGAAGGTTAAAGATCACTACCTGTTTTTTATAAAGGCAAGCAACCTACGTCTACTTCCAGCTTTTTTGTACATCACTAGTTTCTATACTTTTCCACATTGTATGTATCGTTAGAACGATGTAAAGGTGGCTGTTGATTCGTTTTCCAGTTTGTATATCTATGCATGTGTGTATGAATGAGCCCATGAAAGAATGTTCACAGTGGGTGCTTGCATTACAAGAGTAAATATAATGCTCACAGAAAGGCAAAGAAAAACAGCATTATTGGAGGCACTGCTTTCTTTATGAAGGCTGCTTAATGAGCCTGTAATTGCTTCTGTCACATGAGCTAGGCAAGAACCAGATAAGCCCTTGCCAGGAATGCTTCTGAATTCGCAGATGTCTCTCCTATCCATTAACCCATTCTAAGAAGAAAAATCTCTTACCTGAAAAACCATAATGTCTTCTTTCTACCCATCCCATTTTTCTGTCAACACATGACAGATTTTATACTATCTAATAAAATGATGCTACAGTTTATCAAAACAGTTTTCATACTTTTGTTAGGTTAAGCAACCCCGGGGTTTTTTCTAATGTCATCATTACTTTGGCATCCTAGACCTCAAGATTCCACAGCAAGCATTTAGCTATAGCATACTCTCTGCTGCATGAGTTAGGTGTCATGTATTATTTAGAATTCTGCAGAAAATAATTATTGAAGAGAAACAGTGTTCTTCAAAAAAAAAAAAATCTTGCGGGCCAGACTCCCAACCCAGAAGAAGACACAATAAATAAAACATCGGAACGGCCCATGGAGGCACAGTGGCTACTCCTTTAAAGAAGAAAAGGCAGCTTGATAATTACAAGTTGATAATTGTATTGTATGGAAAATGAAAATAAATATTTTTTAATAAAAAGAAAGAAGAAAAGGCAGCTCTCTCACACATTTTTATCTCACCCTTCCTCTAAGTATGTCCGGGCAGCATACATCGTTCCCCCCCCTCCTCCATTTTATGTTCACAGCAACCCTATGAGGTAGCTTAGAAAAGAATGACTGGGCCAAAGTCACCCTGTGAGATTAATGGCGGAACAGGGGTTAAACCTGGGTCTCCCATATCCTCGTCCAATGTGCGACACTACAGCCCACTGGGTCTCCACTTTCTACCCATCATATTTCTTTGGTTATAAAAGTCCTCTTAGTCTCATGCAAGTTGCAGGGTTAAACCTCCTTTCCCCTCCCCACATAGCCCCAATTAGAATCAGGGCTCCGTGCGGATGTAATTAAGATTTAAAAGTTTCTGGGTAGATTTGATCATGGATCTCCTTGGGTTTTATTTATTTGGAGCCCGAGTTCAACCCTTTCTGCAGACTTCCATTCAAAGTAACACTGAATAGCAGTTCTCATTAGTGCAGAACTAGGGTTGCCAACCACAAGGTGGGGCCTGGAGATCTCCTGGAATTACAATTGTTCTCCAGGCAACAGAGATCAGTTCCCCTGGAGAAAATGGCTGCTTTGGAAAGCAGACCCCATTGAAGTCCCTCCTCTCCCCAAACTCTACCCTCCTCAGGCCCCGTCTCCCAAATCTCCAGCTATTTCCCAACTGGGCGCTGGCAACCTCATGCAGAACAGATAGATCTCCCCGGTCCGAAAGATGTTCGGTTGGCCTGTACTAGGGTCAGGGCTTTCTCGGTGGTGGCTCCTTACTGGTGGAATGAGCTCCCATATGACATCAGGGCCTTGCGGGACTTATTACAGTTCCGCAGGACCTGCAAGACGGAGCTCTTCCACCAGGCTTTCAACTAGGAGCCGCCGCCGGGGGGAATTTGTACGATAACATCGCCCTGGTCCCTGGCCATACTTGTGCTGCCTCTGTTCACTATAAGAACTCTGAAACCGCCATCTAAAATGCTGTTATATTGTTGCTGTATTTTTGTGTAGTGCTGTGTTGTTTTTATGCTAGTTTTAACTGTCTATTTTATATTTTGTAAACCATTGATGGTATTTTATGGTTGTTAGCCGCCTTGAGCCGGTTCGCTGGCAAGGCGGGATATAAATATAATAGATGGATGGATAGATGGATGGATAGATGGATAGATGGATAGATGGATAAATAGATGTTCAACCTTATATACAAGGAAGATATGGAAGATGTAGCTGAAATTTGTAGGTTAACAGAAATATATAACAGTCTCAGCCAACTTTTATGGAAGCACCACCCCCTACTTCCCTTTTCTCTGTTCTTTTTACCTATTCATGCTTTTTCTCGTACTGGTTTATATATTTTCTTTGTTTTGTTTTTCAGTTGGAACATCACCAAAACATGATGGTATCGTCTCTTGTATTGGATATGAGGTTATCAGATGGTTTTGTTTTGTTTTGCTTTGCTTTGTTGCTGGCATTTGTTTTGTGAGTGTAAATAAAAAAAATTAAGTCTTTTGTCTTCACCCTCCCATTCTCAAATCACAGCTATTGGGGCTCTTCAGGCAGCAGTATGATGTAGCAAATTCAAAAGGTTCTGGCCGAGTTGGAATTGTGCTTGTGCTTAGGATGTCTGGAGATGTTGACCATCCCTGCTTCAAGTAACCCCTTACCCTCCCCGTGTGCTCTGACATGCTCAAAGTAAGAACGTAACATAAGAACATAAGAAGAACCCCACTGGATTGTACCATTTGTCCATCTAGTTCAGCATCCTCTCACACAGCGGCCAGCCAGTTCCTCTGGAGGGCCAGCAACAGGGCATAGAGGCTGAGACCTTCCCCTGATGTTGCCTTCTGGCACTGGGATTCAGAGGTCGACTGCCTCTGAATGTGAAGGTTCCCCTCAGTCACCATGGCTAGCAACTACTGATATCTTACATAATTCTATCTAATCCCCTTTTGAAGCTGTCTGTTCCTGTGGCCATCGCTACATCCTCTGGCAGAGAATTCCACATTCTAGTCACTCTCTGTGTAAAGTGCTTTTCATTTTGTCAGTCCTGAATTTACTGCCCATCAGCTTCAAGTAGCTGAAGAATGAATTTATAACCAGAGTTTTCCTTCCTAAAATAAGTTCTCATGTTTAAATAGAAACTGCCAAGTCATAAATAAGGAGGGGGAAAGCTTGAGGAGCAGAAGCAGTGCCCCCCTCAGGTCCTGCCTGACCTATCAGCAATGAGTAGGAGGGACTTCCAGATCAGATGACTGGGTTTAGACCAAACATCTGTCGCCAGGTGTTAAGAACTGCATGAAGAACAGATGAAGAGCTAGCATTTAAAATCTGCCCTTGACTGTTACAGCCATCATTTAGAATTGTCAGTTCTAGGCCTTCTTCAGCTAATTGTTCTTGCATTTTGTTGGGATTTTATTTGATAATTTTATTGTCCTAGGATGGGTATTGTGTTTTTAAAGCTTGTAATTGCTTTCACGTGCCTTCAGGCAGAGAATAGGATTTAGAAATATTATAAATAAATGCATATATGAATTTATAAGCTTGCAAACAAAAACTTTGCGAGCATTGAGTTGTTTTAATAGGCTGTTATTAACATACAGTAGAAGCTGAAGAATATATAAGCATCGAGAAATAAGGGCAATTTGGTGAGCTTCATCATTTGGATTAAGATAATTAATTTAAACTCAGATATGAAATGTCAATTTTCACTAGGCCCAAGTGTTATCCTACCAAAACTACTTAAGTTATCTGACAAAGTTTGCATGCACACAAAAGCTGATACCCAGAATTGAACTTTGTGGGTCTTAAAGGTGCCCCTGGACTCAGACTTTTCTTCTACTTAAACATGTAGTGAGACAAAATGTTGAAATAGTTCAGAAACTGGGTTGCAAAACGATTACTTTCACAACCATTGAAACAAAAACAGCCACCAGTAATTTAAACTAGGTGATTATACTATTACTATATCTGATCAAAATGAGAGAAGACAGGTCCATTGCAGTACAAAAGCAGAGAAGAATGGGTTGCTTGAATGGAGCAAAACAGTTACAAAGTGTCTCCTGGGCATGCTGGGGTTCTTCCCCCCCCCCCGCCCCCATTTTGATGCATTGGCTGGCTGTTTCCACCATATCACACACAAAAAATAGTGGAGCTGGATGAAGTACAGAGGAGGGTGACTGTTGTGTACTAGTCACGAAATGGCGACCACCATGCGGTCAGAGCACATGGCCTGATTCTACCTGAGCTTCAGCCAGGTAGAACAATAGACAGTCGGATCCAAAACGACCACCAATAGCCAGCCTAGGTCTTCCGCGGGGGACCTATGAACTACAACTTAAGACTTAAGGCCCTATCAGAACTATGCGCATATGCTAAGCCCCTATCAGGTATTTTGGGTGCGGCCAGAGGTGTGGCTCTGGCCGGCATATAAACAGGGCCCTGGAGCCCTGGCAGCATGCTTAATCTGACCATCTCCTGAACATGCTGATAAAGTCTTTGCTATGATCATCCTACAACTCGCCTCCCGACTCCAGTACTTTCCAGTGACCAAGATTATTGGGGAGTTAGAGCACCTTCCTTATGAGGAAAGGCTGAAGAGTCTGGATCTTTTCAGTTTAGAAAAGAGATGACTGGGGGGACACACACATGAGCAGGGGTCCGTTGGAGCGGGAGCGCACAGGAGCGCAGCTCTGGGAGTGAGGAGCCCAGGGGGCGGGCACATGACCAAGCCCTGCCCCCTCCTCAGCTTCCCCGAGCAGTGCAGAGGCCCCAGGGAAAGTCCTGCTAGGGTCTTTATTGTTTTTAATGTTGTGTTTTAATATTGATAACTTTATCATTTTATGACTGTGTGCTGCTTTTCCAGAGACTTGCTCAAGGTGGCATCTAAATTTTCTAAGTATACCATTTTTTATCTGGGCACATGGCACATAAGTACTGGAGAAATTTCACCAACCCTTCAGCAGCTTCCACCCCATCAGTTTGGTGTAGAGGTCAGGAGTTGTACTCTAATCTGGGAGAACCGGGTTTGATTCCCCACTCCTCCACATGCAGCTGCTGGTGTGACCTTGGGCCAGTCACAAGTTCTCTCAGAGCTGTTCTCTCATGAGCAGTTCTCAAAAGATCTCTCTCAGCCCCACCTACCTCACAGGGTGTCTTGTTGTGGGGAGGGGAAGGGGAAGGGATGGGGGGTGCACATGTCCTGGGTATCTCAAGTCTACTTGAAACCTGGTGGTTTCAAGGTAGCAGGGAGAGAATGAGGGTGTGCTCTTTACGCTTATTTTTATTGCACAAAGTATTGGATGGGGAAGGGAATGGAGGAAGAGCAGGTCAGTTTCACTCACCTGTGGAGTGGAGCCTGAGGGGTGGATGTTGCCTTCGGACACACTTCCGGTATGTTAGGAGGTGTGGCATATGCAAATGAGTTATGCAAATGAGCTATGCTAATGAGCTCCTGCACCTCTTTTTCTACAAAATGACCCCTGCACATGAGAGAGGAACTTTTACATAGGCAGGGAATTCATTCGGGGGGGGGGGGGAGTTGAACACAAAATGGTACACTAAACTCAGAGACTCTTGATGGAAGCCCTGATTTTGATGTAGTTCACTATATCTCTAGGTGCCCTATTGGATCAAGCCATATGACTTCCTTTATTGGATAAAATCCAGCATATACATTGTTGTATGAACAAAACCCTAGAAGTACCATCCATGCTCATTTGTACAAAAATTATCTATGAAGAATTGGGTACTTAAGAGATAGTAAGAAAGTTAGGCATGGACTTTAGAAGTTACTAGAGATAGGAGTTTTATATATTGGTTATTCTTGGAAAACATAACCCTAAAACTTTGGACTACATTAGAACATATTCTCTTTCTTTCTTTCTTCTCTTTTTCAGGGCCATGTAGTTTTTGAGAAGCAAACCGAGCTCAGTAATGTCTTCACTGTTAGTGCAGAATGTTCAAATTGATTATCATTCTGTATCGTTTTATTAAAAGTGAAGACGTATTTTAGCAACATATGAAGCAGAAAAGTAGGAGCTACATTTTTCTGTGTCACAATTTACCTCCAAATGGTTTTCTGTTTCATTAGCCTCAATCCTGGGCTGCTGAAAATAAATGACAAACTATTACCCAGTCTATATTTTCGAGTAAAAGTCAAGGCATTGCCACATGTGATTGCCATATATTTTTATTGACTGTTCTAAAGCACACTGAAATCAGTCCTGATTATGATGTTAACAGCCTTGTTGGTAAGACATTTGGGCTATGTGACTGAGGAAAAGGCCATAAGAAGTTTGACTTGAGTCTTGTTATTTTCAGAGCCTTAAACCAGAAGGGTACCAGGAGTTGGATGTTTCTAGGTGGGTACATTGAGCTCGGCTAAAACACGGTAATGGCACAACTGGCTCCCTTCCTCTCTCCCCATGACCTAGCCACCGTGATCCATGCAATGGTCACCTCCAGGCTGGACTACTGTAATGCACTATATGCAGGGCTACCCTTGAAACTGACCCAGAAACTTCAGCTGCTCCAGAATGCAGCGGCGCGTGTTCTCACAGGAACACTGTTAAGTGCCCACATACAGCCGGTGCTCCGCCAGCTGCACTGGCTTCCAGTTGAAGGCTTTGGTTTTGACCTTTAAAGCCCTGTGTGGTCTGAGACCAACATAACTTCAGGACCATCTCTCCCGGTATGTCCCTCAAAGAGCCTTACACGCTGTGGATCAACATTTTCTGGTGATCCCCAGCCTGAGGGATGTCCACTTAGCCTCAACCGGAGCCAGGGTTTTTTCAGCTCCGGTGCCACACTCTCCCAAGTGAGATCAGGGCCCTACAGGCCTTAATGCAGTTTCACGGAGCCTGTAAAATGGAGGTGTCCCACCAGCTTATGGCTGAGGGGTCAGGGATCTATCTGCACTGGCCTCCCCCCGCTCTGTGTTGCTTTATTCTGGAAAACAATGCAGCTAAACAAAGAAATAAAAACTAAAACCTATCTAAGGCATGACATACTGTAATTCAGAATGGGGATTACAGGAGTAGAAGGCAGTAAAAAAATTCCAATAGACTACAACCCTTATAAAAGCCACCTCCTGAGCTGCTACATTGAATTAAAGTTGCAATCCCTTTTTTTAAAAGGCCCTGCTTAACTTTTCTGTTTGGCACATTCTGCGAAATGATAGAAGTGTGGGGACCTTCCTGGTCTCCTCAAGCAGGCCATCCCACAAGGTGGGAGTCAACCGGGAGAATGCCTGTGAAAGGGGCAGATGCCAAACTTACCCATTTTCAGGGTGGCACCTTCAGAAGAATTTGCTCAGATGAGTGAAGCTTTCACAGCTCAGCATAACAGGAGAGGCTGGTCCCTCAGGGCACAATTCACTTCACTTTCATTCTTGATCTGCAAAGCGTGGTTCATCCTGTGTTACTTCAGCCTTTTCCAAAGCTGACTTTGTTTCTCTTATCCTGTACATCAACTTATAACACACTGACAGATGGATGGACAAACAGGTAGAAATCCAGCACAAAATTAAAGGGCACAATAAGCAACAGAGTCCTCAGGCTCAATAGCTTCCTGCATGTACTTCTGTGTCCAGGGATAAACTTTGGAGGATGAAGAAGAAAAAGGGCTGGAAAAACCTTGGGTCGCCATCTGCAGTCATGTTGATGTAGCAGTTAATACTGTGTGCATTTCAGACAAGATGCATGCATACAGAAATATGCTTTGATTAGTTCCACATTAAAGTTATGACCTGTACAAAACATGTACTGCAGTATCAGGAATGAGATTTCCTAACTGTAACTTCCACTGTAACATATTCTTTTTCATTTCGGGTGTCACAAATGAGTAGAAGAGTACAAAGACCAAAAGTGTGAAGTTACATGGGAAAATGAAGATACACAACATGAAACTGATCTCCATAAGTGTATATGGTGCTCCAGTGTGGTGCGGTGGTTGGAACATCAGGCTCAATCTACACATTACAAAGTCCTTGTTGGGGAACAACACTTAATAAGAGTTTTGTGCCTCCAAAATGCACACCAGCTGTAATGTCCTTAATGGCGACCGACACGTGGCCGCCGCAACACACATGGTCGGGCTAGCTGCCGGAGCTTCTATCCGGCAGACAATAGCCCTACCGGATTGTAATTTAGCCCAATCATGCGCGAGGGATCCAAAAAGGGACCTATGGGGGGCAACTGCGGGAAACTGCACCTATCCGCTGTATCAGGCAAGGCCAGGGGCACGGCTAAAGTGGGGATATAAGCAGACCCCTGGACCTCTGTCCAGCATGTCATCTTCTCCACTCAATAAACTTTATGAGCTGATTTCACTTGAAGCGTCTCCGACTTCAGTACTTTATACCAGCCCTTTTCTGTTTGTAACCACAGCATGCATGGGGAAGTAACTGTAACTCCTCCCCTTTCATGCTGTTTTCACATCCTTAAACTGCTCCACGGAGCCACTACTGGCTCTCTTGTAAAAGCTGTTCCTTACATGGCTGCACTTTAGTTTGTTTCACAGCAGAACCTAGAGCAGTTCCATGGGGTGGTTTTCAGATGCAAAATAGTATGGGAAGGGAGGGTAAAGCCACTTCTCCTTGTGTGCTATGATCACAGACAGAAAAGATCTCATTCACAGTTGGGAGACAAAAAAAGCCTTGCATGGTTCCCCAAGAAACACAAGGACTTTGTAGTGCATAGATGGAGCCTCGGATGACACCTGGGAAGACCTGGGTTCAAGTGACACTGACAGGAAGCTCACTGGGTGACCTTAAGCCGGTCATTCCCTCTCAGGCCTATTTACCTCATATGGGTGAGATAAAAATGGTTGAATAGATTTGTAGATTAAATTAAACTTGATGTTGAGGTGTCATGAGTCAGACATTCCTTCTCACAGAGAAAGATGATCTGACTTTTCCCCACCTGGTTTGATATGTTATTTATGTTTACTCTTGGGGTGGGGAATGAAGTCTTAGCCTCTGACGCTATTCCTCCTCCCCCCCCAGGGCAAAAAAACCCTAACCACAGGGCAAACACACTGCCTATCAGTATGTGGGCAAACTCAGGGCCTCTGTTCCCTCCCTCCCACGTTCAGGGTGACCCTGACTCCCTCCAGTGCTTCCGCCTAGCAGGTGCAGTTGCTGATCATACATGGCATCCTGTAAGAACCTTCCCAAATACTGTGCACAGAAATACTGATAGATACAATCTGCTCACCCACTTGTGGCAATTTCTCTGTGTATTTCATGCTGCTATGTCAGCCTGCTGCTTAACTGTTTTGCTGATTTTGATAGCTTGTTATTTTTAATTGTTCTGTGTCCTGGATAGCTCACGCTAGCCTGACTTCATCAGACCTTGGCAGCTAAGTATGGTCAGCCCTGGTTAGTATTTTAAAGGGAGACCACCAAGGAAGTCCAGGGTCCTCATGCAGAGGCAGGCAGTGATAAACCACCTCGGAATGTCTCTTGACTTGAAAAACCTACAGGGTCGCCATATATCAGCTGTGATGTGATGGCAAAACATATACATACATACATACATACATAGTGTTATAAGCTGCTTTGGCCATATCCTGCAGAGAAGTAACTAAGAAATCATTTAAATATGCAAATCTTGTTCATTGGGAAATTTGCTAAGCTCTTCTGGTTGGGTGATGTTCCTGCAGGCAACCCATCCGCAGATTCATGCTCTCTCTTCATTGCCTCTCCCACCACCAAGAGAACTGAGAGTAGACAATGACTCAAATCGAACAATGACAATGAACGTCAGAAATTGTTTCAGTTTTGTTAGTTATACCAGCTCTATTAAAGGATCAGGTCTTGTTTAGTTATTATCTGAATTATCTGAATGCACATCCCTACATACTAGCAGTAGATAGGCTATCTCCATGACATACTATATTGTCATCTCTTTGACCATCTGTCTATCAATCCGTTCACTGATAAAGAAAAGGTATGTATCTTGACTAATCTTCTTATCACCTTGATAGGAAAAGTTTACAGTCCATCCGAACATATGATCACCTTCAGCTGCATTTCTCTCTCTTTCTCTCCCTCCCTCCCTCTGTCCAAGCATGCCTCTAAAGAGGGTTCTAGGTAAGATTTTTGCTATCTTATCAGAAAGGATTTTTTTCTGCTGCATCCTCTTTGGACTTGGGTGAGATTTTTGTTACTCCTACAATTCATTCCTATGCAGAGTTACTCTAATAATAATAGAGAGCCAGTTTGGTGTAGTGGTTAAATGCACGGATTCTAATCTGGGAGAACCGGGTTTGATTCCCCACTCCTCCACTTGCACCTGGCTGGATGACCTTGGGCAAGCCATAGCTCTGTACCAGCTGTTCCCTCAAGGACAGCTTGGGAAAGAGCTCTCTTAGCCCCACCTACCTCACAGGGTGTCTGTTGTGGGGAGGGGAAGGGAAAAGGAGTTTGTAAGCCGCTCTGAGACTCCCTTGGGGAGTGGAGGGCGGGGTATAAATCCAATTTCTTCTTCTTCTTCTTCTTCTTCTTCTTCTTCTTCTTCTTCTAATCTAAGCCCAGTGATTTGAACAGATTTAAAGTGGAGCAACTCTGCATATGATTGCACTGTAAGAGCTGAGTTAACCTATTAAAAGATATTCTTGTTTACAAAGGACATATCTTCAATTGCACCTAAAAGGAGAATTGTGTCTTTCTTTTTTTCAGGATTAAATATGGTATGAATAGATTAATCCAGGGGTCCGTTGGAGTGGGAGCGCACAGGAGCGCAGCTCCGGGAGTGAGGAGCCCAGGGGGCGGGCACATGACCAAGCCCCACCTCCTCCTCGGCTTCTCCAAGCAGTGCAGAGGCACAGCGCCCCGGGGAAAGCCCTGCTAGGGTCTTTATTGTTTTTAATGTTTTGTTTTAATATTGATAATATTATCATTGTCCCTTTTATGACTGTGTGCTGCTTTTCCAGAGACTTGCTCAAGGTGGCATATAAATTTTCTAAGTATACAATTTTTTATCTGGGCACATGGCACATAAGTACTGGAGAAATTTCACCAACCCTTCAGCAGCTTCCACCTTATCAGTTTGGTGTAGCGGTCAGGAGTTGGGCTCTAATCTGGGAGAACAGGGTATGATTCCCCACTCCTCCCCATGCAGCTGCTGGTGTGACCTTGGGCCAGTCACAAGTTCTCTCAGAGCTGTTTTCTCATGAGCAGTTCTCAAAAGACCTCTCTCAGCCCCACCTACCTCACAGGGTGTCTTGTTGTGGGGAGGGGAAGGGAAAGGGACGGGTGGTGCACATGTCCTGGGTATCTCAAGTCTACTTGAAACCTGGTGGTTTCAAGGTAGCAGGGAGAGAATGAGGGTGTGTTCTTTTTCTTTTTTTTGCAATTAAAATTTTTTTTATTTTCCACACAAAATTATAATATTTAAACAACAATCCAAACATCTGTTATTACACAACTACCATAATCCAGAACTACAATCAACTAAACTTTCGATTACTCTAATCAGTTACTCTACTAGTTTCCTAGAAAAAAACCTATTCAACATATACACACTAAACCTATGTTACAGTTTCTTTAATAAAAAACAATGTTCTTATATTTTTCTGGAATCACAAATTGCTCTGATTGATGGGCATTTACATATGTGAAAAATTTAAACCATTTTTCCAAAAAGTTATTATTCTGCCTAGGATTATCCATTAACAGTATTTGCGTTGCCAGTTTATCTGAAGTTAAAATATCCCATATTTTCACCTTCCATTGCTGTAGTGTAGGTACTTTAGGAGATTTCCAGCTAGATGCAATGAGATTTTTCGCCGCCATTAATAATAGTGCTACCACTTCAAGCGTTTGCTTAGTTGATAAGGCTTTTGGCCAATAGTTAAGCAGTACTGATTCGGGTGTTTTTGGAATATCAATTTCCATAATATTCTTGATTTCCTCAATTATTGCTTGCCAAAATAGTTTGATTTTCGGGCAATCCCACCAGCAGTGGAGTAGGGTTCCCTTCTGTTGGCATTGCTTCCAACATAGTGGTGTAGGTTTGAACTTGCTTTTAAATAAGCGTTCAGGGGTAAGGTACCACCTAGATACTATTTTAAATTGTTGAAGTTGTAGATTTGTTATCTTACTGTGCAAGATTGGTGATGCCCAAATTATTTCCCACTGATTGGAAGTAAAATCCATGCCACAATCTTTGTGCCATGCATTTTGTGTTGAGGAAATCATGGACCATGCCTTTTCGTTCAGTTGCTTATATATTATAGCCATAAAACCTTAAACAGAAGAATGTTGTTTTTGAACAAAGTTTTCAAACATTGTCAGTGGTCTATCTAACTCTGTTACTTTGTTTAATTCCATATATAGTGAATAAAGTTGTTGATATTGCAACCAGTCTAGTTTAACTTTATACTTCATTTCTAACTGTTGCCTTGAACTTAACTTGCCACCCTGCATAAAATCGCTAATTCTAAAAGGGCCCTTACTTTTGATTTCTGATAAAAAGGTAGTTGTACAGCCGGGTATAAACCAATTTTGACCAAAAATTGAGGTAATAGGTGAAACACCCGGTGACAAAATCTGTCTATATTTATTCCGTAGATTTAAAGTATGCTTTAAAAACGGATTATTAATAACCTTGTGGTTTTGTTGTTGTGAGGTATTCCATATATAGTCATGCAATAGAGTAGGCAAAAGTTCCGACTGTTCAATGTGGACCCAAGACTTGTCACATTTAGGATTAGCATAATAGTTAATGTTACTTAACTGAGAAGCTGCATAATAATATTCTAGGTTCGGTAGACCTAGCCCACCCATCGTCTTAGGTTTCATCAATATAGTATACTTAATCCGTGCTCGTTTGCCTTCCCATAAAAAGGAATGAATAAATTGACGCCATTGCTTGAGATCCCGCAAAGGTAGTGAGGTCGGCAGATTTTGAAACAAAAATAAAAATTTTGGTAAAATCAATGACTTAAACAACAACACTTTTTCACTTATAGTGAAGTTAGGTGCTGCCCAATCATTCAACATATTTTTCAAATACTTTGTTAAAGGGTCATAGTTGTAAGAATATAGATCCTTTAGGTTTAATGGAATTAAGATTCCAAGGTACCTCCACCTGTCTGTTATCCATTTAAAAGGAAATTTCCCCTGTAATTTTTCTTTAACATTAACTGAGATATGAACCGGGTATATGTCTGATTTGGTATAATTAACCATAAATCCTGAAATCTTGCCAAACGATTCTAAATGCTCCATGATAAATTCCAATTCTTTTTCTGGGCGCAAAACATAAAACAAAATATCGTCCGCGTATAGACTTACTTTATAATTTTTACTATAAATGTTTAAACCCTCAATATTTGGGTCATTTCTAATGGCAAAGGCTAAAGGTTCTACAGACATCGCAAACAATAAGGGGGATAAAGGACATCCCTGCCTGGTGCCCCTAGTTAAAATTAAATCATTTGACCTATAATGATTAACACAAATTTGGGCAGATGGGCCACAGTATAGAGTTCTGACCGCCTGATGAAATATAGGACCAAACTCCATTCTCAACAGAAGTTCGTGTAGATATGTTGGTTCTACCCTATCAAATGCTTTGTCAGCATCCGTTGACAACAGTAGTGAATTTAATTTTTTTTGTTTACAATAATTAATGATATTCAAGGTTTTGCGTATACTTTCAGTAATGGTCCTGCCTGGCATAAATCCGGTTTGGTCGGTGTGGATATAAGAAGAAATTATTTTATTTAGTCTATTTGTGAGAAGGGATGAAAAAATTTTAAAATCATGATTTAATAACGAAATGGGTCTATATGAACTAGCTAATGTTTTATCTTTACCAGGTTTCAACAGAACAATAATTCTAGCCTCAGACCATGACTGAGGCATCTGACCTTCAAATAGAACCGAATTTAAAGTGTTAGTGAGCTGTTGCAATACATTTGGTAAAAACTTTTTATAGAACTCAATTGGAAAACCGTCCCTTCCAGGGGTCTTGTTGTTCTTTATCCCTCCAATAACCTCTGCCACCTCCTGGGGGGTAAAGGGAGCTTCCAATAAATTTTGGTGTTCCTTTGACAATTTCACATTATAATTTATGGAATCGAAATAATTTACTATTTGAGCCTTGTTTGGGTTAGTAGAATTGTATAGATTCTGGAAAAAATTATAAAACACTTCATTGATCTCTTTAGAAGTATTTTTCAAAATGCCCTGTTTGTCTCTAATAGTTGCTATCAATGTTGAAGCAGCTTTCTTTTCCGCTCTATGTTTTAAAAATTTTATAGACTTTGGTGTTCTGGTAAGATATTTTTGCTTTAAAAATAAAAGATTTTTTTGTGTTTTAGAGGTTTCCAATAAATCGAGTTTTTGTCTTTCTAAATTCAATTTCTTCAAATATTTTTTTCCCCCATATTTCATGTGTTTTAGTTCTAAAGCCTTTATATTTTCCAACAATTCACCAACCACTCTTTGTCTTTCCTTTTTATAGTATGAAGCTGTTGAAATCCAGTGGCCACGGAGAACTGCCTTAAAGGCGTCCCAGATGTTCTTTGAAGAGGCCTCACAGTTTACATTGTGTTTAAAATAATCATTAATCTTTTCAGAAATCTGTTCGCAAATTAACTCGTTCTGCAATAATAATTTATTTAGTATCCAATTTGGGCCTTTACCATCGTCTTGCGTGTTTACAAAAGTTCCAATTACCCAGGCATGGTCTGACACTGTGCTGCTACCCATATCTGCGTCAATAAACTTTGCTAATAAAGCCTGTGAAACTAAAATGTAATCAATTCTGGTGTATATTTTATGAGTGTGTGAATAAAAAATAAATTGTTTTGCACCCGGATTTAGTATCCGCCATAAATCAAATAAATTATGGTATTCAAAAACTTGCGCTAAATCTGTTAAGTTGGAGTGGGATTTTTTCTTTTTTTTAAGAGGTTTTACATAGGTTCTATCCATGTTGAGATCTACTATGTGATTCAAATCACAACCAATAATTAATTCTCCTTGTTTAAATTCCATTAATTTGTCCAAGGTATCGTTAATAAATGCTATTTGATTTTCATTCGGGGCATAAAGTGAAGCAATTGTAAGATATTCACCGTTCAATGTACCTTTGATAAATATATAACGCCCTCTAGGGTCTGATTTAACTTGTGTGCAATGAAAAGGGAAAGTTTTTGATAACAAAATTGCCGTACCTCTCGCCTTTGACGAACCTGCCGCATGGAATTGTTGGGAAAACATTTTGACTTAAGTACATAATTAGCAGTATTCTTTAGATGCATTTCTTGAATACACAGCACACTAGGGCGTTCCCTGGCCCAAAACGTTGAGGTCTTATGTAGTTTAGTCCTCAGGTTTAGCCCTCTAGCATTCCAGGAAACAAATTTAAATTGATGAGACATAGAAATAACCTTAACAAACCAACAATTTAACTCACTAAATACGGTGTACTATCCAACTGTACACCCCTAACTAAAAATTAAATAACCTTGTTGCCTATGACAAGGTAAGCCTCCAGGACTTCCTATTAAGGAAGTAGAAGGGAGGGCCAAAACTGTCTCCCAACCTGAAGGTGTTTCTACACTCCTACTTGGGGGGGGAAATCTCTAACCCTCCTTAATTACTACCTAATCTTAATTTTTCCACCCAGCTCATCTTACCTTATATAATAACAAAGTCTTAAACTCAATCTTACCCCAAACATGAAGTTGCTCCAACTTTCACAACTATTTGCATCTACAGTATTTTAATAATAGGGAAAAAAAGAAAAGAAAACTTTGTACCCCATAACACCCATAACACATCTATGCTAAATGAATTTTAAATACCCAAAATACTTCTGAGTAAACACAATATATAAAAGTGCACTGGCTTAAACTTATATATAAAAGGCGATACTTAATATATTTTCCTTAAATTTCTATACTATTTCAAACTGTAATATCTGTCTTATCTAAGGTATTATTGCTATGCACTATAACACTATACTTAACCTAAAACACTTTAGTGGGCTATCGTTAAACTACTATACTATTACAAACTGTGGTATCTGTTTTATCTAAGGTGCTATTGCTATACACCATTACACTTTACTTTACTCAAAATACTTAAACTCTATTGTATCCCAATAATCTTGACAAATCAGTATCTAGAAAAACTAGTCAAATCCTTACAACAACTAATATATATATATGACAATATGATTATTTTTTTGTACCTTTTTTGTTTCTTTTATATATAATTTTTTTATGTATTTTTATAGCTTTTTATATTTATAATACAACTGTATAAATCACCTTCTACAAAAATGTTCAACAATCTAAATTTTTACACAACAACCTTAACCAGCCAGAGTTCCTAACTAAAAAGGCACTAAATTTTACTGTTTAAACTTCGCATAGCATGAAGTACTTCTTATTAAAACTAAACATTAACGGCAGTTCAGCCACACTGAGCTTTCATGAGAGCGTCTTCTTCTTCTTTGGTGAGGTGTACTCCTAACGAAGACAGTAAAGCACGTCCTGTGAGGCTGTCCGTTGCCTGGTATAAAAGGCCGTTACGGTAGACTTGGATGTCTGATGCAGGGCTCCACCGAAAACGTATTTTTGCCTCAAAAAGCTTTTGTGCTACGGGCTTGAGGCTACGACGCTTGTCGAGGGTCTCTATGGAGAGGTCCAGCAGCACTTGAACCTTAGAGTCCTTGTAGGGTAGATGGCCCTTGACTCTTGCTTCACGGAGGACTTTATCCCGCAATCTGGGGTACAAAAATTGCGCCAATATATCCCGAGGGCGGCCTTTCTTTGCTTGAGCTAAAGGCCCCAACCTGTAGGCTTTAATTAAAATCGGCGCCACTCCCTCTTCTAGATTTAAGGCCGACGCAAGCCAAGAAGAAATAAAACTGGTGGGGTCTTTGCCTTCCTCTGCGCCCTCCTCAATTCCTCTAAATTTTAAATTTAATTGCCTCCAACAGTTTTCCAGAGAGTTAATGCGGGAAATAACTGACTTTTCAGATGATTGCAGAGTTTTTATTTCGTCTTGCATTGTTAAAGTTAGCTCTGCGTTGTTCTCCGCGATTTTAGAAATCTCAGTTAAGTCTTTAGCCAAGTCGGTTAGTTGGGATCGTATGGGGTGGAGAAGGTCTGAAACTAGAGCCGTAAAAGATTTTAGGAGGTCGGCTTTTAGGTCTGCTAGGTCTTCCCGGGTCAGAGGGATTACCTCGTCCTTGGAGTCCCGGCGGGTCTCATCCATGCTGGTCGCCATGATGTCTTCTCCGTTGGCCTCCAGACCTGTAGGTTTCGATTGGATTTCTTTTGAAAAGTATGACTCCACCGAGCCCGGCGGAGACGTAGTTTTGCTGCTTTTTACTTTCGAGTTTCGTCCCATATCAAACGAATGCGCAGCAGTGGGGTAAGACGAGCTTAAAGTTGATTTGTTCGGTAGTGGCTGGGAGCTCACTCAGTCTGCGTCCGCCATGAGTCGTGACGCTCCGCCCCCTCCGAGGGTGTGTTCTTTACGCTTATTTTTATTGCACAAAGTATTGGATGGGGAAGGGAATGGAGGAAGAGCAGGTCAGTTTCCCTCACCTGTGGAGTGGAGCCTGAGGGGTGGGTGTTGCCTTCTGACACACTTCCGGTATGTTAGGGGGTGTGGCATATGCAAATGAGTTATGCAAATGAGTTATGCTAATGAGCTCCTGCACCTCTTTTTCTACAAAATGACCCCTGGATTAATCGTACCAGTTAAAATGTTCATGACCAGAAGAAAGAACTTCAAGATTCTGATAATTAATTGTGGCAGGCAGCCATCTGTACATGATTGGATAAAGACAGAGTTATCTGGCCCCTCACATGTATCATTCAGATGTCCAAAACTGAGCAAAACCACTTTCGAAAAAATGTGAAAGCAAATATTCAATGAATATTCATATCTTCAGTAACTATGCAATGCTCAACATCTGTATTTGGCATCAAATAGTATCTGATATTTGACTTCAACATATGACAGTAATTGATCACTGACAATTGATTTATGGAACTGAAACTGATGCATTTTATGTCAGGGTATCAGATACTCCACAAGTGCTACAATCTAGCATAAGACTTAATTGTATAACATAGTGTATAAAAGACAGAGCTATAAATCAGGGTGTTCCTGATTCATTTTTTGCCTCTGTTATGGACTGACCATGGACTAGTTTGAATGACACTTGCCCAATATCACTTTTACTTGGAGAACACAGCTTCATTCCTCAGTCACCTGATACACACATCTCACTTGCAAGGTGACGAGACGTTCAAAAGTGGGTATACTGTTGAATAATATGTATGCCCATAATTCCAGTACACAAAGTAAAAATTATATAGTTATATTCTGACCTCTGTTTGGGATATTAACCACACAGTTCAGTTCCATTTGCATGGTATCTATTGGAGATATTGCACCTTAGTTCTCCAAGGAGCTCAGAAAGGCATGCATGGATCTCCCTTCCCCATTTTATCTTCTCAACAACCCTGTGAGGTAGGTTAGGCTAAGACAGTGTGACTGGCTCAGTGTCAACTAAGAAGTTTCGTGGCACTGTGAGGATTTGAATCCAGATCTCCTAAGTCCTAGCCTGACACTCTAACCATATACCACATTTAACCCCTATTCAAAATGTGGCAAGACAGAAGCACCTAATAGGAAGCTGTGGTCTTGTCTATGCAGAGAACAATATAACCTAAGAACGTTTTTAAAAAGCCATGCTGGACCAGGCCAATGGTCCCTCTAGGTCAGCATACTCTTTCCAACAGTGGCTAGTCAGATACAGTGGTGGGGAAGCCCACAAGCAGGTCCCATAGACAGCAGCTTTCAGTTGCTGCTTATTCTCTAGCATTTGATAGTCAGAAGCATCATCAGTGAAAAAAATATCCAAAAAATATATAGAGTTTTATTGAATGATGAAATGTGTGACGAGACAGTTAAAAAGGTGATGGTTAGTTGGATGAATGATTTCGGCTATACAATAGATATAGATGAGTGGGCTAAAATTTGGAAGACGTTAAAATTTACTACTGCTGTATCATATAAAGAGAATTTATACAAGATGTTCCATAGATGGCATTGGACACCGGACAGAATATACAGATGCTATGGAAACACTTCTAATCTGTGCTGGAAATGTGGCAAGAATGTTGGGACATTCTACCATATGTGGTGGCGGTGTCATAAAATACAGATGTACTGGAACAAAGTTAAAAATTTAATATTAGAAATGTTAAATATAGATTTACCATACAAACTGGAATTGTACCTCCTTAACATGTTACCGGAAGGTCTCAAAAGGGAAGAACAAAAATTAATAACTTATATTCTTACTGCGGCAAGAATAAGCTGGGCAAAACTTTGGAAAGAAAAAATGATATCATCCCCAGAAATGATTGTGGAAAAGCTTATGGAACTTGCAGAATTGGACAGACTGAGCTGTCAATTACATGGAAAGAATGAAGATCAATTCTTAAAAACATGGTCAAAATTTTATATGTGGATTGAAATTAATGTATGACTCCGAAAACTTATAGGTTGTAAAATATGGTATGTTTTATGTTTTGGAAAATTATTAAAATATTATTTTAAAAAATGGCTAATAAGCAACAATAAACTTATTTTCCATAAATCTCTCCAACTCCTGTTTAAAGCCATCAAGGCCAGTGGACATCACCATATCTCATTGCTGTGAGTTCCATGAGTTGGCTACCCAGTGTATGAAGTAGTACTTCCTTTTGTCTGTCTTGAGTCTATTGCCAGTCAGTTTCATTGAGTGACCCCAGTTTCTAATATTATAGGACAGGGTGAAAAGTTTCTCTCTATCCATGCATTTTATAGATGCTGTTGTGTCATTCCTCTCAGCTGGCCTTCTGTAAACTAAAACGTCCCAAATGCTTTCGCCTTGCTTCATAAGGTAAATGGTCCAACTCCATGGTCATTTTTTCTGCCCTTGTCTGTGTGTTTTCCAGTTCATCAATACCCTTTTTGAGATGTGGTGACCAGAACTAAATTTTGTCAGAGACTTTTAAAAAAATTCTGGTCATTGCAAACTTCAGCACTTTTTGAGTTCCCCAGCAAGAGCATGACATAAGCATAAGGTACAAAAGACAGCTGTTTATAAGGCAAAATCAGTAGCCATTTCCTGTTTGTGACAGTGACAATATGTGCCCTGTTATGATTCAGAAACATAAAGTACTTTGGAGTACATTGGGGAGTTCCTGGGATTCTGAAAGCCATGTATTTTTTCAGGGAAGAAAGCCATAGAATACACAAATAGGTCGGAAGATGTGTTTCCACAAAGAGATAACCATTTGCCTACCGGCCAGGGAAGACAAAATGGACCTGATATAAAACATGATCTGGGCATGGAGACGTATGGAGTGTGCACTCTAGGTTGATTGGAGAAGACTGGGGGGCACCTTCCCACGTGGGGCCAGTTCCTTAAATCTGGATTGGGAGAGGCAGGAGGGATTAAAAGGCTGAAACATTTGTTAGTCTTGGTCCAAATGCTTTGTCCAAATGCTGAAATTGGATTCCTCTGCTAGGAGCAGGTGGGGGGGGGGGGGGTCAGTGTTAGAAAAGACAATGTCTGGTGTACAAAGAAGAAGAGGAGAAGACCCCGAAGGGGGGCAGCAAGAAGACAATTTCGATGGGACAGTGAGGTCAGCACCTTCTCTCTCCTGTTGAGTGTCCTTCCTTGTCTGTCTCCAGATTGCTGCTCTTAGGCTGTGATCATACGCACAATTAGACCTGACATAGGTGCAAATGCCAGGCAGATTTAAAGGGTGGGATCAGACAACATCTGGGAAGCACCCCACGGCCGATGACAACCCGTTCTGCTCTGCTGCAGAAATGAAGTTAAAACCGGGGGGGAAACGGCAGTAAATGGGTTGCGATGTGCCACGGACGGACTTTCCCATGTCTGATCACTCCAGCGTGTTCTCATGGTGTCGGGATGGTCTGATCAGGCCATCATGACTCTGTGCCATTATTTTCACCCCCTTCACAGTATGTGCATCATTGCAAACTCCATAGGGAGCCCTCGGTGTTGAGGTGCAATTAATCGATCCCTCGTTTAAGCGCGTGGGGGGAAAGCTGGACAAAAAACCCCAACTCATCCACAGTTGCATCTGATCACACACTGACGGACTACACCCGCAGCTTCAAAGGGAGATGTGATTGTGCAACTGCGGGTCAAATTCCTCCAGAGGAAATAGCATCACTTCTCCCCCCCCCCCATTTTTTCTGGCACGTGTGATCGCAACCTTCGGGCAGTTTCCCCATTCTTCTTGGAATTGCTAGACTCAGTCTCCCCTCTCTCTCAGCTAGAGATGTAGTTAGGAACCTATCTCTGTCTCTTCTTTTTCCTATCAAGTATATTAGTTTCTAAATAAACCTGTATCTACAGGTTGTGCACCACTGATGTTTGAATTACTCTGCCAACAGTCAGGACATGCATTTGTTCCACGGACATCCAGGGCAGATGTTGGACATCATTGTAGGGGGGGAAAGGTAGTAGCATGAATTCTCCAAATTAGTCTAAATAAAAATAAAATAATCATAATTACTAGAGTTTAAAGTAATATGTTACAGAATTAATTTAGCCTGGAAGTAATTACCAAAAAATAGTTAAATAGGCCTGTTTTTATTTTTATTTAGACTAATTTGAAGAATTCATGCTACTACCACAGGCTTACTTGACTTGTGGTAAGCAAATATATAGCATTCAAGGTAATCCCAGACTAAATTTATTACTAACCCATTATTACATATGTTTATTGTTTACACTAAAGTAATCTGGCTTTTCCCCTCCCCCCCCCCTTGTTTCCCTACAATTTCAGACTGCAACACCTGGTTTTATATATACTCATATATGTCTATTCAAAATTCTGTATGCATTTTTGGATGTGTGTCACTTTATAAGGAATATTGACCACTGAGGAAGGCCCATAGGGGTTGAAACGCATATGGTCCTTAGGTCAAAGGTTTTATCCATTAGCTTGATATGTACTGCTATTAGTTCTTTATGAATATAGTTTTATATGTCTGATACTTGGACTGTCTCTTTTAATTTTTTTTTATTTATGTGTCACCCTAATAAATGTCTATATTTTTCATTATAATTATTCTGTTGTTAGCCTGACCATCCCGGTTCTCAGGGACTACCTGGCCAGGCAGTCCCTTGACACAACTGGGGTAGTCAGATTGAGGCGAGAGGGTTCAACACGCCGCTGGTGGGTCTACCCCCACCCCACCCACTGGTGGGATACCTTTGTCTGCAGAGTGTGGGGGATGAGCAGTGGCTTAAGAACTTTAGGATGACCCAGGCCACATTCAGCTGGTTGGTCGAGTGCCTGCATGGCCGGATCAGCCACACAGACCCACCCATGAGGCATGCCATCACGGTGGAGGAGCGTGTGGCCATCACCGTGTGGTGGCTTGTGGACACAAGCTGCTACAGAGAGGTCAGCCAGCAGTTTGGGGTTGGCAAGTCCACTGTTGCAGGAATTGTGGCAGAGGTTTGTGTGGCCGTGGACCTGGAGCTGCTGAACAGGACTGTCTGCCTTGGTCCACCAGGAAGGTGGCGGTCACTGCCAACCAACCCTGGAGCACCTCCTCCCAGCCCAGTCATTTCTGTCTCCACCAGCCGGTAGCCATCGCCATAGACGTCGGAGGTCAGTCCGAGAACCTGCAGCCTTGTCGTCCCGTCCCCCCCCCCCGCTCTTCTGATGGCGAGGCGGTTGCTGGCCCACCCAGAGGTAGGTCAGGTAGCGAGCAGTTAGCGTTGGGTCACAGAGGAGGGTGCCTGGAGCACAGCATCTGGATATCCAGGCCTGAGCTCCACAGGGGTGGTGCTGGTCAGAGGCAGAGCACCACGGCCCACCATGACTGGCCACCAGCCTGGCCAGCACATCATGTTGCCGCCTTGGGCCACCCTGTGCCTGGAGTGGCAGAGCCAAGGGTGGCCCCGCAGTGCATGACATAGGGCCCAGAGGTACCAGGCAGGGCCAGGCACCAGGAGTTGGCAGGGGCAGCCGCTAACAGTACCCCTTTCCCCCCTCAAAGAGCCACCAGGAGTGTCTCAACAGGCCAAAGCCTGTGTCATCCTCACCACCACCCTAAAGCCCACTGATGTTGGTGAGTCCCCAGCAGTGCCCTCCTCCTTTCGGGGGCCATGCTAGCAGGGGCCTGAGAGCAACCAGCCATGCAGAGGGAGTTTGGCAGTGAACACAGTGGGCACTCACTGTGGTGCCCAGGTGACCTGGGTTGTGGGGGGGCAGGGGGCCCATGCTGCTGGACACCCACTGACCCCCTTTGTGGCCTAAACAGGCTGCTGGCCTGCAAATGCACCAGTTGCCCTGGCCACCAGGGCTCCTGCCCACAGAGCTGCTCCCAACATGGTATCTCGCCTGGGGGGGGGGGTGATGTCCATGGCGGGGGAGGACGGGACCACTGCAGCGGAGCCACCCATGACAGTAGCCTCCCAGTCGGCCGCCGATACTGGTAGGTACAGATGTCAGTAGCCCATGATGGTGTCTTCCCGGGCTCCCACCAGTTACACAGGCCTACCCACGTCCTTTTAGGAGGTGAGGGCCCCCTCTCCTGCTGATGACCCACAAGTGGCAGTGGCCGATGACGCACCCACCCTGGCTTCCCTTGCAGAACATCCCTTGCAGAACATCCCACGAGGAGCACACGGAGCACCAATGTGAGTCTGCCATGCCACCATGTCAGGCTCCCTCTGCTGGGAGCCTGGCCGCAGTCACCACTGGCACTGATCCCCAGGGGGCCTGGTCAGGGGCCCTAGGGTCCATGTGGAGACCATGCAGGGTTGTCCGGAGGCGTGGGGACTCCATGACGACCCAGGGTGGCTGACCTGTGGCATGTTTGCCTTGCCTTGACAGTCCAGCATGTGATCCACCTCCTCACCATTCATCAGAATGCTGAGCGGCCTGAAGAGGGAGGTCGATGCCCTCCACAGGGCTCTGGGGCAGCCACCCAGGTCGGGCATGGACAGCGAGGTCCCAGCAACTGACTACAGCCCAGACAGGTGAGGGGGGCTGGGATCGGGCCCAGATGGCGGCGCGTCCCATTGCTGTTCACGACCCCTCACAGTGCCCCCAACGACTCGCACAGCCATGGATTTGAAGTGCTCTTTACTTTCCCAGTTTCCCCCGCCTCACAGTTTGTACAATAAATGTGTTTTTAAAAAATTCACCATGTGCGGTGCCCTTTCTTCAGGGGTCCAGGGTGGCCTGGGTCACCCATGCAAATGGAGGGCCCTGCTTCTTTGTTGGGGAAAGGGGTGAGGAGGCTGCGGCCACATGGCTGGTGCATGTCATGCTGACCTCGGCACTACATTTACAATGCCAGGGAGGGGGGTGCTGGTGTCACATGCGTGGTGAGTAGGGGACCCTGGTTTTGGGGTGGGGTCTTCCATGGTGACATGCTGCTGCTCCCCTCAGAGCACCACCACGGCCATGCCGGGCAGATCTCCCAACCAGCGCCTGCTGGCTTGTCGCCTCCTCAGTGGAGTGGTGTCCTGGGCCTGGGTCCACAGCACATGGCTGTGCCATGGATGCCTCTACCTGGGTCTGGGTCGAGCGTCGAACGCATCATGTCACACATGGCTATTGTGGACTCCTCTCATGAGCGGTTCCTCCTCTCATGAGCGGTTCATCTGCTCCAGGTAGTCCTCGTGCTCCTGCTGGGCGTTCTCCAGCATGGCTTCATGATGACGTGCAGACTGCTCCATGAGGTGGTCGCCCACCTTCTGCAGGGCCGAGACCTGCTGCCTCCTCACTCTAACGATGGTGATACGGGAGTTTGGTGACAGGCCTGCGAGGATGGCCCCGGGTGGCACGTCTGAGGGGAGAGAAAGGGAGAACTTCAGCCATCATCACTGCAGTGCTGAGCCAGCGTACTCCATGGGGTGTGGGCCACATGGCACACCAGGCTGTGACGATGGAAAACCTCCTCAGGGAGGTACAGCTCTGGGACCAGCCGTGGCCACCGCTTGCTTGCCAGACAACACGCAGACCCCTGCCACCGTGTATCAGATGCCTCCCCATGCACAGGAGACCAGCACGGCCTCCCGCCTTGTGTGTTCCCAGGCCCATGGCAGGGGGGTTCGGTCTCCCTCTGGACAGGCTGCTGCAGAGGCCCCTACTGTGATGAGGGGGGAAACACAGAGTAGATCCTCGGTGCAGGGGGCCCCTTACCAGGTGATGAACCATCATCTGGGTTGTGGTGGTGGGGATGGCCTAGGGGGAGGGTGGGGTGCAGACACAACTGGGGCTACAGCAATGGCTCTCCAGCACTGAACACGCTTTGGAGTACCTTGGCCACCCATCCTTGGGATTCCCTTGCTGTGCTGGCTCCACATGGGTGGAGCTCAGAGGGGCCAGCATGTGCTGGGGTCGTCATGATGCCAATGTGAGCTGGCCACTGAGTCGTGACGTGGCCATGGTCACTGTCCTTATCTGCCACAGGCTCCTCCTCCACCATGGTCTTGTCCTCGTGGTCTGTCCTCTCCTCTGGCATGAGCTCTGCAGTGTCTACATGAGGAAGACAGGAGAAAGCTGGCGGAGAACTGTGTCGGTGGGCCATGGGGCTGACCTTCATGTGGCCACCATCAACTTTGTGGCCAACCGTTCTGTCCACCTGACGGGGAGTGGGGCCCCTCCACACCAGGTTTGGCCACCACCCAAGCAGAGTGCTGGACTCCCCATGCCCCCTGGGCCATTGGTGAGGCGTACAGCCACCCATGCGCCACATGACTGTTGGTGGGGGACCTCTGCCATGGGGGACATGCCCTGGGTGGGGTAGCCATGCCATGGGTTCAGGGCAATCAAGGTCCCCAGCACTTGCAGGGCCCCTCTGCCTGGGCTGGCAAAGTGGGGAGGGGTCACCAGCGTGTTTCATGCACTCTGCCTCCACTTCCGGCCACCTGGGAGTGGCGGTGCTGCCCTGTGGCACTTGTGCGTGGGGATCCAGGCTCCCCAGGGGGCCTGGCAGGGACTGTGGGGTCTCCAGAGGACCTCTGGCAGGGTGGTGCCAACCACACATTGGGGCTGCTTCATGGGGTGTGGGTGTGGCGGCTCCTAGTTGCAGGGAGGGGGGCAGGGTGAGAGCCAGTTTGGTGTAGTGGTTAAGTGCACGGACTCTAATCTGGGAGAACCGGGTTTGATTCCCCACTCCTCCACTTGTACCTGGCTGGATGACCTTGGGCAAGCCATAGCTCTGTACCAGCTGTTCTCTCAAGGACAGCTTGGGAAAGAGCTCTCTCAGCCCCACCTACCTCACAGGGTGTCTGTTGTGGGGAGGGGAAGGGAAAGGCGTTTGTAAGCCGCTCTGAGACTCCAAGTGAGTGAAGGGCGGGGTATAAATCCAATCTCTTCTTCTTCTCACTTACCCGGGACTAGCACCTCTGGCACTGATTCCTCCTCATCTGGCTCCAGGGTCAGCCGGAACTGCTCCTGTGGGGATGCAAACTGGGCCTCTGCCCTCTTCTGTGAGCAGCCAGTGGTTGGCAGGGTCTCCAGGGGGAGGCTGTTGCAGACCCTTCTTGGCTTGACACTGGCATTCCCCTGGAGGATTCTGTCCAGCTCGTCAGTGGAGGGACATGTTGCCCTGCCATTCCCGGAGGGGCTGTTGTGCGTCAGTGTCTGCTTGCAGTCCAGCCGCAGAGTTTTGGTTTTAGACAGGGGTCATTTCAAGCAGGAGCTTGGGGGAGAACAGCTCCAAGAGTTGATGCCAGCCCCCCCCCCGGCGGGGGAATGCCCGCTTGTGTCATGGCTGCAGCCAAATGACCCCGCCCCCTGGGAAGGTCCTTGTTCCTCCGACCAGCCTTCTGAAGGCTTCAGCCACCATGGAAGCTGTCCTCCCGGAATAGTGGTATTTCTGAGGCTTGGATTAGTAGCTGTCCTCTTTCTTTCTTCCTTTCTTCCTTTCTTCCTTCCTTTCTTTCTTTCTTTCTTTCTTTCTTTCTTTCTTTCTTCCTTCCTTCCTTCCTTCCTTCCTTCCCTTCCCTCTCTCTCTCTTTTTTTCTTGCCTTCCGACATACTTCAGGTGACGTCAGGTGGTGTAGCATATGCAAGTAAGTTATGCTAATGATTTATGCTAATGAGCTCCCGCACCTCTTTTTCTACGAAATGACCCCTGGTTTTAGAGCAGCACTCCTCTGCAGACTGCCCGTGACCCCAGGTGGCCATCCCTTGAGGGACCTGCTCAAACGTCTCCCGGTTCCTGTGGCTCTGACGCAAGGCCTCCTGCACTGCCCGTTCACCCCACACTGCCAGTAGGTCCAAGGTCTCCACCCTTTCCCAGGATGTTCCTCACATGCCTGCCATTTTGCCTGTCTGTCTCCCAGAAGGCTGTGGGCCTGGATTCTTAACTCCGGGAGCCGGAAGCGGCCCCACAGGTGGTTGTGCGCTCAAGCCCATAGTGCCGCACATGGTCGCTTATGCGCATTCCTGCAGGATTATCTTGTTTGCGGCTTTCAGCATTCACACTTCTGGGCAGCGGGATCATCGCGCCCTCCATGTTTTGCTCCGTTTCACCTGGTACTTCTTAAACACGGTAGGGAATTTTCACAGGACGGGATGAGCACAGTTGGGGCCCGGATGCCAGATGTGTCTGTGTGACTGGGCCCATTTAATCCACAGGGGATTGGTGCCTATATCGGGGCAAACTGCCAGTCTGAACGCAGCCAAAGTTGTTGCATAAATAAGAACATATGAAATTCTGTTATGTTAGACAATACAGTCCATATAACTCAATATTGTCTGCTCTGACCAACACAGTAATTCCCCAGGGTTGTGGGCAGAGACAGGCCTTTCCTGAAACCTGCTAAGTAATACCTGGAAGCCACGATGTTCAATAAGCCACAGATCACAAAACAATCATGTAGGACTAGACTGAAGTTGAGATCAGCATGAGCTGAATTGTCATGACTTACACTGTTTGCTTGGAAAGCATTATCTGTTCTTCACTCAGAGTGAATGAAATGAGCTTGCGCCCATTCAGTGATTGATAAGGCTACTGTATTCACCTGGAATAACATAGGTAGACTTTTGTTTGCCAATTACAAATTATTTTCAGATGGATAGGCAGCAAACTTGATGCCTATGTAAAAGTCATGGTGAATTTATAAATTCATGTTCCTCATGTAATTCAGCAGTATCATTTGCCTCTAAGAAAGTCATGAGATCAGATAAACTCCACAGATTATTAATCAACATCAGCTCAAGCACGTTATTTTTGAGTAAACATGGTTTGTACATTCAGTTGCATCCCAAATGTATATACACAAGTGTTTAAAGATATGTTCATTAATAATATATTCATGCCATAAGATTGCTGTAGGAAACACCGGTGTTTTCCACGGCAATTACAGTTAGTGCAGCTTCCCTAAATGAACAGGGACTGAGTGGTGTTCATACCATAAGCAGGGCTATTTGGGGGCAGGGACACACAGGAACGGAGTTCCGGCTGGCTCCTGCGTTGGCCACGCCTACAACCAAAACCTCTGGCATGCGTGGCTACAGATGTTAACAGATATTAAAATGCCCTCTTTCCCTCTGGGGAGCTGGTGGGGATTTCCTTGTCAATTTCACTCCCCGCCAGTCAGCTGAGAGTGAAATTGACAAGGGAAAGCCTCTCTTTGCCTTCCCTTCTCTAGCTGACATGTGGCAGCTGGAAAAGGGCAGGCAGGGAACCCAAGCACATTGAAAATGCCTTTCTTTCCCTCCCCATGCCTGCCCTGTGCTTTCCCAGCCCCCTGCCTAATATGCTAATGAGCTGCGATGTCAGGGGTGTGTCCTAATATGCTAATGAGATCCTGCTGGGCTTTTTCTACAAAAAAAAGCCCTGACTATAAGTCACCATTATACTACATCCATGTAAATACGTTCAGAAGTGGAGTCCTAGGAACTGAGACTAAAACCATTTTCATACAACTCGATTTGTAGAAACTAAAGCCAGTCTGTGTGCTGAACTGATAACAGTGCACCATCTTGCTGTATGAATGATTTCCTTAAAGTGTGACTTAGTTTTAAAGATTGTTGAAAACCGAACACGTCTCAGCTGAAACACTGATCACAGATAAAATATTACCGTATTTTTCGCTCCATAAGATGCACCTGATCATAAGACGCACCTTGTTTTTAGAGGAGGAAAACAGGAAAAAATGAAACAGAAAGAAAGAAAGAGAGAGAGAGAGAGAGATAAAGGAAGGAAGGAGGAGGAGAGAGAGAGAGAAAGAGAAAGGAAGAAAGAAAGGTGGGGACAGAGAGAGAGAGACAGAAAGACAGACAGACAGACAGAAAAAAGGAAAGGAAGGAAGGAAGGAAGGAAGATAGAGAAAGGAAAGAAGAGAGATGTGGGCATGCTATGCAAAGCCAGGCCTTTCTGTGCAAAGTAGCCAGGGAGCTTAATCTGTGGGCGGGGCTTTCTGCTGCTGGCTGTCTTCAAGGGGGAAAGCACTTAAAGGGAAAGAGTACTTAGCCTGGTGGGGTTTTTCCTGCCGTTTCCCTTTTAAGTCTTAACAGCTCAGGCCCAGCAGGGAGGGGCGGGGAAGGCTGGGATGCCAGCCTGAATGGCGTTCCCCTGCGTTCCTGCTGAAGAAAGAGCCCTGTTACAGGTAAGAAAAGCTCCATATTCGCTCCATAAGACGCACACACTTCCCCCCCCCACTTTTTTGGGGAGGAAAAGTGCGTCTTATGGAGCAAAAAATACAGTATTATGTGAAAACTCTTATTGCATAGCTATTTTAAATAGCCCATGTGTACAACCCCATCTCTTGAACATACAAAGCCAAACTTCTATCAGCCTTTTCATTCATCTAAACCTTTTCTGGCAGCTTTAGTCAATGCCACAGTTAGAAGGGAAGTGCTGGGGCTCCCATTTGTGGTATCTGAGTATCTCTGAAGAAAAAAATGTCCCCTTGTGCTGGGGAGAAGTTCAACGTCTTGGGCCACCAATATCTTCTGTGAATCAATGCCTCACAGTTGTAATAAAAAAAGGAAAATACAAATGACACAATGTAATTGGAAACTGAACACAATTGTCAGAGAGTTGGCCCTCTTGCTTTCTCATTTCATCAAGGCTATCCTGGGTCACTCTAGTGGTGGCAAACCTACGGCACGCGTGCCAGAGGCGGCACTCAGAGCCCTCTCTGTGGGCACGCATGCAGTTTGGGCACTCAGTCTCTAAAAGGAAAAAGACGACACAGACTTGAGGCTGGGCTGCTCTCAGACTTACAAAGTGTGAGCCAAGGTTAGACAAATTATCAGCATGCATAAAACAGCAAAAATCACATTAATTGCTCAAAAGCAGGCCAAATGCAAACTTTTACCTTTCAATAAAAAGTTGTTTGTATCATTGAAAGCTCTGTGATTGCGTTTTTCTTTTAAGACAAAAGATGTTAATGTACGAGTTCTTTTTCCTAAACTAAAACCTCAGTATTCAGGTTAAATTGTCGTGCTGGCACTTTGCGATAAAATAAGTGGGTTTTGGGTTGCAGTTTGGGCACTTGGTCTCTAAAAGGTTCGCCATCACTGCTCTAGACCTTAAGTACTGAGAATGCTGGCGACTTTGGGGGGAAACGAATCCAAAGGGGAAATGGATTAGGATCCCATATGTGAGGATTAGTCCCCACCTAATGGGGTCTCTTGGAATGGATAATAGTATAAACATTCATCCATTCGTGGGGGGGAACTTACCCTTTACTGCTCCCATTAAATACATTGGCAGTCTGATTAAAATACAAGTCAGATTTGTGTTTAATGATCTTGAAAGGAAAGTAATTGCCTGAGTATTACCATTTAAATGTTCTTACAGAGACATATAATATTTACTGTCTACGCTCCAGCTCTGATTGTCACAGACTCCAACCAACCACCCATTCTTTCAAGGTACTCAGGTTGGCTCCCACGACAGAGCATGGAAGCCTATCGCTTAACGGAAGGGAGCCGTGTTAGCAGAACATTTTTCCCTTTAAAAAGTAACTCAAAAATTAAAATTAAACATTCCACTTGAACACAAAATAATGGAAATTTTTAAATACTGTTGGGTATTATTATTCATTCATATACCTGTCAAAGAGCTTGACACTTAAAAGAGGGCAAGGTCCTCACTTTGAGGAGCCCGCAATCTAAAATTTGATACAAGGAAGACGGCAAAGGGAGGGAAGGGCAGTGGAGGCTGAGATAAACAGGGGAAGAATTCTGGTTACATGTGCTTAGAGTACAGGAAAGGGGGTGTGGTATAAAAGACAGGGTCAAAAAGTTGGGTATGGAGGAAGATTGGAAAGAACTGAGAGATGACAACATGTTATTCATTGGGGCTCAATCCAGGAAATGTATGCTTCAGACGGATGCCTTAAACCCCTGTGACATCCACAGGACTTTGCTGCAACTGATTTTTTGTTGGATTGGGGGGGTATTGTTTAAAGCCAAGCTACCCCAAATGAAAACTTTATGTAGTATTATAAGCACAGACGCATAATACTTTAGGAATATTTCCTTAGCTCTCCAGTGTATTTTTCTTCTACTTAATACAAAGGAAAATGGATGTAATGAACCAAAACCAAGTGTTGTATATTGCATTTTGCTGGTAACTCTAGCTTTTGTAAGTTCCTGACTTGGAGCGATAAGCCTCAACTAAAAATTTAATGTATCATCCAGAAAAGGGAGAAAAAGCAATGCTGGTACCACAAGTTTACATTATTCTCTCCTCCTTTGTATCCACTCAACAACCCTATGAGGTAGGTTAGGCTGAAAGTATGTGACTGGTCCAAAATCACCCAGTGAGCTTCCACAGCAAGAAGGGGGTGTAAACCTGGATCTCACAAACCCTACACAGAAGCTCTGACCATTGTATTATATTGACTTTCATAGGGTGACTGCTGTTGAACAGGAGCAAGCAGCCAGGCACAGGGGAATCATGCAGGCCAGGTGGTATCAAGTCACTCAGAGGGTGCTGCTAGGCCTAGGTTTGCCAACCTCCAGGTGGGACTTGGAGATCCCCCAGAATTACAACTGAACTCCAAACAAACTGAACTCCAAACAGAGATCTGTCCCCCTGGAGAAAATGAGTGAACTCTGCAGCATTATATCCAGCTGAGGCTTCTCCTCTCCCCAAACTCTGTACTCCTCAGACTTGACCACAGAATCCGAGAAAAAAGGGGGGGGGGGCTTCAGAAGTAAAGGTACAATACAAAGCATAATCAGCTTGATTAGCTTGGGGGAGAAATGCTTGGGAGCAGAAAATTATCATCTGGATCAATGGTGGTGGTGGAAACTGCCATCAAGTCACAGCTTAGACTTATGGCAACTCCATGGGGTTTTCAAGGCAAGAGACGTTCGGAGGTGGTTTGCCATTGCCTGCCTCTGCTTCATGACCCTGGTATTCCTTGGAGGTCTCCCATCCAAACACTAGCCAGAGCTGACCAATGCTCCCTCTAAGTTGTGGAGTCTTGTGAGCAAAAAATCTACTTTGTGAGCTACTGGCATTATAGTTGTGAGTGAGCGATTTGGCTACTGCATAAAGTAGTTTGCTCTGGAGCCATTCTTCCTGAGCGAAGACAAAAATGTGTGAGCCGGAGGCTAAAAAACTGTGAGCTAGCTCACACTAGCTCAGCTTAGAGGGAACACTGCTGACACTGCTTAGCTTCTGAGATCTGATGAAATCAGGCTCGCCTGGGCATCCAGATCAATATTAAAAGCTATTTTGAGGTACGAAGTTGTAATATAGAATAAAGGACTTGGTCCTTAATTAGAGCGAAAAAGGTCAGGGAGCAATTCATATACTGCTTTCAGTAAGCAGGATATTTCAAATTCACTTCAAATCGACAATAGTAGCCAGAGAAGCAGAAGAACTGAGGAAATGTGGGTGACAGGTACTTCGAATGTTTATTCATTTGTCTCAACAACTTTTCATTTGGCCATTATTGTGAGAGACCTCCCACTAGTCTAGCTGTTCTAAAAAGAGGACAGTGTAAGATTCTGCAGGCGTTCAGGGATATACAGAGGGTATCTCTTAATCAACACAGAGTAACTTTATTCAGAAGAAACATAGAGAAGAGCACAAGGTCTAACAGAGTCCTTCATGGCAATCCTCTGGCCAGCTTACCCAGCCATGAGTAAAACCTGGACTAGAACTGCTATGTATAGCTGTTCTGTAATTTCTTCATAAATTGTATACTTCTTACTTGATAGTTTTGCCTTCAGCATCTGCAATTCTTAGTATTTTCTTTAGAGTCCTCATGAACCTTTAAACTTCTCCACTGGCCTGAGGCCAGTGAGATATTATTTTCCAGTGATGGAACCAAAGATGTTCAGCAAATTGTGCTAGAAGTGTGCTCTTCAATGGAGGTCCATTGTCACCTCTCACTACCTGTGGTATTCCAGAAGTGGAAAATACTTTGTCCAATTGTGGTATGACAGCCAGTGCTAATGTAGTGGTGACCAGTTCAACAACTGGAAATCTGGAATAGTCATCCACGACAACAAACAAATGTGAGTCAGAGGGGAGGTCACAGAAGTGGACACTGACTTCTACCTGAGGCTGGGAAAGCAAAGTGGTCATTTGTACAGGTGGAACCGTATGGTCCACTACTGCCTGACAAAGGAGACAAGATTGGACAGGACATTCAACTTCTGAGCCAATTGTTGGAGAACCAGACTTTCTCCCAAAGATGCTGCTTAATCTTCATCACACCTTGGTGTCTTTCGTGAGCTAAAGTTATGGTCTGAGCCCACAGACTATAAGGTTAACAATCCTGGTTCCTCATAGCAGCCGGTTTATTCTGATGACCATCAGTTTCTGCCAGATACCCAAAAAAGACTTTTAAGAGGTCATCAGGTGTGAAGTTGTCAGACACTTGAAGGAAAGAATTCCACTATCCATCTTGGACTGTTGTAATTACATGCTACAGACTAGAATCTGTATCTGTGGCTTCCTGACCTATCTGTGGTGTCATGGCCTTGTGAATGGCATGAGATGTAAGGTTTATGTGTGAGATTGTGCCCAATAGATGTAGTCCTCAACAGGTCTCCTTGAACAGAAAGTCCTTTATTTGCAGAAAAGATCTGGTTGGTCAAATACACTTCTTCTGTTAGTAATGCCCAAGCATAGTAATACAACTACAATTATACCTGATATGAAATAAGCCCCCCTCGACTCCCACCAATCAGTTGGGAGAATTATTTGTGCCCAAATATACTGATTTCCTGTTCCCAAGGAAAGCACGGCAAAATAGGTTCCCAAGCTGTCAGGATCTGTGGGGCGGATGTTCCCAAGAGTAAAATCAAGCAAAGGAATAATTTGCACCTGTGAATAAAATAACATGTAGCAGGAGATTTCTGGCTCAAGGCCGTGAGCTAGCGAGAAGCAAAAGAGAGATAAGAGCGAGGAAAAGCTAATGAGCAGCGAGCATGCGCAGAGCGAGCAAGAAGCACATTCCTGCGGTGGGAGTCACTCTACCGATGCTATCTCCAGTCTGGGACCTAGAAGAGTAGATATGGAACTCATAACAAAGGCAATGTTAGTTGACCATTAGGACAGGCAATCGAAACCATTGACAGCGTTAACTGACACGCTTGCAATAGAACCATTGGCAGTGCTAACTGACATATGTAGGAACCAACATACTTGATAGTAAAGAAGAGATACAAGTATAGGGTCATAACTACATCTCTAGCTGAGAGAAAGGGAGAGACTGAGGCCTTTTTCCCACTCACATTGTGCCGGCATTCTGCCTCCGTTTGTTCCGGCGCTGGGTGTCAATCTCACACCCTTTGCTGCGGCGCGTGTGTTAATCTGGGGCTTCGCACCATTTTCTCCACACCTTCGGTAAACCTAAAAAAAAAGGTTTACCGAAGGCGCGGAGAAAATGGCGCAAAGCCCCAGATTAACACGCACGCCACAGCAAAGGGTGTGAAATTGACACCCAGCGCCGGGATAAACGGAGGCAGAACGCCAGCACAATGTGAGTGGGAAAAAGGCCTAAGTGTGGAACTTCCGAGAAGGAGGAAATTGCCCTAAGAGTAGCAATCTGGAGACAGACAAGGAATGACACTTAAAGGAGAGAAGGTGCTGACCTCACTATCCTATCTAATTGTCTTCTTGCTGCCCTCTTCAGGGTCTTCTTCCTTATATACCAGACATTGCCTTTTCCAACAACCCTTCTCAAGGTTTAGTGTACAAAGTCCACAAGATTAGTCTTCTTATGTACATTTTCAACTTTTCTCAGGAAAGTGGCTTGGTGAGTGTGTCTGCAATCATTTCATCTGTAGGACAGTATTCCAACTCAAAAAAACCCTTCTTCTTTCATGTGAAGCTTCACATTCATGTGCTTAGTTCTTGAGTGGATCTTCTCCATCTGGCTCATGAAGTAAAGTTCATCACAACTTTTGGCCGGTTCATGTTCGGCAAAGTGATGTTTATGGAAGGGTGACCAGCATGAACTTTGGTGCTGTTTGCGGCAGTTCATGAACGGATACGTTTCCAGACAGACTGTCTCCACCCAATTAAACAGTTTACAAAACTCCAAAGCAACAGGGGTATTGGAATTCTCCAGCCTTAGAAACACCAGTAGGAGCCTTTCAAAGCATTTTATCATTATTTAATTCCTTTTTTTTTTTAGATATTTATTTATTGACATTTCAATTTTAACCTGATTCAATTGTAATCATAATATACATATTTTTATACAAAGAGGTTACCCAAACAAAAGAAGAACACTTAATTTTCCAACTCCTCCCTCTTTTTTATGTTATAAATCTGTTTTCATACCAAACATAAAATTTCTCCCAAATTCTTTTAAACACATTTTCATTTTTGTTTTTTAGTCTTATTGTCAGCATATCCATTTCAGTAACTTCATAAAGCTTTGAAATATAATCATCTACGCCAGGAATTTTATCCGTTTTCCAATATTTTGCAAGTAGTAAGCGTGCGGCAGTGATACCATGCAAAATTAGTTTTTTCTGATTTCCTATTATGTTCCTAGGTAATATATTGAGTAAAAACATTTCCGGCTCTAACGAAAGTTCCATTTGGGTTATTTCCTGCAGTATTTTCTTAATCATTTGCCAATATTTTTTAACTCTTGAACATGTCCACCACAGGTGGTAATAAGATCCCACATTTGTTTTACACTTCCAACACGTGTTTGGAAGTCCCTTGGAGTATTTGGCTATTCTTACAGGTGATAAGTGCCACATATAGAACATCTTTATCAGATTTTCCTTATATGAACTTGCCCGCGTAATTTTTAAGTTGTCTTTCCATATTGTTGACCAACTATCTAAGTCTATATTTTTACCCATAGTACGTGCCCATGTGATCATATTAGGTTTTACCCACTCGTCTTGCATTTTATGTTCTAATAGGCAATCATAAAGTTTTGTTATCATTTTCTCTTCTGATTTCAGCCATATTTTGTCAAAGTCAGTTGATTCTTTCTCAAATCCCTGCTGTTTATCACTGTTATATCTTGAATAAAGTTGGTTAGTTTCCCACCATGTTAGTTTGAAGTCCTTTAGTTGTTCTTCTGTTTTAATTTGTAATCTACCATCTAACAAGTCTGCGTATTGGAGGGTTTTTTCTTCTGTTATAAGTGTTGGTTTGATGGACGCCTCTAGAGGCGAGACCCAAAGCGGAGTTTTCCGGTAAAATTTGTATCTAGTTTCTTCCCAAATTTTTAGCAAGGCTCCACGGATTGCATGTTGTCTAAAAACCTTGTTTCTAACCCCATACCACAATACTGCATGCCAACCTGTTTGCATGTCATGACCTTCCAATTTTAATAATCTATAATTTTCTAGTTTTGCCCAGTCTCTCAACCAGACCAATCCTGAAGCCACATAGTATAAATACCAATCAGGTAGGCCCAAGCCCCCTCGGATTTTTTTATCTTGTAAATACTTGAGCCTGATTCTCGGTTTTTTAGATTGCCATATAAATTTAGATATGCATTTACTTAGGTCTTTAAAAAAAGATTGATTTTTTAATATTGGCAAAGTTTGAAATAAAAAGTTTAGTCGGGGTAAAATATTCATTTTTGTTAGGGCTATGTGTCCTAAAAGTGATAACTGTAAGCCTTCCCAAATAACAAGATCCTTCCTTATTTCCGATAGAATTTTCTGATAATTTTCTTGATATAGTGAACTACACCTATTAGTAAGGTTGATTCCTAAGTATTTTACTCTTTTTACTATTTCAAATTTTGTCAAATTTTCTAGTTGTTTTCCCCTTTCTTTTGTGCAGTTTTTAATTAACATTTTCGTTTTTTGCTTATTTACCCTAAATCCTGCAAATTTGCCATATTCCTCTATTGTTTTTAGAAACATTCCCATTGATTCGAGTGGGTCTTCAATAATACAGACTAAGTCATCAGCAAAGGCCAACAGTTTAAAGGTTTCTCCCTTTATCCTCAATCCTTTAATACTATCTTCTGTTCTAATAATGTCGCATAGTGTCTCTAACGTAAATATAAAAAGGAGAGGGGAGAGTGGGCATCCCTGTCTAACTCCCTTCCCTATCGAAAAACACTCCGTTGTTATTCCATTGAAGGTTACCTTTGCTTCTTGTTGTTTATAAATTGCCTCAACCATTTTATAGAAGTTTTCGCCACAATTCCAGTACTTTAATTGGTTCAGCATAAAATTCCAATTTAAATTGTCGAATGCCTTTTCGGCATCTATAAAACATAAGGCTACTTGTTTTCCAGGGTGTGTTTCATAAAATTCTAACGTATTCAAAATTATACGCAAATTCTGTCTTAAATGACGCCCTGGTAAGAAGCCCGACTGATCGTAGTGGATAGTTTCTGAGAGGACTTTTTTCAATCTTGTTGCTATAATGGTGGCGTATATCTTATAATCCGAATTCAACAGGGAAATCGGTCTGTAATTTTTAATTTCTGTTGAGTCTAAATTTTGTTTAGGGATCAGTGTTATCGTCGCTTCTTCCCAAGAGGCTGGCATCTTACCTTTATCCAAAGTTTGTTGTATCGTATCTTTTAAGGGTTCCACTATCTGCTCTGTAAATATTCTATAAATTTCCGATGGAATACCATCTGGACCTGGGGATTTCTGAAGCTTTAATTTTTTAATTGTATCTATAATCTCCTTTTTTGAAATGGGTTCATTAAGTATTTTCCTTTGTTCTTCCGTAAATTTCTTCTTAATATGTTTTCCTAAATACTCATCTAACTCTTTTGATGAGATATTTTCTTTTTTATATAATTCCTTATAAAAATTCCTTATAATTATCTTTTGTTCATTTAAGTCTATGGTCTCTTTCCCCTGACCGTCTTTCAGCGACTTGATGTTTCTATTGGCCTTTTCTTTTTTGATTTTATAAGCAAGCCATCGTGAGGCTTTATTAGCATTTTCAAACGTATATTGTTTTGCATAGAGCATTTTATTTTCCAATTCAGCTGTCAGTAAACAGTTTAACTGGTGCTGTAATTTCTTCAATGCATTTTTACTCGTAGTGTCTATGGGATTATTCTTCATTTTTTCTTCCTCTGCCTTAATTGATTGTACTAAATTTTGGTATGCATACTTTTGTTTTTTCCGAAGCCAACTTTCTTGGCTTATCATTTTCCCCCTCAGAAAGGCTTTAAAAGAGTCCCATACTACCTGTATACCTGTAGGTGACAGGTAAAGGGAGCTAAACTTGCCTTTCCTGCACTTTACTCTTCAATGCTTTGGTGTAGGAAGCATTTTTCTCCCAACCTGGCTCCAGCACCGAAAGCAAGCCAGGCTGAGAGACAAGTCCTAAAAGACATTGAGTAGAGTGAGGTAATGAGCCAGTGGGGGGAGGGCTCACCTCCCCTTGCCAACACACTCTGCTTGCTGCTTAAAAATAGACCTCCCAGCTGCCCTGCTTCCTTTACATATTCATAAGAGTTTTCCTGATTATGGAGAGGGATGCCTACCAAAGCAGCTGGGAGGAGCATATGAATCACAAAAACTGCATGGGGGAGAGGTTTAACTATGCCAACTGCCCCCACCCAACTGCCCCCGCCTATACCAACCATAAAACAATATAACAATGCTGAGAGTAGAAATCCCTCCCCATCACTGATCCTTTGCATCTCATCTATTTGGCCCTACTCCACTGGACTCTTTCTATGTTAAATTATACTATTGGCATTAAGATGGCATGGCAGGTGACTGCTTGCTGGGGCAGAGGGGCCTGCATCACTGCCTGATGTAGAATTTCCATCTCTTGTTCTGGTAATGTATTTGATGGAATGAGCTGAGAGTGTGTACAATTAACTATTAACGAGAATGCATCACCTGGGTGTGATTCTCTAATTTTATGGTATATTTGAATACAAAAACAGAAATAGTGGCATGGAAGAAGAACAATAGATTCGAAACGGGAGTTATTCCAGAGAATCTTGTCTCACCAACTATCGCCAACTATCTACTCAGCTGATGAATACTTACATAGGAACAACTACAAAAACCATTGGACTGTAACTTTGTGGTTATACATTTATATTATTTTGAAAGTGGTGCTGTAGACGTTTGGCATAAGTTTCCTTTGGATTATATATAAAACATGGGCAGCACATTGTCGCGCAGCTTCATTTTTGTACCTGATGTATACCAGCGTGCACACACACAAGAATCTCAAGCCTGCAAGCCAGAAATGGGACTGTACCCTGCTGATGGGTAAGTATCTTCTGAAAGATTCTCCCCCTCATTCTCTGACCTTCTTGGACTCTAAACCAGGCAGCTGGGCACCAGGATAACAGCCAGAACATCAATGTCTCCAAGTATTACAAATGACTAATTAAATGGAGGAGCATAACTTTCTCCCCAAAAAATCTTAACCTAGAAGACTTGAATGTGCTCCTCAATTAAACCATAAAACAGTATAAAAACAATAATGAATAAGAGAGTCAATAAATACAAAACAGATGATAAAAAGCTTTAAAAGGTCACGTATGGCTATTTACAACAATGTAAACAGTAACCCTTTTCAGACTTTATGTTTGGAAATATCTACCCATGGAAGGGTTTCACGTAGTATGTACTAATACTGAAAATACACCAGTGCCTTATGGAGATGGGATGGTGTCAGTGCTCAGGGGCAGTTGCCTGGTACAGCGATTGGGCTGACTGGCCTGTCATTTCCTGGCTCCCTTCTGGACTCCTTTTTAAGAACTGGGCTGTAATCAGTAAATGTAAATTACAATATGCAAAGAATACAAAATAAATATACAATACAAAGTTGTGAATGAATGTACAACAAAGATCCCGGGTATTAGAGCCAGTTTGGTGTAGTGGTGAAGTGCGCGGAGTCTAATCTGGGAGAACCGGGTTTGATTCCCCACTCCTCCACTTGCACCTGGCTGGATGACCTTGGGCAAGCCGTAGCTCTGTACCAGCTGTTCCCTCAAGGACAGCTTGGGAAAAAGCTCTCTCAGCCCCGCCTACCTCACAGGGTGTCTGTTGTGCGGAGGGGAAGGGAAAAGGAGTTTGTAAGCCGCTCTGAGACTCCCTTGGGGATGGGAGGGCGGGGTATAAATCCAATCTCTTCTTCTTCTTAGCTTCATTTCTCACGTCTTCTTCACGGATGTTTTTATACAAATGCACTTCTTGTGTTTTCTGTGTTTCCAAACAGTTAGAATTCAATATTATTCTTAATAGAGCATAAATCTTCAGACTGGCAACCAGTCACAGGTCAATTAGACAGATCAATTGTTAACATTACAGCTTTGTCCTCTCTTTTTTGTTTGTGCCCATTTGTTACTTTCCAGTCATACAGCACAGAATCTGATTTTAGCAACAAGTCACATATACTTGCTCGTATATCAACAGTTTCGTAGTTGAGTTATCCAGGGATAACAGGGTCCCACTGATTTTCCCTGTTCCACCAGGTTTCTGAAATGGCCACTATATGACCACTACACTGTCATTTAACCCCAAGCCCTCTAGCTCCCTGCCCTGCCCTGGGTGACCCAGGCTAGTCAAGTGTCAGAAGCTAAGCAGGATTGGCCCTGGTTAGTACTTGGATGGGAGACTACCAGGGGTCATTTCGTAGAAAAAGAGGTGCAGGAGCTCATTAGCATAATTCATTAGCATAACTCATTTGCATATACCACACCCCCTAACATACTGGAAGTGTGTCAGAAGGCAACACCCACCCCTCAGGCTCCACTCCACAAGTGAGTGAAACTGACCTGCTCTTCCTCCATTCCCTTCCCCATCCAATACTTTGTGCAGTAAAAATAAGCGTAAAGAACGCACCCTCATTCTCTTCCTGCTCCCTTGAAACCATCAGGTTTCAAGTAGACTTGAGATACCCAGGACATGTGCACCACCCATCCCTTCCCCTTCCCCTCCCCACAACAAGACACCTTGTGAGGTAGGTGGGGCTGAGAGAGGTCTTTTGAGAACTGCTCATGAGAGAACAGCTCTGAGAGAACTTGTGACTGGCCCAAGGTCACACCAGCAGCTGCCTGTGGAGGAGTGGGGAATCAAACCCGGTTCTCCCAGATTAGAGTCCAACTCCTGACCAGCACACCAAACTGATGGGGTGGAAGCTGCTGAAGGGTTGCTGAAATTTCTCCAGTACTTATGTGCCAGGTGCCCAGATAAAAAATGGTATACTTAGAAAATTTATATGCCACCTTGAGCAAGTCTCTGGAAAAGCAGCACTCAGCCATAAAAGGAACAATGATAAAATTATCAATATTAAAACAAAATATTAAAAACAATAAAGACCCTAGCAGGGCTTTCCCCGGGGCGCTGCGCCTCTGCACTGCTCGGGGAAGCCGAGGAGGGGGCGGGGCTTGGTCATGTGCCCGCCCCCTGGGCTCCTCACTCCCAGAGCTGCGCTCCTGTGTGCTCCCGCTCCAACAAACCCCTGGAGACTACCAAGGAAGTCCAGGGTCCCTGAGACAAGCAAAGACAAACCACCTCTGAACATCTCTTGTCTTGAAAACCCCGTGGGGTCAACATAAGTCAGCTGTGAGTTGACAGCACTTTCTATCATCACTCTAGCTTTCCAGTCTTGGCTTGGAGACTTCTAGCATTGGCATACAGGCACCTGTATCTCATTTCCCTTTCTAAGGATCCCCAACTCCTTCAAACCCGCCCCCCAGTTTCCTCATAAGGCCCATATTTATCAGCCCGTTCGCTCTTTCTGTAGCCCTGTCCCATCAATGTTTTCTCAGGAATTTACCACACCATCCCTTTGGGATGAATTAGTAAATCTAAACCCTTCCTTCTGGAACCTCTTTCTTATCCGCTCATTGGCACCCTTAATCTGTGGCTGTCTAGCTGGTCCTGCATGTGGAAAAGGTAGCGATTCTGAAAATATTGCCTTGGAGGTCCTGGCCTTTATCCTACTGCCCAGTAACTTGTGTTGCCAGCCCCTAGGTCCAGGTGGAGGTTCGCCCGCTTTCGGGGGCTCCAATCCACACCTGGCCAGTTGGCTGGTGGGGGAAGCCCCCCCCCCCAAGCCCTGCCTTCAAAAGCAACCACTCCACCACCACCTTCTCCCTCCCCTCCTGCCCGATTTAAAGGGCTTCAGCTGATGGGCATGGACCACACGGACCCCCGACCAGCTGGAGGGCCCTTTAAATCAAGCAGGACAGAGGAAGAGAGGTGGTCAAAGACCCTGCATGCTCGACTTGCAAAAAGACCCTTTAAATGGTCTCTTTGCAACTGGGGTCGGGGCCGTGGCACGTGCTGGGGGAAATCAGCCCCATGCTCTGCGGCTTCTACCCCCCTCACAAAAAGACCCTATAACCACTCCTCTCCTTCCCTCCTGCTAGAGTTAAAGAACTCTCCAGCTGGTTGGTAGGCCATGGAGTCTCTGCCAATCAGCTGAAGCCCTTTACAGCTGAAGCCTGCGCAGCACTTGTCTCCTCGAGCTGCTCCGTGCAGGAGGCGGCACTCTGGGCACAGTTTCGGCTCTCCCTTCCTTCGGCAGATCCTTCTGGGACTCCTTCTTCCCACAAAGGGGAGCGTCTTTCCCCCACCGATCTGGCTCCTCCCCTCTGGAGCGACGGTTCTTCTCCCAGGAAACAGAGCCACCAATTTTCCTCCCCACCCACCCCCCTGGCTCCTGTAGCCACTGCCCCCACCCGAGCTCTGGCCACTGATTTTCCTCCCCACCCCACCCCAGCTCCTGCGGCGGGCCCAAGCAGAATGCTCTTTAACTTTTGGGGAGATTTAAATATCCCCCCAAAAGTTTTCAAAAGTTTTAAGATTTTTCTGCACACGTGGGGAGTTCCCCATGTGTGCAGAAAAATCTCCCTGCCCCCCAGGTGCCCCCCATGTGGATTTAGATATCCACATGCAGGGGGCACCTTGGGAATTAGATATATAGCTAACAGCTATACTGAATTTACATATAGTTTATAGTCTACATATACATTTACATATACATTTATAGTTAAAATTATATAAATAACATATTGTCTTAAAAGTTAAAATCCTAAAATATCAGTCACATACAAAACCGCTAGAGCTTTGTCTGTCCTTGAGATTGCACGAGGAAGAGAAATTCCTTGTAAAGAAGAGAGAGAAGATAACGCTGTCCAGCACCCCACAGGTTTTGGCTCAAAATTTACCAGAAGGTAAGTGCCAAAATTTACTAGAAGGGAACTGCCAGAAGTACAAGCTGGGTTTCGAAGAGGCAGAGGAACTAGAGATCAAATTGCCAACATTCGCTGGATTATGGAGAAAGCAAGAGAGTACCAGAAAAACATCTACTTCTGCTTCATTGACTGTGCTAAAGCCTTTGATTGTGTGGACCACAACAAACTATGGCAAGCCCTTAAAGAGATGGGAGTACCAGACCACCTCACATGTCTCTTGAGAAACCTGTAGAAGGGTCAAGAAGTGACAGTTAGAACGGATATGGAACAACTGATTGGTTTAGCATAGGAAAAGGAGTATGACAAGGATGTATGTTGTCACCCTGCTTATGCAGAGTACATCATGTGAAATGCCTGCCTGTATGCATCACAAGCCAGAATTAAGATTGCTGGGGAAAATATCAATAACCTCAGATATGCAGATGATACCACTCTAATGGCAGAAAGTGAAGAGGACCTCAAGAGCTTCTTGCTGACAGTAAAAGAGGGGAGTGCAAGAGTTGGCTTGAAACTCAACATAAAAAAAAATTAAGATCATGGCATCCGGCCCCATCACTCCTTGGCAAATAGAAGGGGGAGTCGTGGAAGCAGTGACAGACTTCACGTTCCTGGGATCCAAGATCACTGCAGACAGTGACTGCCGCCATGAAATCCAAAGATGCCTGCTCCTTGGGAGGAAAGCTATGGCAAACCTAGACAGCATAATAAAAAGTAGAGACATCACCCTGCCAACAAAAGTCTGTATGGTCAAAGAAATGGTATTCTCAGTAGTGATGTATGGCTGTGAGAGTTGGACTATAAGGAAGGCTGAGTGCTGAAGAATAGATTCTTTTGAATTATGGTGCTGGAGAAGACTCTTGAGAGTCCCTCGGACTGCGAGGAGATTAAATCAGTCAATCCTGAAAGAAATCAACCCTGACTGTTCCCTGGAAGGCCAGATCCTGAAGCTGAAGCTCCAATACTTTGGCCACCAAATGAGAAGGGAGCACTCACTGGAGAAGACCCTGATGCGGGGAAAGACTGAAGGTCAAAGAAGAAGGGGATGGCAAAGGATGAGATGGTTAGACAGTGTTAGCAAAGCAACGAACATAAAGTTAAGCAAACTCCAGAGCACAACAGAAGACAGGAGGGCCTGGCGTGATGTGGTCCATGGGGTTGCGAAGAGTCAGACTCGACTGTGCGACTGAACAACAACAAGTGTGTGGAAATGTGAAACTGAAGCTCTCATGGCACAGAGGTAAATAACATCACCTGGGAAATAATATCCCATTAAGATTCTGTTAAAGGGGCAAGACATTTATTTCCCTCCAAGATGTCGGCAACCCTACTGTCTAGAGCAGCCAACTTTTCATCTTGTCTGTGCCTTTAACAGCAGCCTAACATCCAGCAATTAGATAACATGAAATGTTCCTGTACATGGTAGTGGTAAGCTTTACCTGTTTCATTTCTATGTAGGCTGCCATTAGAAGCAGGAGCAAGCGCTATCCCTGACCCCAGGCATATTATAACTATGATTAACTTGGATGGGATACCTAAACAGATTTGAGAGAATCTGAACAGTCCTTTTCTGAAAGCCCTCATAAAATTAGCATGAGTTACAGAGAAGGAGATTAGACAAGCTCTAGAGTTATTATTACTGCTGCAGCCAGCTGTTATTGTAGCTTGATGACCAACTGGTGGTGCTAATGCTTCATTGGATGGGAGGTGAGGGTTCATTACCTCTCACTAAATATGTACATGCATTACACAGGCCCTTGGCAAATTACAATGCCGTTTCCACTGAGCCTTGCAATTAAAGGATTCAACCTTTCAAAAGGTAGTTGATGCCTTTTTATTTCAGATTTTTACATGGCAGTGTACACAGGTCAACAATCAACCCTTCATAAATTAGATCTTGCTTAGTATTCTCTGTGCATCCATTCCCTTTAACTGACACTGTTTTGTTTGCTTAACATTAACACTGCAGTGTATTGGTCCACAGGAACATATTCCTCCAAGGCCAAAGTAATACCATTCAGTTATTTTATTTATCTCACGGTTCAGAGCATATTACCTACATTAGCTCACTGTGATTCTTATAATAGCCCTAAAAGGTAAGTTAGTATTCATATGCCCCCTCCCCCATATTGCAGAAGGAAGCCCGAGGCAGAATGCCTTGCCTAAACCCATGGAGTAAGTTCATGGCAGAGGTGAGATGAGAAATGTCCTTCCAGATCATAACCAGGGCTATTTTTGGGCAGGAACGCACAGGAACGGAGTTCCGGCTGGCTCCTGAGTTGGCCACACCCAGCAGGAACTCATTAACATAATAGGCCACACCCAACAGCAGAAACTCATTAGGATTGGCTACATTACGGGTGTGGGGCCTAACATGCAAAGAAGTGCCCTGGGTTTTGAAAACAAAAAGGTAAACAGAATAAGAAGCAAAAGGTGGGTGTGGCTGGATGACCACTCTTCTGGTAACACGGGGGTGTGGCCTAATATGCTAATAAACTGTGCTGTCAGGGGTGTGGCCTAATATGCTAATGAGTTCCTGCTGTCGGGTGTGTCCTGTTATGCTAATGAGTTCCTGCTGGGCTTTTTCTACAAAAAGAGCCCTGATCATAACTAATGTTCTCAGTTACAACCTGTTCCAAACTGAGAAAAGGCACCCTTCCATTATATCCTTTTTCTGAGATTACACCAGGCAATGCTCACCTGGAAGCAACCCCGTCTACATGTTATATACAAATGTGTCATGTAATGAAGCCTCAATGTTTGCTTATTTTTTACAAAAATTAAAAGTACCTGTAGTTTTAACTGGAGAAGCAGTGAAGGGAGGCTACTTAATTATTTCAGCCCTGGATGTTTTGAGTTTACCACCCTCTCTCCAGCGACTTTGTGTTCTGGGTACATATGGAGAATCTGTTTGCTCCATGCTTTCCAGGCGTATCTTTGCATCCACAAGGGACAGGAACAGAAAGAAAGAAATCCTGAGGATGTTGAATTCCATGACTGCTATCCCGTTCGGTGGTTTTTCCATGTCCTCCTGGAACCAGAACACACCTACAGTCCTGGTCAGAGCTCACATTTGTGGCCATAGTAATATGGTGTCAGGGTACCTTGGCCTTCCTGCCTTGGCTGTCAGCTAATGCTGCCATATCCTGCCTGGGAGGTGGGATGAGTGGACCTTATACGTCAGCACTGTGGAGTGTTATGTTATATTTCTCCTAGCCATGCTTATCACTCTCCCTAATGTTTTGACCTTGAGAGACTGTGAGTACCAGGCCATGTATCTTTTCTCTTCTTTAGCTGTGTGGCTTCCTGCGTTTTCCTTGGGAACAAAGAGCCAGTGTTTTAAGCGCCTTTTTATGATATATTGATAAGAACATAAGAACATAAGAAAAGCCAATGTTGGATCAGTCCAATGGCCCATCCAGTCCAACACTCTGTCACACAGTGGCCAAAAACACCAGGCGCCCTCAGGAGGTCCAGCAGTGGGGGCAGGAATCCCTCCCACTGTTGCCCCCACCCCAAACACCAAGATTACAGAGCATCACTTGCCCCAGACTGAGAGTTCCTGTCTATATTTTGTGGCTAATAGCCACTGATAGACTTCTGCTCCATATGTTTATCTAATTCCCTCTTGAAGCTGTCCATGCTTGTAGCTGCCACCACCTCCTGTGGAAGTGAATTCCACGTGTTAATCACTCTTTGGGTGAAGAAGATTGGTTACAGTACACTGCCTGACTTCCCTTGAATTCTGTATAACTGTATAACTGGGTCTCCTAGTACCTGCCATTACTAACACAAGAGGTGCAGATGACCATTGCAGACCTTTTTCAATAAAGCTTTCCTGATTAAGGACACTGGTTGCTGACTGACTCTGTAGAATTCTCACAGAGTGTTAGTAATCTTACTTCCTTGGGAATCTTCCCCCTCCCCGACAATGGATGATGGCGGGAAGCCCCCCATGACCACTGTGCCCTCAGAGGAGCCAGTATCTATGGCAGAGGATGTAGTGATACCTACTAGAAGTTGATGGGTCTATGAGAGGCCAAGGTGAAGCCACTATTCCTGGATGCAATTCGCCACCACCCCGCTGGAAATGTGGTCGACATCTCATCGAGGCTCGACCATGAGCCTGGGGGCTGAGGCTCCCACGGCAGCGGTCGGGACATCACGAGATGCTAATCCCCAAGGTGAGATGTGGGCTCACATGGATTGCAGATTCAAGGCGATGCAGCAGATGTTACAGAAAGAGGTGACAGAGATGTTCCTGGACCTCCCCGATGTGATTATGGCTATGATCAGGGGAGAAAAGGGAGACAGGGCTGGGGAACCCCCTCCACCACCATCGCTGCCGCCTCTACCTGTTGGTGTCCCTGGGGTGCTGAGTCCTGGAGGGGCCCCAGCCAGACCGATAGCACCCGGACCAGTGATGAACCGTTGCCCAGTGCCCCAAGAGTTACTGGATGCTACATTTGACAGGAACCCAAACAAGCTGTAATTTTTCGTGATTGATCTCTATGGACTTTATCATGGATCTGCCTCCCAGTAAAGGGAAGAGAGTGATCTGGGTAGTAGTGGATTTATTTACAAAGCAAGCCCACTTCATTCCGTTCAAACAGTTGCCCACAGCTAAAGCATTGGCTAAGATGTTTATGTGTAATATAATCAAATTACACTCATTCCCGCACAAAAGAATCTCCGACCATGGGTCTCAATTCATTGCCAACTTTTGACGGGAGCTGTTACAAGTATTGGGGGTGGAACAAGCGCTCAGCAGCGCTTATCACTCAGAGACTGATGGTCAAACCGAAAGAGTTAATCAAGTACTTGAACAATTTTTGCAGTGCTTCACCAACTACCAACAGGACAATTGGGTTGAACTATTACCGTTTGCGGAATACAGTTATAATAATCCAGTTCACTCCTCTATGGGAGTCTCTCCATTTATAGCTTCATGTGTTACAAAGGAGCCTCCTCTTCCACACCTCGCAACTGATGCACTAGGGTCAGGAGACTCTCAAGACTGCTGAAAAACTTTACAGGACTCTTGGCCTTTAATAGCAAAGACTTTGGAAAAGGCCAAAATGGATTACAAGAAGCATGCGGATAAGGGAAGGGCACTGGGGTGGGATTTACAACGCGGAGACTCAGTGTATCTATCTACCAAAAATATCAGGGGTTTGCAACCTAGCTGTAAATTAGGATGGAAATGTGTTGGTCTAGTTAAGGTCCTCAAAAAGATCCATGAGGTGACTGTTGAACTTGAACTGCCAAAGTCACTGAAATCCTTGCATCCTGTTTTCCATTTCAGCTTACTGCAGTGAGCAGGGCTCATTTCGTAGCAGGAGCTCCTTTGCATATTAGGCCACACACCCCTGATGTAGCCAATTCTCCAAGAGCTTACAGTAGCCCCTGTAAGAAGAGCTCTGTAAGCTCTTGGAGGATTGGCTACATTAGGGGGGGTGGCCTAATATGCAAAGAAGCTCCTGCTACGAAATGAGCCCTGGAAGCGAGACCCCAGACCCAACATCTGGCGGCCCCAGCAACCAATTCCTCCTCCTCTGATTCTGAATGGTGAGCCTCACTACTAGGTTGCACAAATCCTGGACTCTAAACTTAAAAGTGGCTGCTTGTTGTATCTTGTGTGTTGGAAAGACTTTGGGCCGGGTGATGATGAATGGGTGGATGCTAACCATGTAAAAGCTCCTGCATTGCTTCATGCCTTCCACAAGTTGTATCCACTGAAGCCTGGGGGGACAAGGGGGGCTTTGTAGGGGCAGAATGTCAGCTAATGCTGCCATATCCTGCCCGGGAGGTGGGATGAGTGGACCTAATACATCAGCACTGTGGAATATGATGTTATACTTCTCCTAGCCATGCTTATCACTCTCCCTAATGTTTTGACCTTGTATCTTTTCTCTTCTTTAGCTGTGCGGCTTCCCGCATTTTTTTTGGAACAAAGAGCTAGTATTTTAAGCACCTTTTTTATGATATGTTGATTGGTTACAGTACACTGCTTGACTTCCCTTGAATTCTGTATAACTGTACCGGGTCTCCTAGTACCCGCCATTACTAACACAAAAGGTGCAGATGACCTTTGCAGACCTTTCTCAATAAAGCTTTCCTGATTAAGGACACTTGATGCTGACTGACTCTATAGGACTCTCACATTGTCTTTCCTTGTCCACTGTCCTTCATGCTGTACAGACAAATTTTAAGTGTTCTATGTGGGTCAAGAAACCAGTGAAAGGTTAAAAGGTATTAAATGGGAGAAGAGGGGAAACGAGAACTGAAGAAACTGTCCATGGTCTGGTATTTGAGTAGGAAGTTTTGCTGTTTTCTGATACTTGTGTTTGTTAGACTCACTCACTCACTCAAACAAGTTAACAACTAACTTCTCCAAGTATTTGACTTCTTTTCTTTGTTGCTGCTGAGTAAGAGACTGTGTGCTTTGCATACATAAAGCCCTAGACACCTCCAGCTCATACGGATGCTGGTAGCCGGATTCAAAAAGATCACAGCCTGAGTTCTTGAAGATCTGTTGACAGGACAGGACAGGGCTACTGCTATTCAGGTACAGTCTATTTTGAATGCTGCGATACCTCTTGTCTTGTATTTTGTACTCATTTTCTTCCCATTAGATAATATATTTTGCAGTTGCATCTGTAAGTGTGCTTTAATACATTATCTATGCATTTTTTTCACTCTCTGTAAATTTTTGTGAAAATTCATCAAGTGCATTATTCTGAAGGATGAGTTCCTAGCTCTCAGGAAACTAGCTGAGACTCTCTGTTTGTTAGAAAGGACTATACAAATAAAAGAAATTGCCTATTTTACACGTTTTTGTTGCCTGGCTTTTATAAGAAGGCAGAGGAATGACAGAAGTTTAATTCTGTATCCTGCACGATTTCAACTGCAAGAATTTTAAATGGAGCTGAAAAACTGGGCCAGTTTTGTAACTCACCATTCAAATACTGAACATAAGCACTTGGCATTCTGGTTTCTGTCCATAAATGTGTTGTTTTTACAGATCAGAGTAGAATTGCTATTATTTCTTGCAAAGCTCCAGGTTTTTCTAACAAGTAGGTGACATCTAGAAACAGAACAAAGAAAGTCGTTCTCATCACCCTATCGGCATGTCTAGAAAGGTTTCGTCATCTTCATTTCTACTTCTCAACTATTGTTCAAGGCCCAGAGTACAAGTTGGCAAAGAGAACTAAATGTTAGGGCCACTTCTTAAGGAGAGGGAAATGGCTAGGATAATCTAAATATCTTATTTGTATGTTTAGTTGCCTTTCCTTTGAACTACAGCTCCAGGACTTTAATTCAATAGCGGGATCTCACTGAAAGTTTGAAACACCTGGGTGGGAAGAGACACTTCCCTCCTTAGCCTGCTACTTGATACCTCCTTACAGTAGGCAATTATAAGATTTAAACCTTAAGGACTTTTTGTCCCGTCCCCCCACCACCACCGGTATTTTTCCTAAGGGTTGACTAAACCTGTGGGCTTGACTGATTTGCAAAGGATCGAAGGGGGATTGATTGCACATCTCTTTAGGGCTATGAGACAAATAGGATGGGAGCAGCTTGAGCTTTGCTTTTGAAACAGAAAAAAAGTGTTCAAGAAACCCTCGCCACACGCAGCTCTAACGATGCATCTCGGTATGGAGAGCCGACACCGTCTTCGCTGAGGCTAAAATCCACCCTGTGCAGGAGGGGAGTGTTTCCTCCTGCAGGCAGAGAGGCCTGGTGGACGACAGTCGAATCAGGATGGATTCGCAAAGTGTTTCCCTCTAGCAGCCTTTCCCGTTCTCCAGTCAGGCTGCCACCTGGTTGGCTTTTTCACCATCTGGGAAGTGTTGATCGTATCCAGCTCCAATATTGTGCAAAGAGTGATGTCAAATGTTGCTGTATGCAGATTAGCTATTTTGTTTGTCTTTGCAAGAGGGAATCCCCTTACCTTCTGATTTCACTTCGTGCTTTTTTTTCCTTTTCCTGACACCACCTTGCTGATGCTGTCGCTGTCCTTTGGGGCACAGAGACTTGCAGGGCTTGCCTTCCTGGCTGCTGAGTTTATACAGCTGACCTTGCTATCAAATGTGTCCAGCCTGATGGAGACAAGTTGGTTTCCTTTCCTAGGATCTGCATGCCAGCTAGACTGGCGCTTTTGCATACAAAGGACACGGCAACTGGACCACTAGGAGCAAATTGTTTTCAGAACTTTGGGAAGGGCACAACTAGAGAACTCTCCCGCTGCCTTTAAATGTATTGCTGACTCAGAAAATGACAGTTCCCGTTTTACCAAATCAGAGCCAGTGTGGTGGATTAGTTAGAATATTGGATTACCAATAGGGTTGTCAGCCTGCCTGAAGAAAAATGTCCTGTCTCTTTAACAGAGGCTTAATTTGTGGAAATGGGCAGCTGAAGGTTTTCATGGCACAGAGATAGATAACACCAGGGTCCGTTCGAGTGGGAGCTCACAGGAGCGCAGCTCCGGGAGTGAGGAGCCCAGGGGGCGGGCACATGACCAAGCCCCGCCCCCTCCTCGGCTTCCCCGAGCAGTGCAGACGCGCAGCGCCCCGGGGAAAGCCCTGCTAGGGTCTTTATTGTTTTTAATGGTTTGTTTTAATATTGATAATTTTATCATTGTTCCTTTTATGAATGTGTGCTGCTTTTCCAGAGACTTGCTCAAGGTGGCATATAAATTTTCTAAATATCCCATTTTTTATCTGGGCACATGGCACATAAGAACTGGAGAAATTTCACCAACCCTTCAGCAGCTTGCACCCCATCAGTTTGGTGTAGTGGTCAGGAGTTGGACTCTAATCTGGGAGAACCGGATTTGATTCCCCACTCCTCCACATGCAGCTGCTGGTGTGACCTTGGGCCAGTCACAAGTTCTCTCAGAGCTGTTCTCTCACGAGCAGTTCTCAAAAGACCTCTCTCAGCCACACCTACCTCACAGGGTGTCTTGTTGTGGGGAGGGGAAGGGAAAGGGATGGGTGGTGCACATGTCCTGGGTATCTCAAGTCTGCTTGAAACCTGGTGGTTTCAAGGGAGCAGGAAGAGAATGAGGGTGTGTTCTTGATGCTTATTTTTATTGCACAAAGTATTGGATGGGGAAGGGAATGGAGGAAGAGCAGGTCAGTTTCACTCACCTGTGGAGTGGAGCCTGAGGGGTGGGTGTTGCCTTCTGACACACTTCTGGTATGTTAGGGTGTGTGGCATATGCAAATGAAATATGCAAATGAGTTATGCTAATGAGCTCCTGCACCTCCTTTTCTACAAAATGACCCCTGGATAGCACAGCCTGGTACATAATAGCACATTAAGCTGTTAAAGGATCAGGACATTTTTCCCCCTTCAACTTGTTGGCATCCCTAGAGAGACTTGGATTCAAATCCCCACTCCATCATGAAACTCACTGGGTGATCCTGGACCTGTTTCTCTTTCCCTTTCCTTCCTCACAGAGTTGTTCTGATGGTGAAATGAATAAGGAGGAGATAGATAGATAGATAGATAGATAGATAGATAGATAGATAGATAGATAGATAGATAGATAGATAGATAGACAGACAGACAGACAGACAGACAGACAGACAGACAGACACCGCCCTGAACTCTTTGAAGGAAGGCTGGAATAAATATGTGATGGATAAAGTGAATGAACTGGGCCTCAGTGGTTTCAGCGCTGTGACCATCATAAAAATATTATGCACTTATTGATTTCACTTTGCTAAAAATAATAGCCCAGTTGCTCAGCAGATTGTGAAATGATGTTTTCTTCACTAGAATTGCTACTCTCTGCACTATGGAAGGGTCTAGCTCAGCACTTTCAGTATTATGTGGAATACCATGGAGCCAATTTGATTGCATTTGTGTCCCAGTGTTAAAACTGAGATAGACATCATCCACTAATAACACAGTGTGCGAGTCTTAAGTGTTTTTAAGCTCAAAATATGGTGATGTATCTAAGAAGAGAAACAATAAAAGGACTAATGAGTGGAATAAAAGTGGGTAGTTAAAAATGATGTGAGGTACGGTCTTAATTTTTTATTATTAGATTCACAGAACATTAAATATTAAAACTTCATAAACCTTGTTTTGTGCAATGATAAATTAATAATATCGACACAGGCATGTTCTTTTTATAACGGCGATGTTAGGAAACATGGTGGTACCCAAGGGCCAGTGTGTTAAAAACAGTAGTTATTAGAATTTAGTTCCTAATCCTCAGTCATAAAAATCCTCAGTCATATTTCTTGTTGCTTTTGAATGGAAGTCTATTGTAGGATTACATACATGTAAATACTGAACATTCATACGAGGGGATAAATCGAACAGCTTAAAACAGAAGTTGCCAACTTTACCTGAACGGATAAATCCAGTGAAAAATTCTTGCTTGAAGGTTTGCCGGTATTAAATGGTTGAACATAACCTGAAGTGAATCTCTCTGTATAACAGACATATGACAGAGGGTCTTCCAGTGTGTGAGTTGTCAAAGAATAATCTTCGGCATCCAGTATTTGAAGTTGTTGTTCTAAATGGTTGAACAAGGTAAAGTTTTCTCTGCTGTAGAGGATTTGGATCCTAATTCTGTTACCAGGAGTTATGTAGAGGGCCGCTGAGTAAAAGAAAGTAAAAGTTTATTCAACAAAATTAGCATAAGCAGGCTATCTTAGTATACCTTGGAGAGATAGCCTGGCCTCTTTTCAGACTCTTTAGTCTGAAGGGTGTTCCCTCTTTAGTCCGAGAGGGAAGGAGCAGGGTGTGTTGGGACACTATAGATTTACAGTTGGAATGGAGAGGATAGTCTGGGAATCAAAAATGGTAGGCTATGGGCATTATGAACCTGCTCAAGTATGTTTTGTGTCGCTGTTGCCACAAACCAAATGGGGTTTGCAGGTTTTTGAAGCAAAACTTGTCAACCCTATTTACCAGAGAAAAGGATGGGATGAGTACGTTATTTATGACTTGTTTTATAAAATTATATCCTGCTTTTCCATTTACATAAAATGTTCAATGAGGCTTGCTTCCAAGGTACACATACAGCATATTACAGTAGTGAAGTCAAAGAGTTATCAGAGCATGCATAACTGCAGTAAAGCCCTTGGCTTCCTGAAAGGGTAGCAGCTGGCCTGATAAACTTAATGTGATCACCAGAGCTCCAAACCATGCCATGTTTGGAAACATACAGTTTCTGTAATGGAGCATCTATATTACAGATTGATACCAGTTTATGGATCCTGGAAACGGGCTTGCTAAAAAATACTGAAAGTTCTTCGTCAGAGATCCTACTTCTCATAGTTGCAAGAGTTCCATGGGCTGCCAGAATAACTTTTTAACCAGTTTATGTCTGTGTTGTGGATACAAATTGAACCTCCAGACTTGACCCCTAACCTGTTTAAGATAAAATACAGTGTGAACACCCCAGAGCATCTGAACTGACCCTAAGCGTGTGTCCCTCAGTGGGGTGTAGTGGCTAAGAATGGCAGACTCTAATCTGGAGAACCGGGTTTGATTCCCCACTCCTCCTCCACATGCAGCCAGCTGGGTGACCTTGGGTCAATCACAGTTCTCTCAGAGATGTTCTCTCAAGAGCAGTTACCAAAAGAGCTCTCTCAGCCCCACCTACCTCACAGGGTGTCTGTTGTGCAGAGAGGCAGGGAAGGAGATTCTAAACCACACTGAGACTCTGAGTGAAGGGCAGGGTATAAATCCAGCTCTTCTTCCTATTCCAATCGCACAGAGTTGCCAGTGAAAGATGGGCAGGGAAGGGGATGTTTATGCCAGTGTTTATGTCTAGACCAATGAAGCGGCCCACCTAAGGTAGCATGTCTTAGGATGCCATGAAAGGCTAGCGCAGGGGTGGGCAAATTGCGGCCCAGGGGCTACATGCGGCCCGCCACAGAGTTTTTTGCGGCCCGCCAAGACAGTTGGCCACTGTCAGCACTTGAGGAGCTGCAGCTTGAACTTATTGACATGCAGTCAGATCCCACTGTGAAAGAAATGTTTAATGCTGTGACATTAGTTGACTTTTACAAATCTTTGTCTGTTGAAAAAATTTCCATGTATGAAGAAATTCGCTGGGAAAATGTTCTCTATATTTGGGTCTACATATATTTGTGAGCAAAGTTTTTCTTGCATGAAGATCAACAAGAGTAAATATAGACGCTCTTTAACAGACATTAACTTGCAGGCTGTGATGAGAATCTCAACAAGCAATCTCACTCCTGATTTCAAAAAAATTGTAGAAAAGTGTGATAGGGTACATTTGTCTCATTAAACTGATTCTAAAATTAAATGTGCTTGCAGCTATAAATGATATGAAATTAGCACAATAAATAAATTGAATAAAACTACCACTATTTTATTTAATTTATATTTATGGATTTTTATGATACAATTTATACCTTTTCTGAAATGCAAAGTTAACTAATGAATGCAATCATTTTAAAAGGTGCAGCCCTCCGCTAACCTCCGCTCCCACAAAGCGGCCTCCAAACCAAAACAATTGCCCACCCCTGGGCTAGCGTATTGACAATTGTTTTGCTTATAGCTTAATATTATATGTTAGCAACTTGGATGGGGCGTCATTTGGATTTCTTCGTCAGGCAAGAAATGGTCCTGGACTGTTTCCCTCTCGCATGATGCCTATTAGGCAACCCGGCCTAAGGACAAGTCACTTCAAGACTGCTCTTTCACAATCCATTCCCCGTTCATGCCAAAGCTGAGCCTCTCAGAGGATTCAGGATTAGGCCAGCAGAAAAAGTAGCATGAAAGCATTGGTCCCCCTCTTCCGCGTTTTGTCAAGTGCAAAGCAGATATAATTTAGGACCAAGCTCTGAATTCAAGAGATTCAACAGCTTCCTTCTCTCCCTTTCTGTAGCTTTTATGCTTGGAAAATGAGATAAAGTCCCTGGAAAGACCCCATGCTGTTAACTTGGCATTTTATGGGGAGTGGGAAGTTTTAAAATGGTCACTTTTCCTCCTCCATCCCGCTCACCCTGCCACCCCGCCCTCCCCCCCACACAGCTGCCTCTCTTCATTTCCCATAGCTGTGGGGAGTCTTTATTATCTGTGTCCCCCATTAACTTCCACTCTCTCCTGTTTAACATAATGGGCATAGGAATTGTTTGTTTTACATCTTGGTGATGAGGTTCCAGCTGTGCTCTTTGAGTGTTTGTGCACAGCTGTGTGATCATCAAAATGGACCTAAGTGGTCAAGAACAGTGTTGCCTTGGATGATGGATATCCGCCATTCTCTATACTGCAGGACTATCATTGTTGCATAGGTTAAGTTTATGGTGGCGTTGTAGAACTGTGGTCCATGTATCACATTAATTCCAAACATTGACAGACAACATCTATCAAAGTTTTGAGCTCAAATCCAGTTACACACACCTGAAGTCATTTATGCATGTAACTGCCCAGCATGCTCCGGATTGCAGCTTTCGAGTTTCATTTGGAGATTTCGGCGGTGACACCGCTTCCATCATCACATTTTCTTCCACAAAAGTACTGCTGGAATTAATGCAATGATGGAATATGTGTTGGGAATACAGTAATCAGAGCGCGCTTTCAGTCCCCTTCTAACAATTTTCCACCTATGGTCATTCACATGAATTATTCAGAAGGTCTTCTGCTGGAGCAAAATATTTTGCTCCAACTAATATCACGTCATTGATTGGACTAGATTCATTCATGAGCTAATAAAAGATGGTTCTTATAAACCAATAGACTTCTATATGCTTTGCGCTGTGTGTGTGTGTTTAAAGAGTGTCCAAAGTACGCCAAATATTTTTATTACTCAGGAATTATTTGTGCTTCTTTTCTTTCTTTCTTTCTTTCTTTCTTTCTTTCTTTCTTTCTTTCTTTCTTTCAGCACACAGCAGAATTAGGTCTGTTCTCAATCTGCAGTTTACCCATTAATAAATGAAATATTGGTGTCACTGCTAAGGTCTATACCTTTCTTTAAAAAAAAAAAGACCTATGGGAAATGGTTGGGAAATTGTTGCAAGAAGTATTACTGATTAAGATTGATTTTAAACCTGAAATGTATCTCTTAAGTATCATTCCTGACGTTTATGTAAAGGAAGATAGTCATTTTCTTCTACATGCAGTAACAGCTGCCCGAATTGTATACGCAAGTAAATGGAAGTCCGAGCAAATACCTGATAAGCAGCAACTGGTGGACAAACTGTATAATATTGCTGAAATGGATTTGTTAACAACAAGGCTTAAAGGAAGAGAAGATAAGGAATATTTTGAAAAATGGCACAAATGGTATAAATGGTTGAAGTGTACTGTTTGAAAGGGATATAAATCTTTGTATCGCCTTCACTTGTATGTATATGATATGATAAGACAATGTCTCGTAATAAGCATAAAATACAGCTGTGATGTATTAAGGTTGGAAAATTTTAATTAAAAACATTCATGAAAAAAAATTAATTAATTTAAAAAAAAGACCTATGCAAAATTATAAGCACTGTATCTCATCAAAGTGTGTCCACTGATGATCTGTAGGCACTTTCTGATGCTGCTTCACTAAAAATTGTAGCAATGTCATGAGGAGCAAATTTCCCAGTGGAAATTTACATGAAACAAAAATTCTGTGTGTGCGTATATACCAGGGGTCCTCAAACTACGGCCCGTGGGCCACATGCGGCCCGCCGAGGGCATTTTTCTGGCCCGCCGGATGTGCCGCTGCCTGTCCTCCAATTCCCAGCAGCACACAAAGCAGTGGAAAAATTGCAGCCGACTCGTCCCGGGCCACATGACAAAGCCCCGCCCCCCTGCTTCCAGTCAGCCAGGAGGAGGCAAAAGGAAGACTGGAAGAGGGTAAGTGTGGGGTGGCAGGTGCTCTGGCTGGCCCAAGTCTCCTAGCTGGCTGAGAGGCCTGCGCCAGTCCCAAGAGCCAGGCGGGGGTCTTTTTCAAGGCTTTTTGTGCTGCTGGGAATCGGAGGGGGAGAGAGAGAGAGGTTTCTCTTTCCCATCATGATGCCTGCAGTAGTGGAGTTTCAGGGAGAAGCAGCTGGGGGCTTGCTGCCTTAAAAAGTTTGTGAAGATGCCGAGTTCTTTGTTTCTTCGGAGAGGGAAAGACAACTGCCCCGTCAAGGGTGCCTTTTTAACTTTACTTGTTCTTCATTTTAAATATTGTATTTGTTCCCATTTTGTTTTTTTACTTCAAAATACGATATGTGCAGTGTGCATAGGAATTTGTTCATAGGGTTTTTTAAAAACTATAGTCCGGCCCCCCAACGGTCTGAGGGACAGTGAACTGGCCCCCCTGTTTAAAAAGTTTGAGGACCCCTGGTATATACAAACAAATTTCACCAATAAGATATTGCAACTGTCCCCTGTGGGATAGAAGTGTCATGCCTCGGGTATTTTCTTTACATCTGATTGCGACTTCTTTGTTTACTCCCTAGTAAAAGACATCATGTATTGTTTACATTTTCCTTGTTATAAAAACCTTACAAATCCTGCCTATGTGTTACTATCTATTCACTTCAGTGGAGAATCGCAATATAAAGAAAACAGTCTGTGAATGGAAATGCCACATCCATAGAAGTGAATGGAGGACCCTATTTGCGCAAGAACTTTAGAAACAACACGATGTCATCATCAGAGCAGGCCCGGAACTCTGGCTAAGAAGCATTGTTCCCAATTCTTTTCACATAAATATAAGTAATAAAAATAGATGCACATTGCTTGAGACATACACATGGTCTATTGCAGTGGTGGCAAACCTATGGCACGCGTGCCAGAGTTGGCACTCAGAGCCCTCTCTGTGGGCACGCACGGCATCGCCCCAGCACAGAGTTCGCAAGATTGGACAGCAAAAATCACATTAATTGTTCAAAAGCATGCCAAATGCAAACATTTACCTTTCAATAAAAAGTTGTTGGTATCATTGAAAGCTCTGTTATTGTGTTTTTCTTGTAAGACAAAAGATGTTGATGCATGAGTTGTTTTTTCCTAAAACGAAAACCTCAGTATTCAGGTTAAATGGCCGTGTTGGCACTTTCCGATAAATAAGTGGGTTTTGGGTTGCAGTTTGGGCACTCGGTCTCTAAAAGGGTCACCATCACTGGTCTATTGCAATAAGTTCGGCATCATATTCTTCCTCCGACAGAAGGCAGGATCACCACTGAGTATCGGTCAATAACATGTGAGTCGAGACATAATTCACAATGTGAATTGGGGGGGGGGGGGAATCGGATAATTGGAAGACATGTTTGACCCAGTTACAGTGAACCCAATTATTTCAATCCGGACACAAAGAATACAGGAGAATATTTGCAAGTCAGGGGGAGAAAGGTTATAGCGTGGACACTGGCCCCGTGGCAGATGAGGCGGACGTGGTCCCGGATGTAGATGCCTGACACGCGCCACCAGTGTATTCAGGGGTGTCTCTAATATTCTGAGCGTAGCGGGTCTCAAAGGCTCAGGAAAGGGACGCCATGACACAAAGCTGCTTTCAGGGAGGATGCGTATGAAGAGGAAGAAAACACGCTGAGGACAGCTCTCTGTGGGTTTACAAATTAAAGCACCTATTATCCTTTCCTGCCACGCAACCCTTGCATGCAGGACCAGACCCACTTTTAATATCCAGGCGGCCATCGGTGTTCAAGCATTCCTTCGTGGCAACAAACCCTGCATTGACACACGAGTGCACGACCACAGTTCAGACTTGTCTGAAGTATAAATTGTGTACTTAAAAGCAAAACCGCCCCCCCCCCCCAAAAAAAACACCTATGGGAACCACGGGGCCTCCTAATGTTTACCCAGCCAAACATGAAGATTTATTGTTAGGGCTTCAGTTCAGTGGGCGGCAAAGGCAATAAGGTACCCCTTGTCGTTGGGTGTCTTGTGGGGGGGGGGGGGTTTGAAGTGCACAGGGAGCTGACTAGGCATTCTGCCAGCATATCTGTGGCATGCATCAGTGGAAAGCCCCCACGGTGCTATGCCACAGCCATGCATCATCAACACACAAAGCAACACCAGTGCAGCCCCCTGCAATAGAGGGGGAAAGGGGTGAATCCAGGGGTGCGGCAGGAGTTAGTCGGCTCCCTAAGATGCCATTGCCCAGGACTGCCCTCCCAAAACTAGCAGAAAGGCATGCCAGCAAAACCCACAGCACAGTCCATGGGCATCTGTGCAGCGGCAGAGGCCAAGTTGCTCCCTCCACGGGCGCAGCATCCCCAAAGACTCTGGCAAATGCTGAGTACAGCCACAACTAACTTATCTCCTCCCCAGTGGGTGCCCACCATCCTCCCCCATAAGACATAAACCCCAGCCATGATGCCCCACGGCTCAGTGGGCAGGACACACGGCACAAGACTCTGTCTCAGAAGTTTCTGCTGTGCACATCTAGAGCACACAGTGTTGCCTTCTTGTGGCGAGCGAGGCACAGGGAGGGCATTTAGCACCAGGGAGGGAGCACTCAGCACTTGCTCCCAAGGGGGGCAGCAAAGTCCATTGCTTGCGGCTAACATGTTTCATTTCAGAACCCTGATAGGCACCCCATCTCCGGAGGCTGAACCCGAAGGGACAACCACACAATGAGAGGTGAGCAGCTGTGGGACTCCCGCTCCCTCAGCCTGGGAGTGGATGCCTGCCTCCCCTGTTCCCCTCACAGAGCCCCGGACCACCCAAACCATGCTGGCGCCCACAACTGAACCCAGTGCAGCCTGCACATGTGGAAGCGACCCCAGCCAGGCCCACCCAGAGCCAGGCCCCATGCCTCAGGGAAGCGTACCCAGGCTGTCTACGATATGGGGGGGGGAGGAACACTTGCAGCCCCATAGCGGGCAGTTAGCACACTCCCTTGGGACAGGGCATCACTGGGATTGGGGGTACCTGTCAGCGGCCTCACTGTGCTCCGTGGACCAGCTGCCCAGGTGATCATAGGAGCCTTTCCCTTGCCATAGCAGAGCCCAGTGCAGCAGCAGCAGCAGCAGCGGATGGAGCTGTTGCAATTGCAGAGCACCTCCTCGCAGGAACAGTCAGTGTCATTTGGAGGGCCACAGCGTGAGCCTCAGGGGGGGTTCCCTGGCAGACAGAGCTCCCCATCGGGGTAGAAGGGTAGGCTCTGCCAGGGACCCATCCTGATCACTATAGCCAGGGTGGCATTTGTGTGGTTTGCATTGCTGCTGGAGTCTCTGTTTAGCATCTCTCCAGGTGGGGGTCCCAGAGGGAGACCTGGGAGCACGGCTGGGGCCGCCCCGGCCCCTTTGCTCGGCGACCAGTCCCAGTCCGGCTCCCGGCGCTCCTGGCATGCCCGTGCTCGGAACAGCTCTGACTGCTGCCCTGTGGCCTGAGGGAAGAGCCTGCAAAGGCACAGGTGCCACACTAGACAGAGAGAGTTGGCAACCGCAGAATGGAACAGCACCCTCCACCTTTGCAGTCCTCGGGAGTCCACTGCCAGTTTCCAGCCTGGCTACCTGATTAAAACGCTTAAAACGTTTCATGAAATGCACCACTTAACACGACTGGTTTTCTGATACTATCAGCCCAAGATGAGTTGTACGTTTTTTTCCATGAAGACTAAACGGCGTAAGGGAAGAATTCTAGCAACCATGCAGACGTCGTCTGCATTTCTTGCAGAACCGTTTGAGTGATCTTTTTATGCACAATGCAGCTTCTTTTCTCAACCAAAGTCTTGAGAAGGGGCTTTGGGGGGTTCCCCGGTCGCTGTGGGCAGCTGTGAAGCAACACAAGTGGAGGCTGCGTTGTGGCTTAAACATTTACTAGCCATAACCTTTTGTTTGCTCATTTTATTAGCCTTCTTTCACATATCTATGGTCGTAAGGAGAGAGACTCTCTTGCTAGAGCACTCTATTTCCTGGGTGACATTCACGGGACATAAATGTGAAGCCAAGGGCCTCAGCATCTCCTGAAACCCAGTGTGATGTTGTGCGCCTTTTTCCGACCCTTGAAGCTTTCTCTCCTTCCTTCCTTTTTCTTCTCCCCACCCCCACTCGGCAGGGCCTGACACAAGGGTAACAAATTCTGGCTGTGAGAATAGAGGGCTTGACATTGGCTGTAGTTTATGGCTGCTCAGATAAATTGGTATTCCCCTCCACCCCACCCTCGAAGAAACACAGAACAGTTTTCGCCGGCTTGATAGGATCCTACAATTTTACTCTGAGCGTTCTTGTCAAGCCAAACCCTGTTGCATGGACAAATTGGGCGAGTTAAAAAACAAAACGCTGAAATGTTACCACTTTGGCTTCTCCTCAAGTGGTGCTGAGCACAGATGCTTGAAGGGGCCCTCGTGTCCCGCTAAGAAAGAGAGCATTGTGCGGCTAACCTTACAAAGGACGGAACAGCCCCGCTCTGCTGCTAGGCAGAGGATCATCCTATCTTTGCAGGTTGATTTATTAGGGCAGGGATGAATGAAAACGCAATTAATATTACTGGAGCATTAGAGTCTATTTAATTTAAATGCCACTGAATATTTCACTTTCAGTTGGGAGTGACAATGTGTTCGGGGCTGTTGGTGAAAGCCTTGGCCATCTGTTACCCCAAGTCAGACAGGAGAGACACAGAGAAACACAGAGCATCCTGCTTTGTGGGGGTTTTTAAAAAAGGGTCTAGGACCATCATTTAACACAGGGGCAGAGCAGAAACATTCCTCAGCAGAGGACCCTCAGCGTTTAGGGAGAGAGCTAGAAAAGGTTCAGGAACAAACACCGTACAGAAGCCAAGAAAACAGGATGGATCACGAAACAGGCCAAGTTACAGCTGGGCAAGAGTCCCCCCCCCCCCCCCGCGCGGTCTCTCACGTTTTTTAAAGAAAGGGGGAATCCAACACTTTCTCTTCTGCTGTTGTTTTTAATTAATACCAACCAGGCCTCGTTGTGTTCCAGCACGATAAATATTGATGCTTAAATTTTGACAGGCATTCAGACCTCTTGAATTGGTGTGAGGAATTTTCGGTCGTATGTGCATCTGAACGATGCGGCAGGGGAAAACAACAAAGCAAAGAAAGGGGGTGGGAAAGCTCCGGGCTCCACAAGGGTTGCTGTGGATCATTCGCTTGTTGAATATGTTTGGGGTTTTTTTAATGTTGCCTGGACTGTAAATGAGGGGAAAGGAGGAACTGAGGATGGATTCCCTGCTCAGGGATGAGAAAGGCCAGCTTTCTGCTTGTCCGGGGAATTCTCTCCAGGGCCTCTGGCTTGCTGGGGTTGTATGAGCAAGGAGGAGACGGAGACAGGAGGGACTGGGGGGGGGGGGTTAGGCTTCAACCTTCGTAGGATGATAATTAGCACAGTGGGTTTTCTTATAATTGGGATCATTTGTTCTCCCAGTTTCTCTCCCACAAACTGATTTTATGCCAGGGAGAAGCTGTGTGACTCACACCTTGCCATGCCAATTAGCTGATAAACATCAAATGTAAACAAAGATGGTCTAATTAAGACTAGTCACCAAACCTCTCTGTGCAGCTTGTCAAAATTGCGCTAACATTTTGCATCCAGGTTCAGTCTCTTGATCGTAAGGACCTGAAATGAGCGGTTTCTGTGCATGATCTCTTCATTCCCCTAGAGATGGAAATTGCAGGTAATGAAGAGAATTGAAAGAACACAATGCAAAGAGATTACAGCAGCTCATTCATCTGAAATGAGTGTGCCGAGGGAGCCGCACTGGTGTTGCTTTAGTTGTAAGAGCATCACTACTCAGCGTAATTTGACTCTTGAAGCACAGCGACTCTGGAAGTCAGGTAAACCTGCATTTGTCGCCCAAAGGCAAGAACATTTCTAGGGTGCCAGCACTGACCTATGATGTGCACAGTCTCAAAACCAGAGGGAAATACTGGGCTTTGAGCATGCGCTTCAACATCCTTGGGGTTGTTTTGCTGCACCCTTACATCCTTTTTCCGTGCATGAGTGTTTTTTAAACTTACAGCAAGAAACAGGATTGTGTAGCAAAAAGAGTGATGAGAGACTTGGGTTCAGATCTCTGCTCGGCTATGAAGCTTGTGATAGCTCGGTCACTGTCTTTCAGCCTCACGCTTGTGATGATACAGTGGAATCACCCTGTTAATGCTAAAGCAGAAATGTAAATATAATTCCACAGACAGGTTTATTTAATTTAGTTACTCCATTTATATGTCCACCTTTCTCCCCAGCGAGGACCCAGAGCAATGAATATCGTACTCGTCTCCTCAGTGTTGTCCTGACAACATAGGGCTGCCAAGTCAGCCCGGGGGGCGGGGGATCCCCCGCTACAGGGGTTCCCAATCCACCGGCCAGCATTTGACCGGCGGGGGGAACCCCACCCTCCTTCCCCATTGTAATGACGTCACCTGGAGGTGATGTCATCGTGTTGGGGCATTGCCAGGGCGACGCTCTGGCAATCGCCCCAAAACTCTATGATACCATAGAGTTTGGGGGCAATTGCCAGAGCGTCGCCCTGGCAACGCCCCCAACGTGATGACGTCACTTCCGGGCGACGTCGCCGGGCTCGTGCGCTTCGCGCGCATGCCCGGGAAACTCCCGGACGATGGAGGACTCCCCCCCGCCAGTAAGTAAGGGACACTTGGCAACCCTATGACAACGACAGCCCTGTGAGCTGAGTCAGGCTGAGAGTGTGTGACTGGGCCCAGATCACCCAGCAAGGCTCCTTGGTGAATTAGTCTAACATTCTAACCAGTACACATATTGGCTCTCACTTGTGAGAAGTAGCCACCCACACCACTCCTGAAGAGGCATGGTAGGGTCACCAGCCGCCCCCCCCCCCCCCTCCACTCGGTTACCAGCAGGGAATTGCAGGGCCCTGCAGGGTTGCCAGATCCAGGTTGGGGGACTCCTAGAGATTTGGGTATGGAGCCTGGGAAGAACTGGGACCTCAGTGGAGTACAATGCCATAGAGTCCACCCTCCAGAACATCCATTTTCTCCAGGGGATCGGATCTCTGTAGTCTGCAGATGAGCTGCGATTCCAGGGGCTCCCCAGCAATGCCCCTTCCAAGCGGTGGAGTCTTGTGAGCAAAAATTCTACTTTGTGAGCTACAGGCATTAAAGCTGTGAGCAAACGATTTGGCTACTACATACACTAGTTTGCTCTGGAGCCATCCTTCCTGAGCTGAGACAAAATGTGTGAGCTGGAGGCTAAAAAACTGTGAGCTAGCTCACACTGGCTCAGCTTAGAGGGAACACTGGTCCCCAGGTCCCACCTGAAGGCTGGCGTCCCTAAGGCAGTCAAATGGCCATTTCAGCAAGCATCTAACAGCTCCCACACACATGCGCGCACACAGGCAAACGTTAATACCCCATTTTGGGGCCTCAAGAGGAGTGGAGATCAGCTTTCAGAAAATGAATACTCGGCAGAGTGAATGTTCAACGCAGTAAAACAAACCTTGCATCTGAATGACTGCCCTATAAAACTCTTAGCATCCTAGCCCCTTCACCCTCTTCTACGTACCCAAAATGACTGCATGGATCTGGAAAACTCTCCTGACTATGAAATCTGAAACAACAATTTAATTTATTGGGGGAGGGTTACTTTTGCATTTGTGGTTCATTTCTTGCTATTACCATTTGTCAAGTTTCAGGTGGGTAGCCATGTTGGTCTTCAGTAGAAGAGCAACATTTGAATCCAGGAGCACCTTAAAGACCAACAAGGTTTCCAGGGTGTAAGCTTTCGAGACTCAAAGCTCCCTTCATCAGGCCTTTGACAAAAGTGCTACTAGCCTTTAATCCTTGTTTGTTAAGAATACTTTTCAGAGTGAGCAGTTTATTTTCTGTTCTGTCCTGAGCTTTTTTGCCTATTGGGCCAAGGATAAAGCACCCCAAGGGCAAGCCTTTTGAAAAGTAGCTTCTCACTTCACTCCTGGTTGTCGGGTTGCCAAGGGTTTACTTACCTTTAGCGGAGGGGAGTCCTTGCTGCTCTGGGCGTGGAGCACGCGTTCTGCCATGACATCACCCGGAAGTGACGTCATCACACCGGGCACGTTGGGGGCGGGACCTCAGTAATTCGAGGGGAAACCATAGAGTTTTCCCTCAAATTACAGAGCATCCCCCTGAAATGTGCCTGGAGGTGACATCATTGCACCACACACATCTCTTCAGCCCGGCAATTTGGGGGTGGGGTTCTCTGATCCCGGCCAGCAGGCAATGGGTTGCTTGAGTGGGGTTTTCCCCGTCCCCCAGGGGGACTTGGCAGCCCTACCTGGTTGGCTCTTTGGCTGTTTCTGACACAGTGCATCATTGTGTCTAGCAATGATAAAGACTTCATTCTCTACAAAACTACTGCTCAGGTAATAAAGCAAAAGATGCTAGACACACACGGGCAGGAGAGGGGGAAAGGCCCACTGTGCGAGATCTAGAAGGAGGTGAGAAAGTTGTCACTTCAGGTGAGGCTTCAATATGGCCTCAACACCCACCCAGTGGGCCAGGTCGCAGCCCCTCCCTCCTCCAAGGGCATTCAGGTTCCTTTTGGTTTCTTTCTTAAAACAATGTCTTCTGTGTTTTTTGTCATTGTATGTATTTTCATTATTTTATACATTACCTGTTCCTTTGGGTCTCAATGAGAATGTAATGTTATTTCCCATCTGGAGGGGATGGAGTTTTCACAGTTCATTGTAATGTTTTATTTTTTTCCATCTGAACAGGACGGAGTTTTCACAGATTGCAGTCCTTACTCATGGGAGTCTTCACCCCCAAATGTCAGGCTGATCCGAGAAAGGGGCACTGTTTCGTAGGCAGTTAAACACAGAACACATTTCTGGCCATGACATCGTTGATTCCCATTCAACTAGGATGGAATCCTCAAACACTGAACCTCTCACACAAGGGACACTTCCTGCCCAATTTTCGGCGGATAAGAGAAAGAGTTTAAATTTGATAGGCAATGAAATTGTACGCTTGCGGAGCAGATACAGGGATGAGAGAGGGTTGGCTCCCCAAGAGGGCAAAGCAGCATCCCTTATGGGGTAAGGAAGCCTAGGGGTTTCTCATGATATAGATTCCACCTTTAGGAGTGAATCTAGATAATGGTGACAACTTGCTACAAGTGGCAACTTATCCCTGTATGTATTATTTTGATTTATATCCCGCCCTTCCCAGCCAAAGGCCTGGCGGAACAACTCCATTCTACAGGCCCTGTAAAACAGCAACAGGTCTCGCAGGGCCCTGATCTCAATGGGGACCATGTTCCACCAGGCTGGACCTGGTTGAGGCTAGACAGGCATCTTTGAGGCTGGGGACAACCAGCAGGTGGCTCTCTGCAGAGTGCAAGGCTCTCTGGGGCACATCTGGGGAGAGGTGGGCCTGTAGATATGTTGGTCCCAGGGCACACAAGGCTTTAAAGGTCAGTGCCAGCACCTTGAAATGGATCCGGTACTCAATTGGTAGCCAGTGCTATTGGCGGACCACCAGCCAGATGTGCACCCGAACAGACGTCACAGTCAGCAGGTGCGCTGCCGCATTTCGCACCAGCTGGAGTTTCCAGATCAGCCTCAAAGGTAAGCCAGCATAGAGTGAGTAACAGTAGTCAAGCCTGGAAGTGACCATTGCATGGGTTACTGTAGCCAAGTCCCGGGGAGCGAGGTAGGGAGACAGCTGCCTGATCTGCCAAAGGTGATAAAAGGCAGACCTGGCAACTGTAGCAACCTGGGCCTCCATGGAAAGTGAGGCATCCAAGGTCACCCCTAGGCTCCTCACAGGATTTAACTTCAGCCAACTCTGTCGTAGCCACCCAGCCACGGCCCCTAATGCCCTGTCCAAGCTCTCAGGGGTGGAGTCTGGATGGCCATCCAACATCAGTTAGAGCTGGGTGTCATCAGTGTACTGGTGGCAGCCCAGCCCAACCCGCTGGACCAGCTGGGCGAGGGGGCACATGTAGATGTTAAACAATATCGGTGAGAGGATCGCCCCCTGTGGCACTCCACATTCTAGTGGGTGTTGTTGGGAGACCCTCTCACCTAGTGCCACCCTCTGTCCCCAACCATGGAGAAAGGAGGAAAACCATTGTAGGGCAGTCCCCCAAACTCCTATGTCGGCAAGGCGGTGGATCATAAAATTGTAATCGACTGTGTCAAACACTATTGTCAGGTCTAGTAGCATTAGCAGTGCCAGCCCACTTCAATCCAGATGCCTCCTGAGGTCATCTGTGAGGGTGACCAACGCTGTCTCCGTCCCATGGCCAGGGTGGAAACCAGACTGGGATGGATCAAGAATGGAAGTGTCATCCAAGAAGTTGTTCTGCCACAGCCCTCTCAACTACCTTGCCCAGAAATGGGAGATTTGAAACTGGACGGTAGTTGGCTAAGACCACCGAGTCTAGTGATGGTTTTTGAAGGAGCAGACGTACCACTGCCTCCTTCAATCCCACTGGAAATGTCCCTGAAGAAAGGGACAAATTCATAATTTCTCCCAGGGGGGCCTGAATGCCATCCCCACAGGCTTTAACCAGCCAGGATTGACTGGGGTCGAGAGGACAAGTGGTAGGCCTCACAGCTGCCAGGGTCTTGTTGACTTCCTCTTGAGACAGCTGGCTGAAATGGTCCAAGCTTCCAATTCCTTTACTGTATCAACTGTGATTGGAAGATCCTGGCGGAGTGACAAGACTTTATCTGCAAAATAGCTTGCAAAAGCCTCACAGCCAATAGCCAATTCCCTACGGTTTTGTCTGCCTTGTGGCAATGTAGCTAATGACTGAATGATTATCAACAATTGGGCTGGGCACAAGTTCGTTGATGCAATGGAGGCCGCATAGAACTATTTCTTAGTGGTCTTCACTGCCATCTCATAGGCTTTCATAAACATCCTATAAGATGCTCTTGCCACTTCATCATGAGTATGCTGCTACCCTCGCTCTAGCCGTCTCAGCTCTTGCTTCATCCTCTGCAGCTCCAGGGTGTACCATGGAACAGCTTTGGTTCGCGGGCGGGCGCCAGGGGGCCATTTCATCGAAGGCCTTGGAGAGCCGGCTATGCCAGTCCTCCACCAGTTCATCTAAAAATTGCTTGATCATCCGTTCATCTGGAACATCCTGTAAATAGTGAGAATTTCATCATTTCTGAACTGTGCCAGATGGACAGTAAAAATGGAATACATGGTAGAATCTTCCAACCATTTGGTAGATTATGGGAAGCCACCTTACCAACTGGTTTCAAGTGCACATGATAGAATTACCTTTGGATATCATTTGTCATTGTTGGGCTTTGGGTATTTTTGTTTTTTGTTTGAACAAAAGTTCATTTGAGTGGGTTGAATTGTATATTTGTTGAGAATTGAGTTGGGGGTGTAATTTATTGTTTATCATGATTTTTTTTATTGTGATGTTATTATTTTTTGTTATCGTTGGACTATATTCTGCTTGTCAACCTCTTTGTACAAAGTAGAAGTGGAATACAAATGTTTAAAATAAATAGAATTCACCCAATTACTATTGGAGACTGGTAAACTAGAGATTTTCCAGAACACTTTTGTATCAGGTAGTAATATAACACCCATCTGTTCCCAAAAGGATAATGACCCGCTATGTAGATAGCTCCCTAAAGATTTTATACTCAAAAAAATTATTACTGGACATAACTGTAACTTGTATAAGAATGTAAGTCCCACTCTTTTTTTGATGGCATATTTGGAAAAAATCTAGTCTTGCACTTCAGTAAATGGAGTAACTTATGAAGAAGAAGAAGAAGAAGAAGAGATTGGATTTATACCCCACCCTTCACTCACTTGGAGTCTCAGAGCGGCTTACAAACTCCTTTCCCTTCCTCTCCCCACAACAGACACCCTATGAGGTAGGTGGGGCTGAGAGAGCTCTGAGACAACTGTCCTTGAGAGAACAGCTGGTATGGAGCTATGGCTTGCCCAAAGTTATCCAGCCAGGTGCAAGTGGAGGAGTGGGGAATCAAACCCGGTCCTCCCAGATTAGAGTCCGCGCACTTAACCACTACACCAAACTGGCTCTCAAACTGGCCATTAAGACCCAACTGTTGCTGGAAATATAACTAAATAAGCATGGACCATTTTCATATTATAACAGTAGAATTTTACAGTTACTCTGCACATATATAGAAAGCTATTTTGGGAGTTTTGACTGAGATGAAATAGAAACCCAATAAATAAATACGATTTATTTGTATTTTGGGGGGGGGAGTCCAATCTTGTTGAGCCTATGAGCACTTTTAGAATTTTCAGAATAGCCACAAAATGGCTGCCATCATGGGGGGTAGTGGAGCAAATCACAAAATGGGATGGGAATCTGCAAGCCTAGTATGAAAGCAGTTGCTCCTGGGTTCTCCTCCTTCAGTGGTGTTGAGCAGAACGGGCTTTTTTGTCCTGGGGAAAGAGCAAATGGGCACCAAATCGTCCATCAGGAGGCAAGACGGTGCCCACGAGAGCCACAGCAGGGATCCTTGGAATGTAGGATTGCCCAAAGGATAGCCATGAGATCAATATACAGTCCTTTATTCGGATAGTCCTGTCAAAATCACAACAAAAGTGGAAATAATTGTATATTAAAATAACGAAGGAAGCATTGGCTCTCGAAAGCTCATGCCCTGAATATCCCATTGGTCTCTCAGGTGCCGCTGGACTGGAGTCTAGCTGTTCAAATAACAAACATCCAGCAGTGTTTCCTCAGTGTCTCAGCAATGTCCATCGAGTGTTTGAAGCACTTGGAAGAAGACAGAATGCATTCATTAATGGTTTTTACTATGACAAAATATAAAATGACTTTTGACCTCTAATTTTGTTAAACCATTGCTCTCTCTCTCTCAATTGAACACAGATACACTCGTGTTTATTCATCAATGAGAATGAAAGATCTATTTCCTTTCTCTCTGAGTGATTTCTGATTTAATTATATTCCCACCTTAATTGACATTGCCAAAAAAAGATGCTATTACCTGCCATGCCAGTGCTCAAAAACTTTAGACCCAAATACGAAGAAAAAAGAGAAGAATTATAGGAATCAGCCACACATCTTGCTGTGAAGAACGGGGCATGTTTACCTTTGGTGCATTATACAGAAGCATGAAAAGGGGAAATGCGAAACATTCTTCCTTTACCTTGTGTGAGCTATGTAAAGACATTTGTGTTAGGACTTTTGTCCAATAATCAAGAAAATTCAGAGTAATGAATCTTGCTTTTCTGGAAAGAAGAGACTGCTTCTTTTAGTTTAAAAGGAGTTTATTACTAAAGGGAAAAGGTAAACAGGATTAGCTACAAATAAACAAAACATGCTTACTAAGCAGCATTGTGCTGCATCTGCACACTAAGACATCCTGATAGAGAGTGAGAGAGATTACAATGGAGGATCTCTCCTTCTTCTTGACCCCTGAAAGGAAACACTTGATATCAGTAACCAATTAGCAAGACAGTACACCTTCAGCTTTCCCGGGCTCAAAGTTAATTGGCCAGCTGCCAGGTATTACTTCCAGGCTAACAAAAGGTAAACAAACAAGTTGCATAGGTTAACCCTATAATGACTGAATTTCATTGCGTTACAATGTTCATTGCGTTACATGCTCATTTTTCCAACAATTTGTACTGCCCTGCACCAGTGAAGATGGGGGTCACCTCTCTCATCCCTTCCCTGGCGTTCCATTTGTTATTCTGGCACACAAGAATCCCGAAAGCCAGCACAAAGTTAATAGCAAGGAGAACACAGAAGTTTTCTACTAGCCAGCTCTGCTCTGCTTTTGAGGCAATAGACTCTGCCTCGCTAGTGTAGGACAAGGGGGAAAGAATATGATTCCTGAATGTGATTTCTGACACTTTCTCCTTGATATATATATTGACAGCTGTCACTGTGCCTTCAGAAGTTTAATCACAACAGATCCAGAACCTGGTATGTAACCGAGAAGCTTCTGATTAGAGAAACTTATAGCAGAGCATATGTATATTGTAATTGCCTTTTTTGTATAAGAAGCCATATGAAGCAAAAGTATTATTAAAAGCCTCTGTAGATGGAATTAGGGTGCAATAGAAAGGGAATGCATAGGCTGCAAGCAAGTTTGATGTGATTCAGAACCCCTTATCAACAAGCTCTCCCCTCGGCGAGCCCAGGAAGTCACCCAGAGTTCTGAAGACAAGATAAACAAGTGAAATTACTGACCACCACTGAGAGATGCACTGAGTCAAATTATGCTTGTATGATGTCAACTGCCTGGTACCAATTAGAGACCTTTAATGTGTAAACTATGGCCGAGGACAGACTGGCAATGTGGAGCGGGACAGCCCCGCTTTGGAAGTAGAAGAGGGGAGCCCGTTCAGACATGCGCATCTGTCCATCGGCTCCGTTTTGCATTTACCCATCTCCAAGCTGTTTTCCATCCGCTTTAACAGGACACTGGGAGAAACCGGTGTCCAGGGGCCGCCATCCGCTTTAACAGGACACCGGGAGAAACCGGTGTCCAGGGAGGCATCCGGAGGTGGCAGTGTGAACGCGCCGGAACTGAGTTTTGCGCATGTGCGCATATACGAAATACAGATGAAAGGGAACAAATAGAAAAAAAGGAGGGGGGAGGGAGAGAGAGAGATAGTGAATGAACCTTGAGTGTACTTTCGAAATAGACTGTAGGAAGTTAGAAAGTGCATTGAAAGTGCATGGAAAGAGGGAAACCTACTCTGTGTGTCTGCATCACCACCACCAGCTCCAACTCCTCTGGATCCATAGCCAGTAACCAGTGCTGCACCGTGCCTACAGAACGCTGACTTTTCCTTGTGAGCTGTGCTGGCAGCTCCCTCACTGCAGGTGTCCTGCTCTGCCAGAGGGTGCTGTCCAGCCCATTGTCCCCATCTCTTGCCATTTCGCATATGCACATATGCACCACCAGTGCAACGGAGCCGCGCGAGCCGCGGAGCTGGCTCCGCAACAGTCTGAACACTCCATATCGGCACCGCTGCGCACTACGCTGGCCGGTGTGAACGGCCAGCCCCGGGGAGTTTTTCCCCCGCAGCAGTTCCCTCCGCATTCCTCCCGTTCCACATTGCCAGTCTGTCCTCGGCCTATATGTGATGTCATTTGGGGCATAAGACCATCTGCCCTTCCTGGTTATGGTAGAATAGTTTTGGAATCACTGACGTGCTAAGGTACTCAGCTCTGTATTCCCTGTTATGAATTCATTAAACAGATATTCATCTAACTCGTTGGACTCCAACTGTGTGATTCCAGTTCAGCCAAGGGGGTCATGCAGGACATGGATTTGTGCATCACTAGAGAATGAACTGTCTCAAATTATTAGGCTGCCTGATATTCACCATCTTTCTTTTTTTGTGTTTCTCTTGAATCCACAAAATAATTTCTGAGGTGAACCCATACTGAATTCATCTGTTACATGATATATGAAGGTATCTCTAGAATTTGCTTTGTTTTCCTCCAGACACCAATATGGCCAGAGTACCAGGCCAGCCTGATCTTGTCAGAAGCCAAGCAGGGTCAGTCCTGCGTTAGTATTTGGATGAGAGACCACTAGGGGAATCTAGGGTTGCAACGCAGAGGCAGGCAATGGCAAACCACTTCTAACCCTTCTTGTCTTGAAAACGCTCCAGGGTTGCCATAAGTTGGCTGACGGCATCTTCCAGCACACATATTTATTGCATATATTGGAAATTTTTTGTTGTTCAGTCGCGCAGTTGAGTCGGACAACTATATAGCTGAAAGAGTTGAAATTGGCAAGTATTTAAATAGGCAGCTTACTCACAAGTAGGGAAGCATACAAACTATATCATCTGATTCTTTCTGTAAGCCAACAAATGCTTTCCCACTGGTTATACTAAACTCAACCAACCAATGCCTCTCACCATGGGCGTCAACTACGGGGGGGCTCAGCCTCCCCCGGCAAAATGCTCGCCCAGCCGGCCGTCGCCGCCTCTCCTTCACCCCCGGCCTGCCCTGCCTCCCTGAGGCGGGGGGGGGAGAGAGGCGGCGGGGACATAGTTGCCCGCGCGCTTCGCGCGGGCGGCAGTCCCGGCCAGCTGGCTGCCGTCACGGGTCTGCCTCCCTGGGCCGGGGGGGGGAAACGGAGCGGCCGGGACATAGTCGCGCGTGCGCTTCGCGCGGGCGGCAGTCCCGGCCAGCTGGCTGCCGCCGCGGGTCTGCCTCCCTGGGCCGGGGGGGGAGGGAGCGGCAGAGACATGGTCCCTTGCGCGCGCGCTCAAGAGAGCCCCTGCCCCCCCCGGGGATTTAGAAAGTCAACGCCCCTGCCTCTCACAGTACACTTAGCTACTATATATGAGTTAGGCCTTTGCTGCGTCTCTTGCCTTAAGTGGTTGGGTTGTTTTCCTCAATGCAGTGACTTTTCATAGCATGTTGGTGCCAGTTTATCTTTGGAAAGATGTGATGTGATTTCCTAAAGGCAAGTCATGCCCTAGAGAGTGCGTTCATAGGTGTCGGTGCCCAATATAATAAACTGGCACCTCCTGTATAAGAATGATGGGGGGTAATCAAACATAACTACACTATATTATCTTTATAGTTACTCTCATTTTCCCTGTTTCCATGGCCACCATGGTTTCTGTTAGGAATTCAAGAGCATGACTACAAATGTTTTCTTGAATATTTGGGGTCACCTCATATTCTGTTATAAGGCATACTGTGCACGAGAGCTTGCCTTGAAGATTCATCAGGGCTCAGTCAGAGGCTGTGATCATATGCACAATTAGACCCAACATAGGTGCAGATGCTTGGCGGATTTAAAGGGCGCACTCAGACAACAGCATCTGGGAAGCGCCCCGCAGCCGTCAGCAACCCGTTCTGCTCTGCTGCAGAAGTGGAGTTAAAAGACACTGGGGGAAATCCGGTAGTAAATGGGTTGCGACAGGCCACGAACAGACCTTCCCGTGTCTGATCCCTTCAGCGCACTCTCATGGCGTCAGGATGGTCTGATCAGGCCATCCCGACTCCATGCCATTGTTTTTATTCCCCTTTGCAGTATGCGCATCATCGCAAACTCCATAGGGAGCCCTCGGTGCGGAGGTGCGATTCATCGATCCCTCGTTTAAGTGCGTGGGGAAAAAATGGGACAAAAAAACCCCGACTCACACATTGTTGCGTCCGATCACACACTGATGGACTGTGCCCGCAGCTTCAGAGGGAGGTGTGATTGTGCAACTTCAGGTCAAATTCCTCCAGAGGAAATAGCCTCGCTTCCCCCCATCTCCCGTTTTTTCTGGCACGTGTGACCGCAACCAGAGACTTGATTTTTTATATCAGAGCTCAGCTATAAAACTTGTAAAATAATTATAATAAAGTATTTCTGAGCATGAGCAGAGCTCTTTTTTCTCACCATGCTCTACATATCTTGATGTAAGAGGAGCACCTATCAGGAATATTTAAGGCCCAATGTTACTGCTATGCATTTGTTTTACGTCTCAGTAGTGCAATGCATCCCAGCCAATCTATTTAAGATTTCAGCTGAGTAGGTCTCATAGTGGTTAAAGAAGCAAATCTACTGATGCCTCTAAACAATACAGCACACGCAAGAATATCAGTGTATATGTGGGAACAGCAGCTACCTCAAAAGTCTCTTCACAGGTGGCATAGGGATCTATGAGCTGGTCTCCAGGATTCTAGCAGGTCTCTTCTGTATTAAGGTCCAGATGTTATGCTGTTCTCCGCACTGGTATGACCAGGGGTCATTTCCTAGAAAAAGAGGTGCAGGAGCTCATTAGCATAACTCACTTGTATAACTTATTTGCATATGCCACACCCCCTAACATACCGGAAGTGTGTCAGAAGGCAACACCCACCCCTCAGGCTCCACTCCACAGGTGAGTGAAACTGACCTGCTCTTCCTCCATTCCCTTCCCCATCCAATACTTTGGACAATAAAAATAAGCATAAAGAACACACCCTCATTCTCTTCCTGCTCCCTTGAAACCACCAGGTTTCAAGTAGACTTGAGATACCCAGGACATGTGCACCACCCATCCCTTCCCCTCCCCTCAACAAGACACCCTGTGAGGTAGGTGTGGCTGAGAGAGGTCTTTTGAGAACTGCTCGTGAGAGAACAGCTCTGAGAGAACTTGTGACTGGCCCAAGGTCACATCAGCAGCTGCATGTGGAGGAGTGGGGAATCAAACCCACTTCTCCCAGATTAGAGTCCAACTCCTGACCACTACACCAAACTGATGGGGTGGAAGCTGCTGAAGGGTTGGTGAAATTTCTCTAGTACTTATGTGCCATGTGCCCAGATAAAAAATGGTATACTTAGAAAATTTATATGCCACCTTGAGCAAGTCTCTGGAAAAGCAGCACACAGTCATAAAAGGAACAATGATAAAATTATCAACATTAAAACAAAACATTAAAAACAATAAAGACCCTAGCAGGGCTTTCCCCGGGGTGCTGCGCCTCTGCACTGCTTGGGGAAGCCAAGGAGGGGGTGGGGCTTGGTCATGTGCCCGCCCCCTGGGCTCCTCACTCCCGGAGCTGCACTCCTGTGCGCTCCTGCTCCAATGGACCCCTGGGTATGACAACCATCATGGCCGTCTGCCTTGGGTCATGCCCATGCTTTCACAGGCAAATCTGGAGAGCATTTCAAACAGTATGATGGTGAAAAGTACCATCAAGCCACAGTGAACTTATGGCAACCCTGCTGGGTTTCAGAGGCAAGAGACATTCGGGGGTGGTTTGCCATTGCTTGCCTCTGCATAGTGACCCTGGACTTCCTTGATGGTCTCCCATCCAAATACTAACCTGAGCCAACCCTGCGTAACTTCCAAAGTCTGACGAGATCATGCTAGCCTGGGCTATCCAGGTCAGGGCTTCAAACGGTATGGCTGGAGATTATTGACATATTGTGTGAGTTCAATGGAGTTAACATCCCTTCTGCGTTGGAAGAGAGATAAGTAATACAGAGGGAAAGAAACTGATAAAAGTTAAGATTTCTAAAGTATTCCTTGAAATCTATGTTCTGAAGCAAAAACTGAAAATATTCATGTTTCAGAAAAAGGCAAATTCCAAAATGTTTGTACATTTCGTACTGGCATAAAACGGTATTTCAGCTCTATCGGCTATGTTTTCAAAGTGGTAAATGATACCATATATCACACTGTTTAGGGAAGGCACAAGAGGAGACAGATTCTTATAGGCTCTGTGCCTGCCGTCTACCACAATACAGCACAGCCAGCCATGAAATACAAAGGGGGCAAGCCGGAAAGAACACTTGAGACGTGCGACTGTGGTTAACTCTTTCTGACTTGACAATAACATCACGTTTCTTGCATTATTGTTTCTGAAGTGGGTCTAAGTGGACCAGCAAGCAACAGGAACAGGTTACCTAAGCAGAGAGAAATCGAAATTCAGCAATACAATACTGTTCTTGACTCCCCTCCTCCCAGGTGTTATCATTTCCTCTTGGAGTCCAAAGGAGCACATTCTTTTTTTATGGGGGTCCTTCTAGATGTGTTTGGTTCGTGGGCATGGATTAGAACAGGGGTGGCCAACCTTGCTTAACGTAAGAGCCACATAGAATAAACGTAAGAGCCACATAGAGATGTCTGAGAGCCGCAAGACAGGAACAAATATCACACACACATTTTAATTTTTTAAAATATGCAAATTTGCTTTTTATTAACGTTAAATGGGACTGCCAAAAATAAAAACAAACGAGGAAAACCAGTTATAAGAAAGAGAGAGAGAGAAACTAGGAAAGCAAATAGATGGGAGGGAGGAGGGAAGGAAGGAAGGGAGAAAGAGAGAAAAAGCATGCCTCCCCTTTGCTTCCCCAGCCGCCCTGCCAGGAGCCGCACAATATGTGTGAAAGAGCCGCATGTGGCTCCCGAGCCACAGGTTGGCCACCCCTGGATTAGAACAAAGAACCGGAAGCTTCTCTGAGTCTAGAAATGATTTTTTTTTCAAGAGAACGAAGAGAAATTTAGCCTCTTCAGTTTTCCACACTTTTCCAGCCTAACAGTACATAGGCCATTTTTTTGTTTAAGAATAACAATCCCTTTGCCAGAAAACGTGTAGCAAAGGCTACAGTTCAAAACAATTTCAAAGCATTTGAGCCATTAACGTTCACGCATAATTTTTTTTTTAATTTATTTTATTTTATTTTATTAAACTTTTACCCTGCCCTTCCAGCAGAGCCGGCTCAGGCCGGCTTACAAAAGTTTTTGGAAAGTACTAGTGGTTGCAGTGGTCAGCATCATTTTTCAGTTTGATAACTACAAGGAATGTTCTTAACTCTTAACTCCGTCTCATGCGTGTTATCCCCCCTTTGGCAAATTATGCATTGGCAACAGGTAATGTTTGGTTTGTGGAAGTCCACTGACTATCTGATTTCACAACTGATTCAAGCTGATACTTTCAGACTTTGTGGGTGAAAACGGCATTGTTATAATCTTTTTAAGTGACTATTTGGAAATGGTAATGCTTCAAAGTCAGAGAATTGCTTCCTAAGTCAAGTTTTATATAAGGGAGCAAAATGTGAGACTATTCATGGCTGCAGCTGAACACATAATACCATAAGAAGAGATATAATTAATGGGAAACAGCCACAGAAAAACGGTACTCAGAAAAATGTTCCTCAAATCAATAATTTCACTTCATAGAAAAAAATTAATCATAGAATCATAAGAGTTGGAAGAAACCTCCAGGGTCATCTAGTCCAACCCCCTGCACAGTTGCAGGAAATTCACAAATACCTCCCCTTCCCACACCCTCAGTGACCTTGGCTCCATGTCCAGAAGATAGTAAAAAAACCCTTCCAGGATCCCTGGCCAAACTGGCCGGGAGAAATACTGCTTCCTGACCGCAAAGTGGTGATCAGCATTTCCCTGGTCATGTAAGAAAGGGCCACGAGGTGCAAAGTAGCTCATAATCAATGTAGATGGTTGTGTTAAATTGGGAAAAGCTGTTAACAGGAATGAAATAATTCCAGAATATTAATCACATTTTTTTTTAGAATATCATTTCATTGTTTTTAAGAATTCCAAAGTCTTGGCCACTGGCCAGAACTGAAGGCTGAGATGCTATGGCTGTTTGTGAGTCTTGATTGCTTTTCTAACAGTCACCCCCCATCACATTTAAACTGAGCCAATTTTTTTTTTCCAGAATCTACGCAAAATGATCTAGGTATTTGGTAACAAAGCTTTTCGAGCTTTTAGGTTACTCAGATTCATTCTGAGCCCTTCTGAAATCTGGCCACTTGACCAGTGTGTTCTGTTTGAGACCGGGGGGGGGGGGGGGGGAGTTCGCTGTTGATTTGCTCAGGCACAATAGGAAGAATGGCTGATGCCTTTGCACGCGAGATTCTTGTCTGCAGCCTTAAAACTGACTGCTAGAAAGCAAGCAGCGAAGAGTCGTGTTCGGGTTGGGTGATGGATGTCAATAAGGTTCCTGTTGAAATGCTGTATCTCTATGCTTCCAAACCCCAAGACTTGTCTTGCCACCGCTCACCTATGAAACCCTTCTCACAAATCTCATACCAAGCTATGAACACCTTCAGGCTCTTCCAGCCTTTTCTGAATATCGCATTACAGTAGTAGTGTTTCTTATAGTTCACAATGTACTTTGTTCCATGAAAAGCTTCATTAAAGCCATGCAACCCACGTTCATAAAGTGACCGTTCTTCCAAAGGTTCCATCTCACACTATGTCCTCCTTCTCTACCTAAATAATTTGGATTCATAATCCCAAAAGAACTAATGGAAGGGCAATATTAAAACAATTGTTGCTCCATTTATACGGAATGATCCAGTTTGTGGTTCAATTGACAAAACATTTTTCATTCAGCTTCGAAAGTCATCCTAACATATCACATTTTTAAAACTACTTTCAGGACACTGGATTTCTAATCTCTAATTAGTGACCCAGTAATAATCCACTGAAATCAGTAGGAATGTTATGGTTAATGCCAGTTGGAGGAGGATCAAAACCTCAATAATTTTATTGTCACTAATGAAGAGGCATTTTTTTACAAATGAGTAGGCCCCATCCTGGCCTCTGGCCTCCTGGGTATAAACAGTTCGTCTTTATTGCTGGATAGTGCCCCAAGTAGGATAGTTTGTGCATGGTTAACTTAGCCAGGGCTTTTAAATGCTTGCCAAGTAGTTTTAATAACAGGATGTTGTTTAAAAAGATTGGGAAGGATTGTGGGCAATCACAGAGATAATTGCCAAGGAGGGAGAAATGAATCTTCAATCTAAAACCCACTTGGCTTTATCACTGGGTCAGGAAGGAAGATCCAGAAAATCCTCTTGTCTAAGAGTAAATGTGTAATGATAGATTTGAACTTGGGGAAGTTGGCAGCCCCCCTCTAGAGTCTTGGATCAAAACACTGTATAAAGTGTAATGCAGATCGTTTTCACATTTCCATAAAAGGGAATTTGGTTTTTCAGTCGTATGAGGAATGGATAATCATAAAGATGCACACACCATATGTATTTTCTATGGAGAAAGACCGATAATATCAGTCGTAAAGAGCCAGGACTATTTAATGAACCATGTGCGTTATAAGGCATTATTTCATGCCCGTGGTCTGAAAAGGTGATTGGCAAGATTCATGATTTTTTTGAAAAGGATTATAAGAGTTAATAGTGATGCTCTTTTTGCTCAGAGATACTTAGGACTCAGGTCCTGATCCAACAACCTGCGGAACGCTCTTCATCTTATCAGTTATTTCACTTAAGAGTATGTCTGTGTCTGTGTGGCCAGTCCCCTGTCCCCCAGGAGAAGCATTTCAGGGGGCCAGTTCTGGGGGGGGGGGGGGGATTCTATGCACAGAATGTGTTTGTGATCCCACCCTTTGGGATGACTGTCAGTCAAAGACCTTTCAGTCAATTAACTGATATGTTTTTATGTAATTAACAAATTATACATTTTACATAAACCCCCTTTTTGTTGGTGGGGGATCCTGAATGGAGGCAAGTTGCTTTTAAATATGGTATAACTTTTTAAAGGGGGCTGTGGCTCAGAGGTTAAGACACTGAGTTGCACACTGGAAGGTCGGTAATTCAGCAGTTCAAGACCTGAGTGCTGCATGACGGAGTGAGCTCCCGTCTCTGGCCCCAGCTCCTGCCAACCTAGCAGTTCAAAAGCAAGAAATTGCAAGTAGATAAATAGGTACCGCTTCGGTGGGAAGGTAACAGCATTCCATGCGCCTCAGCATTTAGTCATTCCGACCACATGACCACGGAATAGTCTTCGGACAGCCCTGGCTCTTCAGCTTGGAAACAGAGATGAGCACTCCTCCCTAGAGACGGATCCGACTGACTTTTGAGTAAGAAAAACCTTTACCTTTACCTTTTAACTTTTTAAAAGCTACATTTGTTTAGAGAATAAACGTTTTGGTATTTTAATCAAATGTGTAAATCAGACAATGTGTGCATTTAACGTTTGTAAAAGAATCACTTTCACAAGGTGAGCTGTTTTCCTCAACTGTTGTGTTTTCTTTCAACTGCGATTACAGTTTAAGTTGGTTAATTGCACCAGTCAATGTATACCACTTTTCTTCTCATATTAGTTATGAGGTAAGCGGCCTTCATGTACAAAATCAGTCAATACATTTGCTCTGTTTTTAAAAACTTTCCTTTGCTATTTCAGAATTACTAAGAGCCCCTCACAGTCTACATTGTCAGACATCCCCCAGTCCTCTGTACCTGGCATTCACTGAATATCATCCCCCAGTATGGACACTTCCATGATGAAGGAATGCAATGGGAAACACAAAAAAACTGCCCTTTAATTATACTACAAAACCGGAGGCCAGAGACAAGCCAGTCCCACCTTTTGAATTTTTTTAATTTAAACTTTTACATCCACCTTTCCTCATTGCTATTGTTGATTTACAATAAGAGTTTAAAACATTTTCCGTTAAACCAAAAATAAAATGGCAAACCCCAAATCTCTCCCCCACCCAGGGGTCCGTTGGAGCGGGAGTGCACAGGAGCGCAGCTCCGGGAGTGAGGAGCCCAGGGGGCGGGCACATGACCAAGCCCCACCCCCTCCTCGGCTTCCCCGAGCAGTGCAGAGGCGCAGCGCCCCGGGGAAAGCCCTGCTAGGGTCTTTATTGTTTTTAATGTTTTGTTTTAATGTTGATAATTTTATCATTGTTCCTTTTATGACTGTGTGCTGCTTTTCCAGAGACTTGCTCAAGGTGGCATATAAATTTTCTAAGTATACCATTTTTTATCTGGGCACATGGCACATAAGTACTGGAGAAATTTCACCAACCCTTCAGCAGCTTCCACCCCATCAGTTTGGTGTAGTGGTCAGGAGTTGTACTCTAATCTGGGAGAACCGGGTTGGATTCCCCACTCCTCCACATGCAGCTGCTGGTGTGACCTTGGGCCAGTCACAAGTTCTCTCAGAGCTGTTCTCTCATGAGCAGTTCTCCAAAGACCTCTCTCAGCCCCACCTACCTCACAGGGTGTCTTGTTGTGGGGAGGGGAAGGGATGGGTGGTGCACATGTCCTGGGTATCTCAAGTCCACTTGAAACCTGGTGGTTTCAAGGGAGCAGGAAGAGAATGAGGGTGTGTTCTTTACGCTTATTTTTATTGCACAAAGTATTGGATGGGGAAGGCAATGGAGGAAGAGCAGGTCAGTTTCACTCACCTATGGAGTGAAGCCTGTGGGGTGGGTGTTGCCTTCTGACACACTTCCGGTATGTTAGGGGGTGTGGCATATGCAAATGAGATATGCAAATGAGTTATGCTAATGAGCTCCTGCACCTCTTTTTCTACGAAATGACCCCTGCCCCCACCAACCCAGTAAGAAAGGCCCAGAATTTAAATGTTAGGCTCCCCACACACAGCATACTGTTGAAAAAACCCTCACGATGCAGCATGTAAAACTTTTGAAAGCTTATCAGGCATCAGCAGCTTAAAAGGCTTCGTGTCCTGTTTGTTCATGAATATACGTGCAATGTCTGGCATAATCCATGGCCTACGTATATGTAATATGCACATACAATGTGACTGTACCAGACATTGTGCATGTCATCTTCAACATACAAGAAACGAGGGTTTTTTATACATTACATGGACTACGTGGAGTGCTGGCACAGGTGAACGGTCATCAGCATATGGGTAAGCGCTTTACATGTGGGCTATTGAAAGCAGACCTCAGTTAGGCAGAATGTGGTAATGGGGGGGGGGAGGTGGTTTAAGATGACTTTCGCTAGCTTTTTTTAGAAGTTTAAATGGACCCTCCCCTCTTGAACCCTTTAGACTTTAAGGTCCCTCAGGGTTCTGTTCACAGCCCACTTCCCTTGATCTAATGGCAGGCTCACACTTGGAGATGTTGTTCAGAGATCTGGATTTGATCATCAGATTTATCTGGCAACACCCAAACCTGCTTGTCTGTTCCTGCAGTTTCTACTGAACTGCTGTCATGCCTTATTACTTTCTTACTGAGGTTCAAGCCAGAGCATTTATTAAATTGTCTTCACCCTTAATGCTGGGAACATAACTTCTTTTGGATTCATTTAGCTCATTTGTGGGGTAAAGGGTAGGGGGAGAAGATCAAACCATTAGTCTTCTGCATTGTGTATGGCTTTGGAAAATTGATGATAATCCTTTCAGGAAAATGTGGCAAACACTCCCAACAATCTTTCAGGGGCATCTTCTGCCTTGATTCCATGTTAATGGCTCAGGGTCAAGAGACCCGGCCACTGCTGCGGCCTAATCCAAACTTATCTATTTTATCTCACTGATAACTGGAAACTTTTCTCACTCCAGCATTTTCAGCTGTTGTAAAATTCCACAGTTAATGTCATAACAAGAATTAAATTGTCTCATCACATTATACTCACCTCCTCTGACTTCACTGGCTATTAGAGTGACAGTGCATTGATTGAAATTTATGTGAACTGTTTATAAATCAATGCTTAATCTTCCTTCGGGTTATTTTCGCCATTCTCTATCTGTGGATTAGCCTTGCCTTCCATGGTACCTGGCTGCATTTAAAAAAAAAACAAAAAACTTTTGCTTTTTTGTCATGTCTTAGTTGGATTTTTTTGGAAAAATTAATATTGATAGAAATAACAGGAAATATCAGAGGCCCAAAATATTTCTATTGGACATCAATATTTAAAATGACTAAACAATCAGTCACTCCAGTCCAGCAAGAGACATCTATGAGGGGAAAGCAGGTTTCTATATGCATTGCCAATGTGGAGACGCACCAGTGTTTAAGTCTCATCTGCATTTGCAATGTTTATTCAGGACCTACTGAATGCTAAAAGGTATTCTTAGCTGCATCAAAGATTGCCAGACTAGTTAACTATGACTACAGCTGGTTCAAACACACGGAGACCCTGATTCAGAGGGGGGCTTCTTGTTGTTGTTTTTAGATTTTTTTAAAATATATTTTATTTAATCATAAAATAGTACAACCTTTCAGTAGAACAGGGTACAATCATTCGAGTATACAGAATTGAAATACTGAACAGTATAATAAGGTTACAAACCATCAGTGAAACTGAGCATGAACAACTAAACACAGTGAACTAGAAGTACAAGTGCAGGGCTGAGAAGATTGTTGAACAACACAGATTTACACCAACAGTGAAACAGTGTGTTAGACCAGGGGTGGGCAATTGTTTTGGCTTGGGGGCCACTTTGTGGGAGCGGAGGTTAGCGGAGGGCCGCACCTTTTAAAATGATTGCATTCATTAGTTAATTTTGCATTTCAGAAAAGGTATAAATTGTATCATAAAAATCAATAAGTATAAATTAGATAAAATAGTGGTAGTTTTATTCAATTTATTTATTGTGCTAATTTCATATCATCTATAGCTGCAAGCATATTTAATTTTAGAATCAATTTAATGAGACAAATATACCGTATCACACCACGTGGCCGACTGTCTTGGCGGGCCACAAAAAACTCTGTGGCGGGCCGCATGTGGCCCCTGGGCCGCTATTTGCCCACCCCTGTGTTAGACTAAGGAATAGATAACAATCTGTTCAGTTTGAGCAGAGAAGAGAGAGTTGGCTTTTACTTAAAACATAGCAATCTTTTGAGAGATCAGACCAACGAGCATTAGAGGTTGCCATTTCTCGAGGAGACTGGATTGGCCTGAGATATCTCTAATTTTATCCAGAATGTACGTAATTTTATCCAGGATGAAGAAATCCCATTACTTCAAGTGCCATTCTTGCAGCGGTAGAATTGAGGCAGACTTCCAATGAGATGCAATAAGACATTTAGCTGCAGTTAACATTGTCATAATTAATTCTCATTTTGCTTTGGAGACTTCGCAGTTTTCCCACAGAATTTTGATATACACATATTCAGTATCTTGTGTACCTTTCCCTACTACTTTCTTTCATAGCTGCTTCATTTTCAGGTCTCGATTTCCAGGCATTTCCAAGGCAGGCTTTGCCTCAGCAGCGTTTTAAGATACAGCTAAATGCCTTAATGTTTTGTTCTGGTACACCTTTGTCTTTGTGCTGAAGTCTTTCATGTGGTCACCACTGTTGAGGAACGGTTGAATGTCGTGCTGTGGTTTGTAGATAGACTTTGGCAGCTTTAGAAAAGAGAAATATTTGCAGCAGGGGAGTGGTGGTCCCATTCCAGGACATTTGCATGCGTGCCCAGAGTTCTTCTAAATGTGTCACAAACACCCACAAGCAGAAGAGGTCTGGCCTTTGCAGAACAGCTCTGGCCACCTCTTGGAAAGAAGGGGTTCTGAGATCTAGTCCGCTACTCACTCGCCCCCAGTCCTTGATCCAGGTGTGAAAGCATGGGTGCTCATCCCCAGTGCTGGACACACTGATCCCACAGCTGACTCTAATCTGCAGGGGTCCAAAGATCCAGATGAATGACCCATACACAGAATTGTATTTCCATGCACAGATAGTTGTTGTTGGCTTAAGGTGAGCATGTGGCATAAAGCCAATTCCTCAGGCATATTCAATGTATGACTATGGAGCCCTGCGCCATCGAGAATCACCTCTGAACATATTATAATAACACAGTAAAAACCATCCAGAGTAAACTTCAAACAAGAAGCAATCATTTCCATTTTCTCCTGCTCATCCACCCCCACCCCTGTCTCTCAGCCTCCTTTTTATTCATTTAGTTTGCTATGCTGCAGCTTCCTTCAGTCAGTAGAGACACAAGACCTCTTTAAAATATAATGCCCTCGCAGCATATCTTCTTTTTCATTTATTTATTTCCACTTTGCACACTATTAGTGGTCATTTCAGTTGCCAGTGTTCAGATCCGGAGGAAAGCAAAGTCTCCCAACTATCATCGGAGGCCATTTCATTAGAAGAAACATGCACTATTTATATTACAGTTTTGAGCAGAAATGTGCCTCCTGCTTTTATGAATAAAGCATATACTTTTCCAGTCCATTTATAGCTGTTCACTGCACATAAGTGGCCCACTGCTAGCTTATGCACCCGAGCATTGCTGGGTGCCGGTACAGAGAGGGGTGCATTTTAATAACTCCAGCAACTGTTTTTTGCTTCTGGTCTAGGGAAAAGAAGGATAAGCATAGAGAGTGCTTTCTTTGAGAATCATGACCAGTGCATGCTATGTTTCATCTTACCTTGTTTTTTGCATTTTTCAAAATAAAGGTTAAAGTCCCGCTCCATTGTTTTGATGGCTTCCTTTTTAGCCACGTTAGACGTGAATTAGGGTGATACAGAAGACGGTTCCACTGCTAAAATATGTAAGAGACAACATAAACCTATGCTGTGTTCCAGTGTGGCATTTCTATATACCCATATTTCTCGGACTGGACTCCAGGGACCTCCAGAGTCCACAGAAGTATTCCGGGGAGTCTGAAAATCCTTTGTAAGGACAGAGGATGCGATTTTGGCATGCATTAGCCTGAAAATACACTGATTGGTTGCCCTGAACCAATAGCTCCAGGGTGTTTCAGGACACTGAAATAGCCCAGTCCTAATGCAGACATACCTATTTCCCAGATTTCATTCTGTTTTCCAACAAGTTTTAGCATAGTGACACCACTCTGTTTCCATAAAACAATGATAACCAATGGCAGTTTGCGGGTGAATACCAGAAGTTCAGGTTCTGTATGACCCTAGTATTTTCCTGCTTCTGTTAATAGCTCGGAACCTTTTTCCAGGCTCCATCACATGCCTTTTCAGCTGTCCTTTATCTAGAAATTAATCAATAAGGAAGTTTCTTGCTGTTTCCTCTGCCACATCCCTTGCAAACAAGGGATCAGATTGGTTAGAATTTGGGTTGGAGCCTTTTGAGGAGTGGCCATGTCGAATTGGCTACCCTCTGAGATCTCAACCTGTAGGTCATGCACATGCAATAAACATGCTCTTTAAAGTGTGGGTGACCAAGGTCTCCGTTTTGCTTGGAGGATGCAGGAGGCTGGATCCCACCACCAGGCACATGCAGCTGGACACATTCCCTTTGATAAGGGGATGTGCAGCATGTGGTATGTGGGAGGGAGGGAAGAGGGAAAGACTTGGGGGTCTGCAAAAATTAATCAAAATGGGGGCCTTCAGTTTGCTAATATTTCCTGTATACGGCTTAATGTCCAGTATTAAGACTTGTGCCATTAGCACATAACAGGGATTACGACAAACAGCTGAAAATATGCTGCTTTTCAGAAGTTAAATTTGAAACATACCTGAAAACAGGACTTCAGGCCCTGTACTGAATCGGTCTTCCCCCCCCCCCCCCCCCCTCTGAAATCTCTTTGTCCCGCTCCTCTGTGTGGCCTAAATATGGCATTCCTGGTCACTGAGGCATCAAACAGTTTGCAGCCCGATAATCACAAGGATGGCCAAAGTGAGAAGATGGATAGAATGTTCTAGAAAATACAAAATTCCAGACATTGCCCCAAGTGGGAACACAGGTCAGGAAATATGGGGTGGGGAAATACCTAAATGATATTCCCAATGTTGATCAGTTCCTAAACTATATTTGCAGCTGTGCATCTGCTAGGGATACAGGTACACCGTTTCAAACACATGGTTCAAAACGAGGCAGGGTTCTATATTTGGAGCCAATAAATGCCCACGGCAGCTCTAAAGTTATACCAAAGTAACCTCAAAGAGAATGAAGCAATGGTACATGCATCAATAACAGATACACTGGTGCAAATAGCAGTGCTCAAGCTTGTTGCAGCAGATGTTGTCATAGAAGAAAGAAGTAATAAAGCTGTGATCACTCTGCTAAGGCTAGTCCTGCATTCTATGTTTTTTGTTTTAGATGGATCAGGCCCATCAAGTGGAAGGCTTTGCCATGAGACCTACAGCCAAGTCATCTGTGCTCAGATCTCCCTTTTTGCAAACATAACAACCCAACAGAGATTGAGAATGAATGTCGATTCAGAGATGCTGTGCTAATTTCTTTTGCTAGAACAGAAGCATTTTTCAGCATTCCGGAAAGGCAGAGAAGAACAGTTTAAAGGTAGATCTAATTGTTTACTTGGGTAACCATGTCTTCTGGGTTCCTTTGAAATGTCATGGAGCTTTGAAATTCCCATAGGTCTGTTGGGTCTTTGTCTCAGCACATCTAAAAAGAATCTTAAAGGGGGGGGGGGGGGGGGGGACCTAACTCTTCCATGATTTTCAAGCATTAGAATTTGCAATAGCAACCAAAATTGGCATCTACAAACAGTTTATGGACCCTGCAACCAGAACAAAACAAGGAAGGCTGCATGATTCAGAGGAGCGCTGCTAAACAGTACTTTGATCGGTTTAGCATTTAAGCAAGGTATTTTCATTATGGTGGAATAGGCCCATAAATAGATGTTGTATGTCATGGAATAAATCAGTGGTATGTTTCTAACCTGCCCCATTTTATGCTCCAAACTACATTTAAAGGAGATCCTTCCCCATTACTACCAGTTCTGAATATTAGTCCATTCAAAACGTGTTCTGTAATAAACACATTTATCATCTTTACATGGAACTGTACAAATCTTTCACAGTTCAGTCTGCAAACTAATTAGGCCTCGATGCTTGAATTTAAGCCTATTGGGGCTTAAAGGGTCAAATCTTAGACCCTTCACTCACTTTCTTTTGTTGTAACAGTACGCTACCACATTTACAGTACGGAAAGCTTGGAAACATCAGTGAAATAGGGTTAGCAGTCGAAAGCAACAAGGCCAAACCTGGCTCATAGCGGAGCTGCTTGGTCTGTTTGCTGCGCACTTCAGGGGGATCTGATGCCACTTAAGAAAGTGGGGATGAGATGGCAAAACGGACTGCAGGTGGAGAATCGCATTTTAGAGTGCCTGTAAGTGGGGAACCAGCACGGCAGGAGGAAGGCCTGCCTAGCCGCTTTCCCCCTGAAATGTTGATTTCCCACTTCTAAAGAGGTTTTGGATCATTTTAAAATGCTATTCCCAACCTGCACTGTGAAGTTATATGGCGCACTGTTTCATTTTAGTCTGCCGCAACATGTGTAGTCCTAGCCTTAGAAACGTGGAGGTAAAATCCACCAGGAGGCCACTTCAGGATGTGGTCGTCCGCGTGTTCGCCTGCCACAGCTTATGCTTTCTCTGCAGTGGCATTCCAGGAAAGATACTTGCAGACCATGAAACTAGGCTGCGGTCACACTGTCCTTTAAATTGGAATTCACTGCTGTTCCCACATGGATTTAAATTTGCTGATCAGGCCGGCCGATCTGCCTCCCGCGCCGAAGCGGCCTCCCGCCTGGGTCCCCAGCGCGTTTTCCGACCCCGGGAAAATTAAGCATTTTCTGGCTTCTTGCGCTTTAAATCTGCAATGTTCCCAATCTGGACAGCCCTCTCTCGCAATGGTTGCGATTAGGACCATCTGATAGTTCTTCCGTGATAATTTTTTTTTCCCCTTCTGCATCTGAGCACATGAGCACTCAAGCGCCTGGTGACCCTGGTTCCTCAGAACAGCCTGTACTCCGCTCCAGGCCCCGGGCCCCACTGGCTGCCGCCTGGCATACACACACACACCTCAGCATGCTTCTCCCTACTTTCCACCAGGCAGCAGCTGGTGGGGCTCGGGGCCCGGAGCAGAGTGTGGGATGAGCCAGCCAGCCAGCCAGTTCCTCTGTGCGGTGTTCGTAGGAAGGCAGCCATGTGCGGGCATGCGGGTGGCCCTTGCCTTGCCTCCCCCAGCCACCACCACCTCCTCTCCCGCCTCCTCTTCCATCCCAGAGGAGATCGGAGTGCGGAATCCCGGGTAGGGGAAGGGGGGGGAGCATCGCCAGCAGCGGCCGGAGCGAGCGAGAAGCAACCCAAAACAAACCCCCCCTAAGCAACAAAACTCATCCAGCAATGCTGTGGTTTGGGGAGGGATGTGTGATCATCCCAACCCAAAAGAAAAAATTCCAGATCTAAACTACAGCAGAAGCAAATCGCAAGAAGTGTGCCGTGTGACCACAGCCCTAGAGTGTGCTGGCCTGACTGAAGCCCAGTGCTATGGACCATGATACCAGCAAACAGGGTAAACGGCTACTCCCCACCAGTCCCTTCAGGCCAGCATTGCAAGCCAGCTCAGAGGGACATCAGAGAGCCAGGGTGGGGCAGTGGTCAAGAGCATGGGACTAGCATCTGGGAGCCCTGGGTTCGAATCCCTGCTCATGCTATGGAAGCCCACTGGGAGACCTTGGGCCAGTGACACTCTCTCAGCCTAACCTCCCTCACAGGGTTGTTGCAAGGATAGACTGAAGGAAAGGATGTAGGCTGCTCTGGGTCCCCACTGGGGAGAACGGAAGGGGTACAAATCCATTAAATCAAATAAATATCATGACCCAGCAGAAATCTAGGAGAGATTTTTTTCTATTCAACCACGTACCAGTTTACTCAAAGGTAAACATTTCACTGAACTGTGATACTTATTCTACAGCTTAAATGTCAGCAAAACCGAACCATTGTTAGCCCAGTTTACCAAGTGACTGACCAAAGTTTTGGGATCCTTTTGCTGAACTGCAAAGAGTAAAACCAGGTATGTTAAAGAAAAATAAATTGTTTCAAGGTAAATCACAGGGTGCGATCATACACACCCATTAGTCACATGAGAGGGACGACTCACCAGCGGATCAAAGTGGCGCGATCACACCTGCACATCTGGGAGGCATCCCACAACCGTTGGCAAGCCATCGCAAGCCATTTTGATCTCCCAGAGAAGCGGAGTAAAAAACTTCTAGGGAAAATGCAGTAGCAAACGGTTTGCTGTGGGCCACAGCTGGACTTTCCTCGTGTGATCACTCCAGTGCAAACTTGTGGCATCCGGGATAGTCTGATCAGGCTATCCCGACGCCATGCTGTTGTTTTCCTCCCCTTCTCAGTATGCACATCATCACATAGTGCCATTGGAAGCCTTGGGTGGAGAAGCGATCCATCGATCCCCCATTTAAGCAAATCGGAAACCAACGACAAAAAAAACAGCTCGCCCGCGGTTGCGTCTGATCACACAGCGGCTAGTTGCGCCGGCAGCTTCATCGACCTGTGTGATTGCGCAACTGCGGGTCAAATTGCTCCAGGGCAAAATAGCCTCTCCCCCCCCCCCCCCGCCCTCCAGATTATCTCACTCGTGTGGCCGCGGCCACAGTTTGGGTTTGATATGTGGCAAGCTAGCTCTGTGAAGATTACAGCCAGGTTCTGTGGATGTGGATGTATTTCTGGAATGCCTTACAGGATCCAGATTTTGAAAACTTAATAACAACAGATGGAGTCAAAACATTCTGCTGAAGGATTTTTTTTGTGCTATTAACTGAGAAACACTATCAATATTGATTCTATCACAGATGGTAAATCTACATTTGTGGATCTGACAGCCAAACCAGATGAAATGCCGGAAGATTTAGGAATGGATCTCGTGCATGGTTTTTAATGCTAAATGGTAACCATGGAAGGAAGAGGGTTGATTCTTTTCCCCTTGCCTCATTTGCTTGACTTCAGACCGTGTCCACCACCCCACCCCCGCCATTTTTATGCCCCCTTTCCACCTGACCAGAGTCTCCCAGGGAGCATACAGGCAGCCTATATGTTTTCCTCAGTGGGGTAAATAACACAGCATGGAGGAGAGGATTTGAGGTCAGAAAATGGCCCAAGGGGAAAAGAAAGAACAGAAGCTCTTCCCATTCTCCATATCCAAAACAGGGAACTGTGGTTGCTATTTAGCTGTGAGAACTCCACTGGAGATCCATGAGCAGATCTTCTGGCAACTTGTGTGGTCTGACTCTGAGAATTCTAGAATGAATGAATGAATGAATGAATGAATGATGGAGCAGAGTTGTTTTCTGTTGCTCCAGAAGGTGGGACCAGGACCAATGGGCTGAAATTAAATCTAAGGAGCTTTCAGCTAAACTTCAAGAAGAACTTCCTGAGAGTTACGGGGTTCCTCAGAGGAACAGGCTTCCTCGGGAGGCGGTGGGCTCTCCTTCTTTGGAGGTTTTTAAGCAGAGGCTAGGTGGCCATCTGACAGCAGTGCTAATTTTGTGAACTGGGGCAGATCGTGAGAGGGAGGGTGGGAAGGAATGAGCCAATGGTCAGCTCTTGTGGCTCTTTCTGACTAGCAGAGGGTGACGTCAATCATCACTTTGGGGTCAGAAAGAAATTTTCCCCTGGGCCAAGTTGGCCCAGGGATCCTGGAGGTTTTTGGCCTTCCTCTGGGCATAGAGCAGGGGACACTGGGGGAATGGGGGAAGGTAGTTGTAAATTTCCTGCATTGTGCAGGGGGTTGGACTAGATGACCCTTGAGGTCCCTTTCAGCTCTATTTTTCTCTGTTTCTATGAATGAGTGAATGAATGAATCCTTCAAGAACTCTACTTGTGTTGGAAGCACATCCTACGAAATCGTTGCTCCTTGCAAATCGATTCCTTTATTGCAGATGGAATCTTCCCATTCTATCATGATGGATAAGATATATATTCAATATATTATAGAATAAATATATGGGTAAGATAACATGAAATATTTGACATGCATTAATACACCCATTGTTCCATCAGGCACAACACAAAGGTTAAGCCGCTCATTTACACAAGGCTTTAATAATAGGTAATAATTCAAAAGAGGAAAATATAGATTGGATGGGGTCTATAGCTGGTGCCAAGGAGATAAAGGGGTGACAAGCAGATAATGGGTGCTCTGGTCCAATTTTCCTTCTTGCTTCTGCCCCCCACCTCATCTCATGTGACATTTTGCCCACGTGGGTTCTCTAATCCACAGCCCAGGCTTTTCCGGGGTGGAGTGGGATGGAAGGAGGGGATTGATCCACCTCCACCTATGATTTTATGCAGCAGGAACTCATTGGCATAATAGGCCACACCCAACGGCAGAAACTCATTCGCATATTAGGCCACACCCCTGACAGTGCAGCTCATTAGCGTGTTAGTCAGGGGCTGGGAAATCACAGGGCAGGCATGGAAGCTTGCCTCTTCCCGCCCCCCCCCCCCGAGCTTCTCCGCCCCACTTCAGCTTCGCCTTTCTAGTCTCCTAGTGCCCCCCCCCCCTCCGAACCAGACAGCCGGGGAAAGGCGCTGCTGAAGTTTGGTGTAGTGGTTAAGTGCGCAGACTCTAATCTGGGAGAGCCAGGTTTGATTCCCCAAGCCTCCACTTGCAGCTGCTGGATGACCTTGGGCAAGCCATAGTTCTGTTAGAGCTGTTCTGGAAAGAGCAGTTCCTGAGAGAGCTCTCTCAGCCCCACCTACCTCACAGGGTGTCTGCTGTGGAGAGGGGAAGGGAAGGGGGTTTGTAAGCTGCTCCGAGACGCCGAGTGAAGGGTGGGGTATAAATCCAATCTCCTCTCTCTTCTTCTGCCTGGGATCTTTCAGGTCCCAGGCACTGCAACAGTGCTTTTCTAGTCTCCTAGCGCCCCCCCCCCCAACCAGATGGCTGGAGAAAGGCGATGCTGAAGTGCCTGGGATCTGTGTGTTCCTACCCAAAAATAGCCCTGGTTTTATGGAAATTCAGTCCTAACTTGTGACCAAAACATTATTCCGTTCATATAAGGATAAATTCAGGCATGACTTTTTCATGTGCCTCTGAGGGTTGCAGGATTATATATATTTGGCAACATGGAAACAGTCCTGGCCCCAGTTGTTGGTTCTGTTCCTTCCGAAGCTACTGGCAGCTCCATCGGAACGCAAGTTTACTTCCATCATCCTGCACACAGACATCCCTTTTATCCCTCTGTTCTGTCTCTGCCCGCATTGCCGAAGGTCCTCATATATCTGTGATCAGGGGTCATTTCATAGAAAAAGAGGTGCAGGAGCTCATTAGGATAACTCATTTGCATAACTCATTTGCATATGCCACACCCCCTAACATACCGGAAGTGCGTCAGAAGGCAACACCCACCCCTCAGGCTCCACTCCACAGGTGAGTGAAACTGACCTGCTCTTCCTCCATTCCCTTCCCCATCCAATACTTTGGGCAATAAAAATAAGCGTCAAGAACACACCCTCATTCTCTTCCTGCTCCCTTGAAACCACCAGGTTTCAAGTAGACTTGAGATACCCAGGACATGGGCACCACCCATCCCTTCCCCTTCCCCTCCCCACAAGACACCCTGTGAGGTAGGTGTGGCCGAGAGAGGTCTTTTGAGAACTGCTCATGAGAGAACAGCTCTCAGAGAACTTGTGACTGGCCCAAGGTCACACCAGCAGCTGCATGTGGAGGAGTGGGGAATCCAACCCGGTTCTCCCAGATTAGAGTCCAACTCCTGACCACTACACCAAACTGATGGGGTGGAAGCTGCTGAAGGGTTGCTGAAATTTCTCCAGTACTTATGTGCCATGTGCCCAGATAAAAAATGGTATACTTAGAAAAATTATATGCCACCTTGAGCAAGTCTCTGGAAAAGCAGCACACAGTCATAAAAGGAACAATGATAAAATTATCAATATTAAAACAAAACATTAAAAACAATAAAGACCCTAGCAGGGCTTTCCCCGGGGCACTGCGCCTCTGCACTGCTCGGGGAAGCCAAGGAGGGGTGGGGCTTGGTCATGTGCCCGCCCCCTGGGCTCCTCACTCCCGGAGCTGCACTCCTGTGTGCTCCCGCTCCAACGGACCCCTGTCTGTGATAGTCATTTTGCAACCAGCTGGTTATGATTTTGATAGATAGGTAGATAGGTAGAGAGACACAGACACAGACAGACGGACAGACAGACAGACAGAGATTTTAAAAGGTACCAACAGGACCTGGAAAGGCTCTGGGAGAAGCATCACCTCCCTCCTGACCTTTTCCTAAACATTCCCTGTGATTTCTCATAGGTTTCCTGTTTGTTTGTATCCTCCTTTTCCAGGCTGAGAATTGAGGCGAAGAGGTTGTGAACTGCGATGAGAGTGTGCTTTGCCAAGGCCACCCTGTCAGTTTACGGCTGAGCACCGCCATGAGCCGAAGTCTGCAAGTCCCACCAGCAACATGTCTGACTGACATGCCACTCTGGGCCTCACTTTTCCCTTCCATGCCGCCTCACGCAGCCGAGGGTTTTACAGGAAAGGCACTTTCCTCCAGTACGTTTGATCTAGGCAGAACGGTTCGGATATAAGTGGATCTGCCTCAGTTCGACTGAGGAAGCGCCAGTCTTGGTTCCAAAGACAGTACGCCTCTTGCCCATGGGCCTCCTCCATGGGGAGAAGCCAGAGGTGTCCCTGCTAACAAAACGTGTGTTTCTTCTTCACACCCAACGCTTGTGTTAGACTCCAGCACACCCACTTTCCCTCCTAAGGGACGGTTCTTAAAATTACTTTTTATACTGGAGACTAATGTCGATGGGGAAATGGCAGGCCCATCGCATATAAACAGCCTGGCAGCCAGTAACTTTTCGCTGGGGGGGCCTCGTGTTTGCTCCCGGGCCAGAAATTATATGTCTGCGAGATCCGGCCTCTGATCTCCTTTTCCAGGCTGAGAATTGAGGCGAAGAGGTTGTGAACTGCGATGAGAGTGTGCAGCCCCTTTCACCGACAGGCAGGTAGCTGCTGTGGAGCTCGGGGTGGGGGGGAGAAGCCAAGGTTCCGGTTGGGGCCCTGGAAGAAACGTTAGGGGGCCGGGCCCCGTGGGCCCCGCCTTAGCTACTGGCCTGCATATTAAGCAGGGTTGGGGTGGCTCAGTGGAACAGACAGAAGGACTCTTTGGCAAGGAGGGCTCCCCTCACAGCCGACTTTGCCTCTCGGCCTCCAGTTAATCTCTTCAGATTCCCTTCTGATACTGGAGCCCAGCTGATGGTGGGGATGCTGGCACAGCCCCCCCCCCCCCTCCGGCACCCTTTTCTCTCCATTGACTCCCCATTTCCTGCTTTGTACAGGACTGGGGCAGGCCCCGTCGAAAGAGGCGGCTCTGCGGTCATCACAGCTAGTTTGGCCCCCGGGGCCCAGATACATCCGGCGGCTTCAAGCTGTACTGCGCAGGCCCAGAGGGGAATCACGGCTCTGGCATTTAGGCTATAGGGAGGGAAGCAGAGACCAGGGGCCCCAGTTCCCTGGGTGAAGAGTCACACGGAGACGCCCTTCCCATCGGGCAGGTCGCATTTATTTTAAATGTCTGTGCTCTGCTGCTCTGGGGGGCGACCATTCCTCTCAGGGGACTGCTCAAAGGAACAGGGCTCTTCCTCCAGCGGCGGGAGACTCCCTCTCCTGCCTGGGGCAAGTGTGGCCCTCGGGCCAGTCGGAGGGGCAGAGACACAGCCTGGACACCGAAGGGGTGGCGGAGGACTGGGCCGCCGACACGGGAGCAGAGCGAGGCGCGGGGTTCGCTTTGCGGCCCTCCTTCGGAGGCCTCCCCTTGCATCTTCACGCTTTCGTCGCTTTGTGACAGTGCATACCCCGCACCAAACAGTCCAGACCTCTCAGAAACCTGTTGCGCATTGCCGGGAAGCCACCGGGCCTTCCCCGCCGTCCCTCCGCCCTTTCGTTCTCCTCCTCCTCCTCCTGGGGACGGTCCGGCGCGGGGACTGGCCTTGGCGCGCCCTCGGCTGGAAGGGGTGGCCTGCGGGGCTCTGGTTCTCGGGCCGGGCCTGGCGAGGCCTGCGGGCCTCCGAGCCGGAGCAACGTGGCCGGGCGGGAAGCGCTGGAGGCCAGCGGCTGCCGCAGCCCCTTGACTCGGGCAAACGCCGCTCGGCTCGAGGTGGCGACGCCGCGCCTCGCCCGGCCTTAATCGAGCCCGACGGCCCGGCCAGGAGAGCGGCTGCACCAAGGCCCGCGGCCCGGCTCCCTGCGCCAGGCGTCTCCGGGCGGGAGAGGCTGAGTCGGGGGTTCCGGCCTCCCTGCCCGCCGCCCCGGCTCCGGACCAATGCTCCCTCTAAGCTGTGGAGTCTTGTGAGCAACAATCCTACTTTGTGAGCTACTGGTACTAAAGTTGTGAGTGAGCCATTTGACTGCTGCATAAACCAGTTTGCTCTGGAGCCGCCCTTCCTGAGCTAAGACAAAATGTGTGAGCCAAAGCTTAGAGGGAACCCTGCTCCGGACCAGGCGCCGGGACCGCTTTCAAGCGCCGGCCTCGCGCCCCCTCAGCCCGCTCGCCGGCCCAAACCTGCCCAGGCGCCTGAAAGCTCCCTACAAGGGAACGCGTTTGGCCGGGAACCTTAGAAGGAAACGGCAGCGGAAGGCTTTGAACTGAAGGGAGGCGGCCGGGCGGGCAGAAATGTCTTCGGCGCTCTCTCGCGGGGGGGGGGGGGGTAATTTTTTTTATTTTTGGGAGGGGGAGTGTTTCATTGCTGTGTCTGCCCGCTGAACCAGAAGCGGATGTAGAAACCTCTTAAGTACGCCCATACTTTGTTGATCCTCTTGTGATTCTCCCCGGGCGAGGCGAGGCGAAGCAGGCCGCTTTGAAGTGTGAACCGTGAGCCGATGAGTCACTGTCCGGCCGCCAGCCCCGCCAAGAAGCCGACGGCACCCAGCGCCGCCTCTGCGCCGAACACTGCGCCGGGAGACGGAGGCCTCCCACCGACGGCAGCGGCTGCCGCCTGCGCCCGGAGAGCGCGGTTTTTCCTCTGGAGGACTTCCAGACGTCGCTCTGGAATCATCACCCAGGCCCTCGGGGGCCGCTGCTTACAAAGCGTCCCGCAACTAGTCGTATATCGCCCCCCCCCCCCCCCGTGTTAGCCCGGTGGGCCCATCCCTCAGAACCTACGGGGGCATCACGGGTCAGGGCTGGTTCCCTCCCGAGCCAGAATCTAGTGACGCCGATTCCCTCGCCCTGCTCCCCGGCGCCAAATCCTTCCAGAATGGCTCTCTGATTCTCGGCGGGACTCGAGCCAAGCCGTCGAGGCCCCTGGAGGAGTGGCCGGAGGTCTTCCGGGGCCCCTTTCCCTGCGGCAGAAGGTCGGCGGGGATCTCCTTGCCCGCCTTGAAGGAGCCCCGGGACTTGTGTCCTCCTTGGCCGCTGCGGACTGACCCACCGGCCTGCCCGTCTGGAGCCGGTCCTTCTGCGCGCCGGCGCCCTGCGCCTTGGCACGCCGGCAGGCCAGGCCAGGCCAGGCTTCCCCCGTGTGACGATGCCCCTGAAGCGAACTGGGAAGCAGCCCTGCGCTTCAGAGGGACAGCTTGGCCACGAGATGGGGCAGACGCAGGGCGGGCAGGGATCCTAGAGAGACTGGGGGGGGAGAGGGGAGAGGGAACTGCGGGGCTCCTTTGCCGGGCGCCTGGGCGCTTCAGAGGAGAAACTTTCGTCATGGGGATTCTTGCGTGTGTCTAAGGATTGGGGGGGGGGGTATGCGGGGGGACAGTCCCTCCGGTGTTGGGGGGATCAGCCGGAGCGCCGCCCCCATCGCTCTGGACTCTCCTCTCTCTCTCTCTCTTTTTTCAGCTTTCCCTTTTAAATAGCAAAAAATGACGATTATTAAGCTTTGGCGGCGGGGCCCCAGCCCTGGGTCACGTGCGGCGCTGTCGTGTCCCCCCCCCCCCGCGCGCTCCTCTTCGTCTTGGAGTTATGCCGTCAAGCTAATATATTGTGACTGCTCCTCTCTCTTGTGACAAAGCCTCGCAGCTGCCTCCGAATCAATAGATGTCAAAGAAATATGAAAACAATCATGACAGAGGACTTAAATCCTGGCGAGAGAGCCTGCATAATAAAAAATTATTTTTTTTTTAGGGGGGGAAAAATGTGCGCCTGTTCTCAGGACGGCGGATTAATTCTCTCCTCCCCCCCCCCCAAAGTTTAGTCCGTTTTATATTCCCGTACCTTTCCCCCCCTTCTCCCCACAGATACATCTACATCTGTTGAATTTGTAATGTAATTTGTAATTACTGCCCTTCATGTGGTCCAATGCCTTGAACCATCTTTAATTAAAAGCATAATTAAGGGAAGATCTAAAGAAAGACAATTACCAGATGGTCTTTTTAAAAAAAAAAAGTCTGTTGAAAGATGTATAGCGGTCCATTTCCAATTTGGATTAAGGGACACGTCGCCTATCCCATAGTTCGCAAATTGGGGGGGGGGGGGGGGGGGGGATGGCATTCCATGCCAAGACAAACACTGTGGGGGGGGGGGTCGCGTTGTTATGACATTGTAAAATATTGTCGAGAGTTGAATTCGGAGCTCTCTCTGCGAGGCGCACTTTCTGTAGGGAACGGATTAACCGTGCAATCCTGAGCGGGTCCATTTAAACCAAGGGTGAGATCCCTCTGCCCTCGAAAATAGTTGGGGAAAGATGGTCCTCTCCGCGGAGGCGACAATAAGGTTTCTCCCCCCCCCCCCGGTCCTCCGAAGAGAGGTGGGCGCGGAGTTCAGGAGCTCTGCCTGCAACGCCTGCCGGCAAGAGCGCGGCGGAGAGCAGTCAACACGAGGGGCGCCCGGCTGGGGCCGCGATCCCGAGCGACCGGCCGGGACAGAAACGTGGCTTGAGTCCACACGACCGTTCCCTGCATCTCCTGTTCACCCAACACGCACACACACACACACACCCTTTTCCTCTAGAAAGTTGACCCGACAGGACTCTTCCCAAAAGCTTCGCCAGGAAGTATTTATTCTAGGGATTTGGGGGGGGGGGGGGGCTTCTGGATTGACTTGCCCCGATCCAAATCCCAGGTTGGAAAAACCACTTCTGGCTGTGGAGTTACTATTCCCAAGCCTCCTTTTGGGCTCCCAGACGCTTTCTTTACTCCCAGCCGGTTCTGCTGTGAAGTCTAAGATGTTGGGCTTTTAACTGTTGGAGGCGCTTCTGCTTTGGAGATCGTTCCCTTTCGATCAACTTTTGAAGAAAAACGCTTTAAAAAAAAAAGAAGAAGATCCTTTTAGTTATAAGATTAAAATAAAGCTTTTTAAAAATGCCCTCCCCTGTTTCTAGGCGTCGGCTTGGGTGGGGAGGCAACAATTTGGAAAGAGGAGGTTGCACCTTTTGTGGAGTGTTATTTTCACTCTCTCAGTCTGTATCGCCATCTGAAGCTCCTCTGCTACCGTCGCTCCACATTTGCATCCATACCTTGAAGTTTCAGAGGAGACCATTTACTGGGAGAGGGAAGGGGGGGGGTCTGCTCTCTCCCCCCCCCCCTCCCCGATATGAATAATGCAACGAAGAACAGAATTATGTATCAGCGCAGAATTTCTAGGGGAAGATGGGCATAAAACAAAAGCGGGAACGTAAATTAAATTTGGCTGTATGACTAAGGTTTCATTATTTCACTGTTCGCATTCAAAGTAATGCGGCGATGATTGTAATCATTTCAATTATCTTCAAGATAGTTTCTTTAGGACACAAGTTGTCAAAGACAGAGATGGATAAAAGTGCGTTCTTGCTGCTTCTTAGGTCCATTTTCCAGGCGGTTTGTCGTTCTTGCTGCATGATTTGGTCTGGAGCCTCCTCTCTCTCTCTCTCTCTCTCTCTCTCTCTCTCTCTCTCTCTCTCTCCCCCCCCCCTCTCTCTCTCCCTCTCTCTCCCCTTTTTCTGTCTTTTTCCCTTCTCCTTTTTTGTGTGTGGCAGACGTCAGTTCTCACATCTATTCCAACGAACGTGTTCAGACCGCCGTTTTCTTACAGTGCAGATCGACAAAATGGGTGTCGAATTCCCCAGTAGCCCCTGGGCTTGGGCGCCTTGGCCGAGCCTTGGCTTTGCTGCTTTTATTTCATTTCATTTTGTTTTGCTTTGTTTTACTGCGGTCTTTCGCGTCCAATGAACTTGGGGTGTGTGTCTCCGCGTGCATGGGGGGGGTTCTCGAGATCTCTGCTCCCCTGGACAGCCCAAGCACTTTAAAAGCCCGTCGATTCCAGTCGGAAATACGTAACAAGTTAAATCAGTGGGACTGCCCATTTGGCTGGGATGTTGTTGTAGCTGAGGACTGATGCGATTCCCCACATCTTCAGCTACTAATACATTTTTTAAAAGAAATCTTTTTCACTAGGAGGAAACCTACTAAATCAAAAGCTATTAGCAGTGCAATCCTAAACAGAGTTGCACTGTTCTAAATCAATAGGCTTGGGAAGGTGCAACTCTGCTTAGCACCGCGCTGTTGAGAATCCCCCCAGCTGACCTATATAGAAGACTACAGAGAGACGTACTGACAATTTCCCAAACGTGAGCCCTTCCCGGCAACTGGTTTGTCAATGACATCGGCTGCCGCCCCCGAAGGAGGTTCTTCGGCGCAAGGAGACCCCTTGGAAATGAATGGGAGCGGCTCAAGATCGCAGGGCCGGTCATTTCGGCGGAGCTTGCGCAAGAGAACTTCCCCCGGTGCCTTTCTCCTGTCTTTAACCAGGGGCTGCCAAAGGAAATCTTCTCCACCGCTTTACTGAAGCAGCTGAGATGACGGTCTTATTAGATACTCTGCGCGAATCTATTCCCATTTCTGAAAAGTCATCGAGTCGTTTCGCAGCGTCGATTCACTCCTCGGGTGAAAAAGAGCGAGTCCCTAATCTTTAGCCGCTCCCTGCTTAAAACTCTTTCCAGCCTCGGGACTTCCAGGTCCCTTCCGCCGCTCCGAACCTCCCGAAAGGATCCAATTTACCGTCCAAAGATATTATATTTGTGAAATGTCCCCCTTTGTTGGAGCTTTTAACACCTTCTTATAACGAATCATTTGTTCTTTTCACTTTAATTTTGATAGACAATTAGCCATCCAATATACACCAGTTGACTGTAACCGAGCATTAAACTCGCCTTTATCTAACGCTAATTTAGCATGGCCGCTTTGTTTAACTTTGCCTTATAAGAACCAGGTTTTGTAGCGAAAAAGGGGGAGGAAGGGAATCATTTGGGGGGGGGGGGGCGGCCGCTGCGTTTCTTTTGGCCCCCTCCACAGCGAGCTCTTTCCTCTTTGTAAACCCTTCTGCTGGGCAGGCACCGCGTTTCCGACTGCCTGACACCTGGAGTCTAGATCAAAATTAGCATTGATATAGATTTAGTTGCAATGTAATCTCTTAAATCTGTCCAAGATTCGTGGAGATAATTACACTTTCGCTGCATTGCCAGGGGTCAGCGTCTCTGCGGCCCTGAGGAGTTGATTTACTAACAATAGTGTTACATAAAAAATGGTGTTTGAGATTATAATGCTAATAGATGCAGCCGCTGGGGAGAGCGGGCGGGCGGGCGAAAACTAATTCGATGGAACTTCGGTTTTGTCCTTTTTCGCCCGTATCCCTCCTTTACCAGAATCCAAATTACCTTCAGCCTTTAATTCATATGAATGAATTTGCTAGAATGGGGGAGGAGGCGGACCTGGAAAGGTCGCCTGATCATACGGGTTGTTTTGGGTTAACTTGAGAATCGAGCATTTTTCTTCTTTCCTTGATAGCTAACGAGACAGAAATAGACGTACCGGATGTACTGATCCTCCCCCTCCCATAAACTGGAGTCAAACTGATTCAGGTGAACCAGGTAAGACTGGATTTAAAGGGTAAAATGGAGGAAGTGGTTTCCCCCAGCAGAATAATTCTGGCCTCCGACTAATCACAAGAGACCCGCTAAGGAGGCCTGCAAGAGCCTGCCTCGTGAGCTGGTGGATCTCCGACCTGGAGCCCCACTGAACGGGCTTCTAGTCGTTTCTCTCCCGTGTTCTTTCCCCGACTCCTGTCCTGCAAGTGAGGGGTCTCTCTGTCTCCCCCCACCCCACCCCAGCATAGCGGCTTATCACAGGACCTCGGAGATGCACTCGAGAAAGTCCGCGAATGAGGAGGCGGAAGGAAGGCGGAAAGCGCGCGGAAAGAGGCGGCCAGGCCGTAGAGCCGACCGGGGGCCTGTGCGCACATCCGCGCACTCCCCAAGTGATCGGCGCCAGGTGGTGAACGGGTCACTGCGGGTCCCCCTCAAGCACAGCGCCGGCCCGTCCCAAAGGAGACTGACGGGTTTCTTGGGGAGAGCCGCAGGGCCGTAATGGGCGAGGTCCGGAGCTGGCCATGGAATGGAGCCTGTTGGATTTGGGGGCCGTCCCAGAGCAAGCCCCCTCGAAGCGAAGGCCTTAGCCATGTCTACAGGGAAACGGGTCCTCTTCGGCCAAGGAGGGAGACCAGCCGGCTCGAACGCCCGGAGGGAGGGTGGCGCTTCTTCCTCGGCCAGTGCCCGCGGCCGGAGTTGGCCCGGAAACCCTTCCTTCCTTCCTTCCTTCCTTCCCTCCCCTGGGGCCGGGGGTGGCCCGCCGGCTCCTTCTCTCTGCGAGACAGCCTCGGGGTGACCCGGCCTGACCTGCCTTCTCCCCGGCGACGCCGCAGGGCTGGCCGGACCGGCGGGGCTGCGGCCTCCAGGGGCGGCTTCATCTCGAGAGGCCGGGAAAGGCTTCCTCGGTCCCCAGGCTGGTCTGGAGAGCCACGCGGGTCCCCTCAGCGACTCGCCCCTCTGCCCCCTGCAGCTCCGGGCAAGGCCAAGCTGACCCAGCCCGGCGCCCAAGCCCACTCAGGGGCCACGGCGAGGGGCCGTCGAGCCTCGCTCGCCCCCCTCCCCTCGGAAGTGAACTCCTGCTGCTCTCCAGGAAACCGGCTTCCGAGTGGGCCCGAGCCTCGTCCCGGCTGGGCCGGAGCCGCTGCCCGGCCTCCCACCCCCTCCCTTCCTCCACCCACTTCTCCGCGGCCTGCGAGATCAGGACAAGGGGAAGCGCCCGTTGGGAAGCCTGGCCAGGGCCGCGGCCCATTGTCCAACCGGATGTTAGTGTGGGAACTGGCGCAACCCAGTCCGGGAGTGGACCGGGTCCTGAGTGGGGCCGCCGCCTCGGTGGGGTGCGCTGGCTCTTGGGCTCCTCTTTGGGGGGGTTGGGGTTTGAACGAAGCCAGATGCCAGTGAGAGGCCCGCGGGGTGTCCGAGCTCGCCCCTCCGCGGCCTGCAAGGTGAGAAGCCCTTCTGGAGAGAGAGAGAGAGAGAGCGAGAGCGAGAGCGCCCCGCAGGGAGACCCCAACCGCCGTTCCCAGCGCCATGGTGCATTGCCAGGGGGCTTGGGGGAAGGGTCTCTGCCGTTATACGCATGGCTTCCATGAGACCCTCACCCCGCCCCCCAAGACCCCGGCCGGGATGCTCTGCGCCTTCCTCCGGGGCTCCGAGCCTCAGGCTTTCGAGCGCAAGAAGCCTTGCAAGAAGTCACCTCCACGCGGCTTCGGCTGGCCGGGGGCGAGAAGGACGGAGGGGGGGGGGGGAGGAGGCGGGTCCCCTCGGAAAGGCCTCGCGGCACTCGGGCGCTCCGACCCGCGGGCGCGCAGCTGCAGAGGCGGGCGGGACGAGGGCAGCGGCGCCCTCGACGGAGGCGGCGGGGGGGGTCTGCGAGGTCCTGCCGCTGCAGCCCGGGCCGGGGAGGGGCGTGCTTGGCCGAGGAGCCCGGGCCAAGAGGCGGGGGGAGGCCTCCCCAGGCCGAGAAGGGCGCGACTCCGAGCCGGGCTTGAGCCCAACGGGTTCCCTCCCAGGGCCTGACCTCGGCGGACACGCGCCCCAGGAGGGACCTCCCCCTGGTCTCCATGTGAACCGAGGCGACTGCCCTCCCCGGGCGAAGGAGGCCGCGCCTTCCCGGCCGAGGGGGGCGGCGGGCGGCGGCAGCAGCAGCCCCCCCTGCCCTCTCGCCCCCCTCCCGCCCCCTGGCGGGGCTTCCCAGGACTTCCCGAGCGGGCGACCCCCAGGGGGCCACCGGGCCTGGGCCCTCCAATCCAGCCCCCCTCCTCCACTAGCCCCGGAGGCGGCTCGCCCTCCTCCACCCCGCCTCCCGGGGCCTCCTCCTCGGGGCTGCCTGGGCTCCTCGGCAAGAGCCGTCGCCGGGCTGGCGGGGGGGGGGGCTTTCCCCCGAGGGGGGTGGCGCGCACGGATCCTCCGGGGCCGGCCGGGGTCTTTTCGGCCTCGGCCTGGCCGCCCCCGCCGCTCGCCTCCCCCGCTCTGCCGGCACGGAAACGCCAAATGGCGCGGGTTTTATCCATACGATTTATTTCATTATTGTTGCCAGCACGAAAGCATCACCATCAATCATCGGGAAGCCCAGCTGGCAGGTGTCAATCTTGGTCTGTTTTTGTACGTCTCCGTCTATATTTAATCCAATTATCAAGGGTCAGGGAGTAAGTGCAAATCCCCGCTCGTTACAACTCACATCTTAGTCGAGATTTAAAGTAAAAAAAAAAAGTCAACTGGATCACATGGGTGCTTTGGGGGAGCGCCGATACCTTTGGGGGAGGGGAATATCCCGACATCCCCCCGCCCCGCCCCCCCCCACTGGAAATTATGCAGCGAGAGCTTTTTATGGCGAGACTGGCGGAGGGCCGCGGTGGCTCTCTCTCTCTCGCTCTCGGAAGGAGTGTTTGTGTGCAAATGAAGTATCTTGTTATTTCGCTAAAGGAGAGAAGCAGCTTTAATGATGGGAGATCTTTCCGCTCGTTGCCCTTTCAAACACAATTGTAGATCGAACTCAGCCTTGTCACGTCGAGGAAAAGTGGGTTTCTAACATCCAGGACGTGCCTGTCGACTTCCAGCGAACTGCATCCAATCACCCCCAGGGAATTCAGCTAATGTCTAGGTCGGGGGAGGAGGGGGGGGGGGACGGGGATGGGCGGAGTGGGGGGGGGGGAAGGAAACAAATCACACAACATTGGCCAGCATCGCGCTTATTATGAAAATGCTGGAAAGGAGTAAAAGCGGGGGGGGGGGGGGGGAGGACCGGGACGGACGCAAGACGAGACCGGATCCTGTCTGAACCAATTAATACCATTGAGAGTCCTGAAGGGGGCAGGGGAGACGGGAGGAAAGCCCAGGCTGGGGGGTGGGATTTCTCCCCGGCACCCCAGCCTTAAAGTAAGTCTGCAGTTCTGTGAGCATTGACGAGGGAACAGGACCCGCTGCACTCACGAGGGCTTACTTCCGAGTAAACACGCTGCGGATCGGCTCTTGTATAGAGCAGGGGGTTTGCCAGGGGGCTCGGGTTTGTAGGCAAGCGGGCGGCTGAGCAGAGCTGACCTCCTTTCCCGAATAACGGAGACATTTCTGCTCCTCGCATCGGATGGCCAAGGCGTTCATCGCGTTCATCGATCCTCCGCACAGCTGCTGGGAGGGGGCGGGGGGGCTCCCGCACAGCCTCCCGACCACGGCCGGCCGGATTTAAACTGACCCAAATGGAAGACTCGCCCCCGCTGCTTTTCACGAGGACGCCTTCGGTTTGCAAAGGGAAATCCCGAGCACGTCTGAGCTCAGCCAGGCTTGCTCGCTCGTCAGGGCGCTCCGGGACTGCTGCCGGCGCAGTCTGAGCCAAGAGACACGTCCGAACCTGTCCCGTTGTTTTCAGCGGGACTTAACTTCACGGGCTTAGGATAGGGATGGGAAGTACCCAGCATGGCGGGGGGGGGGGGGGGGCGAGCTGATAAGATGCCGTGAAAACTAGAAGCAGCAATTATTGAGCAGCTCATCTAAGAATGTTACAGATATCCAGACTGTTAACGGGCCACAAACTTATTCTGAACCGTTTCAGTCGACAGGAGCTTTGCCTGGGATTTAAACGGGAGCAGGATTAAAAGTGCAGGGGGCAAAAGGTGTCCCCCCCCCCCCTCCCGCAATGTTTTCAAACCACCTGAAAAAAATCAAAACACCAGTTCCCCTCGCCTTGTCTTAAACACACTCTTATTTAAACCGGTTATAACTCTCCTAAACTCTATCTAAAATCGAGAGACAGACAGCCAGACAGAAAGAGGGACAGACGGTTTTCTCTGGAGCCAACGGGAGAAGTATGAAAGAAGCACAGGGCTAGGACGCGGGGTTTTCTGTCCTGGCATCAGAGACCCTCTTGCCCTTAGGAAAAAACCAGCTACTAAAGCAATGGACTTATCTGAAAAGCACATACCTTGAGTCTGGGCACCAGCTCCTTTCTACCGAGGCATCCCCCTGTTTCCTGCCATCCAAGCCACGTTTCTCCCGGCCAGTCTCTCTCTCCCCCCCCCCCCCCCGGGTGCTCTAGAATCCGGCTTTCTCCCTGGCGGGCTTTCCTTTGTCCTTTCCTCCCTTTAGGAGCCGGCTCCTAGGAGCGAGTCCTTCCCGGACCCCTTTTTTTTTGCCGTCTGTGCGATGGCACAGTAAACAAATTGTTCTGATGTGCTTATTATTATTGCTCAAGTTCTGCTTGGGTAGAGAATTAAACCTCATTATTACAGCGTGTGTGTGTGTGTGTGTGTGTGTGGAGAATTGCTCCATCTAAGCGAACGCACGGGGGTTCGGGCATCCTTTCCGAAAGGGAGAGTGGGGGCGCGCGCGCGTGTGGCTTCCCATCGCCGTGGCAATCAAATATGTATCACGCTTCTAAATGTGTAACACATTATTGTTGCCTCTTGCCTGCATCCCGTTCAAAGGGGCTTCACGGCTTTCAAGTCTTCCTGCCCGTCAGAAACCCCGAAGAGGAAAACGCCTCCATTGATGGCAGGGCTCCGGTCTCGCTCCCGCCTCTCCAGTTCAGCGCCCTCATTAGCGCCCGATCTACCTAGACGACATGTTAATTCTACACACGCACACACCCGCACACACACACACCCTTCGCCTTATTGGGGGGGGGGGGGGGAGAGACAAGTTAGCCCCGTCCACTCGGCGGAGTTTGTGGAGACTTCGCTGGAGCGCCAGAACTGCCGGGGGGGGGGGGGCGCTTGTAGTTATCAGCCTGGATTGTGTGTGTGTATGTGGGGGGAGCACATACAGAGACCAGATCCGCTCCCAAAGCAAACCCAAAGCAAACCGCTTCCATTTAGAGGTCGCATAGGATCACCCGAGAGTGAGAGATTCTCTACACACACACACCCCCAATCTGCCTCTCTCTTGTTCTGGGTCACCTGGGGTCAGGAGGGTTCCAGGCAGTGTTCCCTCTAAGCTGAGTTAGAGTGAGCTAGCTCACAGGTTTTTAGCCTCTGGCTCACGCATTTTTGTCTTCGCTCAGGAAGGGCGGCTCCAGAGCAAACTGATTTAGGCAGCAGCCAAATCGCTCGCTCACAACTTTCATGCCAGCAGCTCACAAAGTAGAATTTTTGCTCACAGGACTCCACCGCTTAGAGGGAGCATTGGTTCCAGGGTTCCCCCCCCACCCCACCCCTTACAGACACACACCCTCTAGGGCTTGGCAGCCGACCCCCCCCCCTTCCCCGGCCCGCTTCCCTTCCCGCCGGTTCCAACGGCGAGGGGGGCGCCCCCTGTCGCTCGGCCCTGGGGAGATGCGGAGGGGCCGGAACGGGGAGGGAATGCGGCGTGCCCTCCAACTGCCTCCCGGTCCGATGGCGGAGGCGGCGCTGGCCGAGGGAGCAGGCGGCGCTTGGGGGGGGGGGTCTTTGGACGCCTCTCCCTTTTGCAGGCCAGCTCTGGTCCGGATCGGCGCGGAGGGCCCCCGTCGGGGGTTTCGCCTGCGCTCGCCCTTCCCTCTGCCCCCCCCCGCCCCCCCGCCCCGGCTTTTGCCTCCCTGGCTTCCTTTCTCCTTCCCCCTCCCCCACTGCGCAGGCAGACGCCCGCCCCCCCTCCCTCCCGCCCCCCAGCTCCGAAGGCAACCCGGGCAACACTCCGGCGTTGGCCGGGGGACTGTTTGTCTGCTCGCTCGGCAGGCCGGGCCCGGCAGCCTTGGCTTTCACTCGCCTGAGCGGTTTCTGGAGAGCCGCGCCGGGTGGCGAGGAGGGAAGGCCGCACCTGGCCCCGCTTGCCGAGCCGTCTCCGTTTATTGACAGCCAGATAAGCAGGCGGGCGCCGCGGCGTTTCCAGCGCTGCCTTGGAGAACCCTGCTGGGTTGCAGGGCGCCCGGCTCCCTTAATGGCCGCGACGCCAAACAAGCCGGCAAACACCCGGGCCGGCCTCGCCCCCGCCGCTCCTCGGGCCTCTCGGCCGGCCGGCCGAACCTGCCCGCGCGGCCCTGGCCCAAAGAAGCAGCAGCCTCGCCGGAAAGCCTCGAGCCACCCCAAGCGGACCGGGCCAGTCGATTCCCTCCCCCGGACTTCCCGCCCAAAAGGGCAGAGAGGACCGAAGGCGCCCCCCCCCCTCGGGAGACCAAGCCCTTGGGCCGGCCACTGGGCAGCTCCGGCTCCTCCAGCCTCTTTCCGGCCCGCCCAGATCTGCAGCACTCCGAGATGAGCTGGGTTCTCCCCCCCCCCCCCGCCCGGTTTGGTCCAGTCGATTTGGGCTTCCCCCAGCCGTGGTGCCGGGCTAGGCCGAGACTGCGGAGGGAAGGGCGCCCTGCGCGGGTTCGGACAGGTGGCGGGAAGGAAGGAGGCCGTTGCACGCAGCCCCGGACCCGCAAACCGCACCTGGGCGCTCCCTGCACCTGAGCCGGGCCCCCGGGCCCCCTCTCGCCCTGGTGGCCCTCGAGGCCTTGCCCGCCCGGCTCCCGGAGACAGACGCCTCGGGGCGGGGACCTTCCCCCGCGCACCAGTCTCGCGCGGTCCTTCCTGTCCAGCCGTCCCGTCCCAGATTGCGACCAGGGCTCGAGTGGGGGACCGGGCCGGCCGGATCGGGCGGAGGGGCTGCTGCGGTTTTGTTCTCGCGCGCCTAGCGGTAATTCTCGTCCGTGGGGTTAGGGCTGCCGCGCAAGGCCTCTGGGATCCGGGTGTGTTTCGGCTTAAGTGAGTGACGGATAGGTTGACTGGCCTGTGTCGCTGGGTCAGTGCCTCCTGGGAATCTTTGTGATCCCCCACTCCCCAGAAATAACCTGACTGAATCCCGCAGAACCCCAGAGGAGTTCATCAAGGCCTGCCCAGCACCGGGGGAGCGCCCGGCCCGATTCCAAGCCCCGGAGGCGCCTCCCTCGCCTTTTCGGGGCAAAGGCCGGCGCTTTCTGTCCCCGGGCGGGCAGCCCGATCCTCAGTTCTTCCCTCCGCTGGGGCTGGACCCCTTGGGCGAGGGCGGAGGGTCGTCCTAGCCTTCCTGCTGAGCGGGGCAGAGATCCGATGTGGGGCGGGGGCTCTACCACCCCCCTCTCTCTCTGCTAACTCTGCTAACACAAAAGAAGAACGCCCTTCGCACTGCGGAGCCTCTCCGCGGACCGCCGCACCTGGCCAGAAACGAACAGGCCCCAGTCTTCGGGAGGACAAGCCCCCCTGGCCTCTCCCGCCTCCTCGGGCCTTTCCCTTCGGAACCGGGCTGACTGCAACGCTCGCCAGAAAAACAAGCCAGGAAACCTGCAGCGCCCGGCCCATTCTTCCCCCCCCCCCCCCCCGGTTCCCCCCGAAACTTAAAGAAAGGAAACGTTGTTAGGGTAAAATGAAAGCAAAGGGCTTTTACTCCCGTTAGGTCGACCAACGATGCTCTTTAATACAACCGTGCTTGTTTTTTCCGCCCTGGTTCCTGAAAGGACAAGATTTACTGAGTCGCCTCTGTAAAAAAACAAAGAAGATGGCGGGTTTGTGCTGCTGAACTCTTGGAACCCCGAGGCCGGATCCAGCCCCCCCACCCCCACCCCTTACCAACAGACTCCTCGTTTTTCATGGGAAGGAAGGAAGGAAGGAAGGAAGGGTTTTCCTTTGACTCGGGGGAGGGACTTTCCCAGAAAATTTCAACTGATACCAACAGGAAACTCGCGCCCAAGTGTATCTTCGTTTTTCAGAGGTGAAAGTAGAGGGCCAGACGTTCTGTTGTCTTCGTCCTCTAATAATAATAATAATAATAATAATAATAATAATAATAATAATAATAATAATAATAATATCCACGAGTGTGAATAGATCTCGAATTGCAGAACACCATCGACCAGGCAGATGTCTGAGTGTGACAATTCATCATCATCACATCATAGCCGGGGCAACTTGACAAGCGCTTACGGTTCTGTTTGAAAGCGCGGAGCTACTGAGGGGAGAAGGATCTTTCGGCCCCCGGGCGGTGGTCTAAGCCTCCCCTCTGTCCCTGCTCCGACCCAGGAAGTCGGCCGCAAGGGCAACCCGGATTTCCTCCCGGGCGGAAGCCGCTCCGCCAACAGAGACCTGGGGGCCGCATATGAAGGGTTGGTCTTCTGGATCCGTGAGCCGTGGGCCGGGTGGGAGACGGGGACTTCGGCTAGCCTGGAGGCTGAGGGGGAAGAAGACCCTGGACGGTCGCGGCCAGAGGACGGCGTCGCTGCGTTTGCCAGCTGTCCTCCGAGGGGCTTCCCTCCGCCTCCGCGCCGAGGATGCTGCGTCACAACCGAACCGGTGGACTTTTCTGCGCCCAGAAATCCCGAAGGAGCGCGCTTCCCTCTGCGGGCGAAAGGCCGGGGAGGAAAGTTGGGGGGCGGCTGAAGAGGCGCCTCACAGGCTCGCCTCGCCTGGGTGGGTGGGTGGGTGGGTGGTTCAAAGCTCCCCTGGCCGGCCGGGCAGATGCTGCGGGAGAAACGCTGCTTGCCTGACTGCGGTTGGGAGCAAGGGGAGCCATTTCCTGGGCCAACAGGTCAACAGATCGCTCGGTCACTGCCCAGGCAGACCGACAGACCGACAGACGGAGGCGCGCAGGCTCTAGAGCAGCGTCTCCCGCCACGTGTCGGTCTGTCTGTCTGTCGGCTGAGCGCCTCCCCACTGGCCCGGGGAAGGGGATTATATCCCGGGCGGGCCCGACGTGCTCTCGCTGTTGTCGAAAATTTTCTTATTAGCTCAGCTCTAACTACTGTCCCCCGTGACGTCAGCGGGGCAGTCCAGCCAATGAGGGCGGCGCTGGGGCTGATATTATGGGAAAGTTAGTGCCAAGCCAGACACCCTCTTTTCCCCCATTGTCATTTAAACGGGGTGGCAGATTCTTCTGTGGAGACTGGCCAGCAGCCCTGCCGGTTCCCGGCGCTCGGAGGCGGAACTGGGAACCCGCGGATCATGCGCCCCTGCCTGCCCTCCGCCGAACAGGTAACCCGTCTGGGGGGCTCTTTCTCCAGCGCCTTGCGGAGTTGCCGCATTCCGTCTCCAAAAGTGTCGCTCGTGCCGTCGACCCCCGAATGGCCTCTGGCTTCTGGATGTTGGTTTGCTTCCCCTTTTCCACTCGCGCTTCTCGCGGGCTCTTGCCCGACGTTGTCGTCCGTCCGTCCGTCCTTCCCCCCCTTCGTCTGGGCGGGAGAGGTCTGGGGGGCGAGGAACCGGGAGAGGTTTCCTGTGCTGGTGGCGCGCCGGGTCCCTTCCCTGCAAGAGCGGGCTGGGAGCCTGCAGAAAAGGCCGGACAACAGGTGGGAAGGGCGGCGGGGACAGAGGGACGGGACGGCTGCGCGGGGGGGGGGGGGGAGGTACGCGGTGACATTTCCAGCGCGGCCCATTGAGGCGCGTTCTTTGGAAACAGGAGCTGGGAGCCGGGCGGGGGTCGGCTCCGGGCATGGAGGGCGGGCGAGGTGGGGGTGGGGGGTGCAGAAGTCGCCCCTTGAACTCGCCCGGGTTCCCCGCACTTGACTGGGCGCTCCGCCGCCCGGGCAGAAAGGAAAGAATGCGGCTCGCATACTTGGGTAGCATTTCCAATCCCCAGACCGTGTGATTTGAGCTTTCCTTCGGAAGACCTCACAATTAACGATTCCCACTGAGGTAGAACGAAGAGGGGCTTCGGATTACACTGGGCTCCGTCACGCCCTGCCCGCGCTGGGCTCCCGGCCGGTTTAAAGGACCCGCAGCCTTCCCAGCAGCAGCAGCAGCCGCCGAGCCAGCCGGGGTGGGGGGTGGGGGGTGGGGGGAGGCGACCTTTCGGAGTCTGGGTTCAGTCCCGACCCCGCGCGCCCTGCCCCCTTCCTTCAGACACGTGCTTGGGGCCGCTTGGCAGCTGGGCTTGGCCAGCCGGGCAGATTCTGTGCCACTCCTGCTGGGTAGCTCGGCTTGTTCTGCTTTGGCGAGCCAAGGGCGAGTGCCTCTTTGGACACCGCCTTCGGGGCATGCTCCAGACTGCCAAGAGAAGGGAAGTCTGGCCAGGAGGGGCTCCGGTCACACGCACGAAAGAGTCCACTCTCGATGCACTTTTCAATTGGATTTTTGCCCGTTCCCGCAGTAAAGTCCAGTGGAAAGTGCCCTGGAAGTGGATTGAAAGTGGGGTTATTTAGTGTGTGTGTGTGACCGCAGCCTGCTCGGGGGGCTGCTCGGGAGCCGCTGCGGCTGTGAGTGCAACCGGGAAGCCTCACTGTAAGGCGCCTCCTTTTAAACCGCACCGATCCACCAGCCCCTTGAGCCGAAGGGCCCGCTCTCTGGCGTCCCGTTGAAGTGAAACTGACCCCCCCCCCCGCGCGCGCGCATTCTAAGCTGAAGGGGGAGCGAGCAAAAACGCCAGGAAGTTAGGAAGATTTACTCTCGAGTAAATGGGCGGCGAGTCTGAGTCTTTTCTCGAGAGTCAGTCTCCTAGAAAGCCAGGCCACTTGTCCCGAGATGGTGAGTGTAAGACCCGAGGGCTTCTAGGGTGTAGAAACCCCAGAAGATGCCGAGGATGGAGGGAAACGTGGGCTTGGCTTGAGAGTGTTCTCGGTCGGGTCCAAGGGCTCCAGGTATTTCTGCTTTGGAGGAAACGTGGGAGGGTCGCCTAGCGGATTCCCCGAGTTTCATTCCGTTTCGGTGGGGGCCAGCGGCCAGAGCGAGTGTCGGGCAGAACTGGGAAGCGCACGGAAAGAGCGGGGGGGGGGGGGAACCACAAACTTTCCTGTCTCCTCCTGGAGTTTTGAAGGTAGAAAGGGGAGGAGAATTGCTACCGGGTGGACTGAAAGAGGAGCGCGGCTGGCTGCATTCTTGACGCCTCCTTCCCGGACGAAAGTCTCGTTTCAGTTGGACTGACTTGTAAGGAAGCATACTTTGGTTCGGGCGGCGAGGAGGCAAGTCCCGAAAAGCGGGGCTTGACGACTTACTGGAGAGGAAATCCAGCTGGGCGGAAGGGGGGGAGCAAGTGTGTTTACAACTGCGGCCGGCAGCAGGTAAAATCGTGCCTCAGAACCGAGGGGTCCCCCATCCCCCTTTGCTTAATTAGGGAAAGAAAGGATTAGCGGGGTAATGGCCTTTCCGCCTCCTCTTTCGCTTCAGTCCCTCTCCTGGAGCAAGCGGGTAAGCGGTGTCTTCCCGGCCCCTCCGCTCCGCTCCGGATCCCCGAAGGTGTTTGGGCACCACGAGAAAAAGGAAAAGTGAAAAAAGGAGTCCACTCTAATCTCTCTTCCCCCCCCCCCCCCGGTAAATGGACATTCTCCGCGAGTAATAAATCAAACCCCCAGCCTCGCAGGTCCTCCTCCCTCATTAGAGATGTTTATTGGAGATTGTGTTTATCCAGCTGTCACGACGCGGAAAAGCTGTGACTTAATTACCTCTGACCACATCGTCTTTTCTATGCATATCTCGCTGACAATCCAGCGCCATCGGTTCGCATTAAAAACGACAAGATCAAAATGTTGATTTTTTCCCGCAGACGGAATAATATTTCCCCACCTTTCCCTTAATTGAAACCCCAGCTCGCGAGGCGGGGTCCCTACCCTGCCATTAAAAAACACAACACTTTTCCCAAGGTGATTTCTGGGGATGTCTAAAAATTGAGAAAGCGGGGGGGACACACGAGAGCGAGGCTCGGCCGGTGGTTTCTGTTTCCAGGGCCGGAATTCCCGTTTCCAAACCGGCCCCGAGGAAGAGGGCGAGGGAATGAAAGGACGGCTGATGTTGTGCGTCGCTTTCGGCTTCCCAGCGGCTGCCTTCCTCGCCAAAGGTGCAAAACGGGAACTAGAATCCGAACGTAATGGGGGACGAAAAGGAAAATATCGGAAATGAAATTCCTGCTGCGGGGATGGCGGCTTCCGAAACCCCGGTTCCCTTTCTACCCCGGGCTCCTGTGCTTGGCAGCCTTCGGGGAACCATCTGCGTGTTTCTGTTCGGCGGTGATGATAAGCGAAGAATTGCTCTGTAATTGAAAATATATTTTGGGGGGGGGGGGGGAAGCTGGCTCGACAAATACCGGGGGGGGGCCGAGTCTTTTGATCCTTTCTGCCGCTGTGTTCTCCCGTCGCCAATAAAACTCGCATTGAGCTCCTTAGCGCCTTGATTAACAGGCAGATTAACTGTTTCTGGGGGTTTGAACAGCTTGTCTCAATCAATAGCGTTTTAAAAGCCCGTCAGGATACGCTTTGCTGGGGATGCCCCACCCCCACCCCCTCTTTTGGGTGAAGATTTCCCCCCCCCCCCGCCCGGGTATTTGCAGCCCTCCCCGGCATAAAAAATCAAACCTTTCTCAGTTGCGCGGGGGGGGGGGGGGGAATAGATGTTGCCGTTTCAGAGTCCCGAGCGTGATCCTTTCTGTCCC